>JAODLC010000028.1:2700054-2734499 GCA_026781145.1 Hippopotamyrus pictus | reverse complement strand
ATGTCCCCAAAAGTAGGGAAATTGCAGGTTTTACTACACTTTGGGGACAATTTGGTCCTCAAATGTGATCTATGCAAACCCACACAACACACACACACACACATCAGGTGAGCACAGTTGGATGGCTACGGGCCAGATCATCATGTAGAAAATACCCTTTCTGGTTATTAATGTACTCTCTTCTGTTAACACACTGCGCTGCAGTCGAATCACATGTGTTAAATAAATAGCTGAATAATCAGATTGGGACATTCAGAAACCCTTCATTGATGTTTGTGTTTTGAGTCCCAAGATCTCATGTATACACTGTACATGGATGGCATGTGCTTTCTGTTTGACTCACATCCTGTATTAATTGCAGCCAACTGGCTTATTTTCACAGGACTACCTGGCAGGCTCCGCATGTGTGTGTTTGGGTGACTCATCCATCTGCAGCGATGTCTGTAGGATTTTAAGAACATCTGGTCACTAGATGGAACTGTTGTGCTTGAAAACTAACTGGGTAACAATACACCTGTTAATCTGAATTGCAAAATTTCACGTATGCTGTGCTTGAAGTGCCCTTTTGTGACTGTGAGCAAATGTCTCTAGGTACAAGCCCTAGTAATTTGGAACAATAAGTGTGACCCCCTTGAGGGCTGAAAAACCTATAGACCTGTAGTGTTAGTATTAGTTTAGGGTTTAAAAGACCTGAGCAGCTATAGAAGTGTTCTTGTGGGGACAGATCACAGGGAGCATGAAGACTCGTGGGTATGTGTTGCACGGCCAGGCCAGAGGACGTCAATTTGCACTGAATGGCCGATAAAGGGCAAGGATCAGTGATAGGCAAAAGATTTCTTCAGTAGCTGCAGTGCAGTGATGCATCGGGCATGGTACATATGTGTATTTATTAATATTTAATCATTTCCCCAGCACCCCATGCTTCCCTGTCTGCCTGCCTGTCTGGAAGTTACTCACTTAGGTAGTAGGTGCAAATCCTGTTTGTGTAAAGCCTCCTCATTGTAGCCTCACCAGAGTGAGAGTCAATGGAGGTCTTTTTTGTGCTGATACAGTCCCAGGTTGAATGTAATTGGATCTCAGCCCCTTCCAGCACACAGATGGGAAAACAGCAGATGCAGTGGCTTATTGAATAAGAAGCTGTCGCAGCCCAGACTCGACGGGCTCCCCAGGAAAGCCCTCGCCACACTTAAAGGAATGTCTTGGTACAACTAGGAAACGGCTGCCAACACCGAACCTGGGGACCAGGGCAGCCTCTCAGGAGCCTCGTGGCATTTCGTGGCAAACCTGCTTTTCCCGGAGCCCACCGCCTCCCTGCCAGTGTGTGTGTGTGTGTGTGTGTGTGTGTGTGTGTGTGCATGTGCGCAAACTGGTTGCCATGGAAACATAGAGGCGGACACCAGGGAACTGGGGAGACACCGTTTGTTCCAGAGGTAATTAGTAGCAGGGGGAAATTAAAAAACGAGACAGCATTACGCATGTCAAAGCAGGCTGACGCACGGTGCGCAGTCACCAGGGCTTGTACGGCAGTCAGAAATACGCCCTCCCCCCTCCCCAGCCCCCCCCCAGTACCTGTGCGTCATTGGGAGCCACTGTGGATGGCGTGTGCTGGTCGGGGCTCGGCGGGTAAAAGCTCATAAATACAGATGTATGTGTCCCACACTGGGAAGACTTTCGGCTGGCAGCAGCTCCTGTCGGCACGCCGCGATGTGGGCGCAGTCAGGCATAGCGTGCCCCAGAGCACAGCATCTGCACCGCCTGCTTCTCCTGGCTGACTCAGAGGCTCAGACCACAGCCCTTGTGCCTGGGGGGCTCTGCACACACGTGTCACAGCACCAGCGTTACACATAGGCTATCGATATTTTACCACGAAATCTGAGATTACCCCTCTGTGCTCTTTAAGGGCATCCGGCTCAGTGTAGCTTCTGTACAATATTGAGATTCTGCGGGGAATGACAGCCTGTAAGTGAATGTGCTCAGAAACTGAAAGCAAATGCTGAATCACACAGCACGTCATGCTTTTTTCTTCTCTTGAGAAAAATTGCTCTTTGAAAGACGCATTTGGAAAAATATCCAGTGGCCATTTATGATTTTCACAGGTGTGCGTTTTGAAAGACGCACGGGCCGTAGCTGAATGCTGGAATGGATCAGTCAGCAAAATTACCGGTCAAGCTTGATGCTATAATCTGTAATTTACAAAATCAGCGGTTTCTTATTCAATTATGCAGTCACATGCCCAGCACCTCACAGCTGCTGGATTTACATATGAAATGGCAGGGGGGGGGGGGCAGATCAACCAACCAAACGACCGACTGGCCAGGCCATGTATTGTATACTTAAAGAGTTTCACAGCTACCCAGGGTTAAATCAATCAGAGAGGAAGGGAAGTCCTATCAGGTATGGGGAGGGATGGGGGTTGGTCTGAATAAGCTGCTCTGTACATTAGTTATCATATGTTCATTTGCCGACATGTTTTATCACTTTAAGTCAGGGGTCTCAAACTCCAGTCCTGGGGGGCCGGAGCCCTGTGTAGCTTAGTTCTTTCCCTGTTCCATCACAAATGATTCAGCTCAAGAGCTGTGTGGTAATTAGCACAAGGAGTTGAATCAGGTTTATTAAATGAGGGGAAATCCAAAAAAGTGCAGGGATCCGGCCCCCCAGGAGTTTGAGACCACTGCTTTAAGGCAATACAAAATCTAAAAGCTAAAAAATATGCTCAAAAAGTCATTTCATTTGACATGATTATTGTATTGTGGTTAGACTATACTTGAAACTGCATTTTTCTGAAAACATAACATATAAATGAAACTCAGAAATGCATCAAAATGGGTTATCACTCCCAGTAATATTCTCGCTTATTCATTCATAATGTCCCCGTGAAAATGCATTCAAATTCACATGTTGCTTCTTACACACCACTTACCTCTAGCAGAGTCTAGTTAGTGAAATTTTGCCAGTAGTATGGTTTGCAAAATATGCAGGTATGCAAAATGAGTGAAAAATACAAAAAAAAACGGGACAGAAACCAAGGAGATATGTAGGAATATGTCATCCATTTGAAAAAGCGACTAATGAAAATTAACATTAAAGCTGATGAAAAAACATGATTTATAGTGCAAAACTGACCTTTTATTAAACCGTTCACTTTGAATCATTACCTAAATTTTGGGACATCAAGAAAAAAGGTTAACGTTGAAGGAGGTGGCGCTGGGCTCTGCCGGACTCCGTCTGTGTTTAAACCCTGAAAACTACAGAATCTTTTCATTTTTCTTTTGATTTAGCAGGAGTTGTTGAGGGTAGTTAACTTACTCCCATGTAAGAACATGCAGGATGCCCATCTCACATTGGAGTTATGTGAATCTCCATTGCCTTGGCAGAAACTTCCTAATACAGTACATCTAAGCCCTAGGAGAGGAGCTGGGTAGCGTGTCCTTACATATTTTAAACAACATATGGCTGATTCCTTTTACATTTACCTCAAGTCTCTGATGTTGTTGTGACTTGTATTGCTTTAATATAGTCCACATTTGTATCCGTGGTAAGTGTTAGAGCTTTGCTAGAAAAGGTTAATCCCCATCCTTAAAGTTTAGTCAGATGTTTAAAGCACTTCATTTGCACCAAAATATACTGTAGGATTCCCAGTATACCCAAATTTCAGCTCCTGTCACCAGCCTGAATGTATGATGTGAGCAGATGTCTGCCAGTGTTGAGTGAAGCTTGGAAGTAGCACATCTGTGTGATGTTTCCATGCTTGAAGAATTCAGAGTAAGTAAGAGTTCCAGAAGTTGGAAAAAAATACTCCCAGGATCAAAATGGGCACTCAAGGGAAAAGTCAGGCAGAAAGACCAAATTAGATGTATTAGTCAGCCGATTCTAAAATATCAATGCTGGGCATGTCATATTTTGGAAATGTCAGGGAGGACTTTATCCATCTGCTTTACAGATTTTAGTTTGAGATTTAGTTGCTTACATTCCCAGTGCTGGGATCCAAGTTTTTTTTCCTTTTTTCTCTAATTCAGTCATTTGCAATTATAAAATGTCATGCAAGAGAGCCAGCAGAAGGTGTATCACATGGCTTGCTAATAGCCAGCAACAGACCTGTCGGAGTAATTGATGCGTCCTGCCAAAGCTGCACTGTCATGTTCCCAAATATGCACCACTGCCTCTTGTAACTCCTGGTCACTGGCAGAGGACAGCTTAGCCTCCATTAGCAGCTGCCATCTGATCTGTAGGCGTTCAGGCAGCTTTACAGCGCGAGCTGCTTGGGGGACCCAGTTTCACAGTTTTCTAAGTGTGGTGTCCGTGGCTACGTTAATTGATCTTAATGCATAATTACAATTTGTCAGCACCAGAGAAAGGGAGGAATATGTGAGAATGTGTCTCCGCACTTCGCTGTTTCAATGGCCCTTTTTACACTTTGTTTTAAAATATGTCCTGGGGCGATCAGATCATAAGTAGACAGCTGAGACACATCGCCATTTACGCCTGTGTGTGTCATGCATCTCCAAGCCCACCTGACCAATTGAGTTCAGGTTTTCTTCCTGCTATTTTGTTTATTTTGTTTCAGATTTTGTTCTGGCTATTGAAATCCTTCTGGCGGATGCATCCGAGATGCATTAGCGTTTACACTACAAAAGATATGTGGTCACATGCGCCCCAGACCACCTCAGCAAGTGATCACAATGCATTTTGGTGGTCTTTTATACTTGTATGTAGTCTGTCCGCTTGCAATCTGAATACCTAAGATGCATTTCAAAACCAATGTGTCACACCCAATAATATGCAATATGATAGCATGGCCTTCAAGGTTTTCAGGATTAACAGATCTAATTTCATCTCTGTGTACCAGACTGATACCTTGCTGGCATCAACCAGTTATTTGATGTATTTCTTGTTTATGATGAATACCTTGTTTAAGGTCATCATCCACCCAACACCATCTGTTTCGATTTAATACGCCATAATGGAAACGATGGGAAGAGTGCGCTCTGTCCTGCCACTTTCCCTCTTAAAGCCCAGGCACTGCTACTTAAGATTCCCCACACACACAGCAGCTCTTAGTAAGAATTATGGCCTTTGTCTGGTGGAAGACCTTAAAACGTGATTAATCCATTCATAAAATGTCCGCACTAGGGGAGGGAAGGGAGTTTCATGCTGACAAGCTCTATCACTGTCTATTGGCAAAGTAAGTGTGACAGATGCAGTGATAATAGTTTCTTAACATGCATTAGCAATAAAGACCTCCAATGGTCTAAAGCAGTGTTCCCCAATCCGGTTGTTGGGGACCCAGAGACAGTCTATGTTTTTGCTCCCTCCTGCCTCCCAAGAGCGAGCAAAAATTTATACTGCCTTGCAGGGAGCTGGGAGGGCGCAAAAATGTGGCCTACTTGGCAGGGAGCTGGGAGGGTGCAAAAATGTGGACTGCCTGGCAGGGAGCTTGGAGGGAGCAAAAATGTGGACTGCCTGCTAGGGAGCTGGGAGGGCGCAAAAATGTGGACTGCCTGGCAGGGAGCTTGGAGGAAGCAAAAATGTGGACTGCCTGCTAGGGAGCTGGGAGGGCGCAAAAATGTGGACTGCCTGGCAGGGAGCTGGGAGGAAGCAAAAATGTCAGACTGCCTGTGGGTCCCTGAAGACTTGATTGGGAAACACTGATCTAAAGCATTAGGCCCTGTAAACATACTCCTGCCGGTGTGTGCAATGAGAGGGAAGATAAAGGGGAGGAGAGAGTCATTGGTTGATTAATTTTGTGTAATAGTTGTGGCTGAAAGTGTGATGAATGCATCTTTGATAATCTAGCGGAGTCTGGAGCACAGAATGAATCATGCAGGTACATGATGCAGTTTCAATGGGCAAGATGTGTCTTTGGCCTCTTGCTGACTATGGACCATCTATAATGCTGAGGCTACTGGGAGGAATCTTGTTCTGAAAGTTTCAGAAGTAGACAAGCCTTGTTATCCGAACCTTGGCGGAAAGTTGTTTGAGTTGTGAGTCACCAGGCAACAAAAGGCT
This sequence comes from Hippopotamyrus pictus, assembly GCA_026781145.1. NCBI lineage: Eukaryota > Metazoa > Chordata > Actinopteri > Osteoglossiformes > Mormyridae > Hippopotamyrus > Hippopotamyrus pictus. Next base: position 2,728,493 of record JAODLC010000028.1, on the reverse strand, counting down.
TTAGGGCAGATAGCAGTGTTGTTTCAAGATATCAAGAATTTTGCTTTAAAAAAAAAAAAAAAAGCAATGGTAAACAATAAATCCATCCATTGTCTGTAACTACCTGTCCTATTCAGGGTTGCAGGGTATACAATAACTCCCAATATGCAAACAGTGATAGAGAAAGTGATGGTGAGGATTGCTTTTATGTGTTTCTTCTGTCAGGCCTTTTCCCATATTATAAATATCAGAGCATTAATGTCATTCAATTAGGATCTGCTTTCAATTAGAAACTACATTCGCGTGATTGTATAAATAACATCATTAGGGAGGCAGTACTGTGGCAGCACTACAAACAAAGCTTTTCATAATAAGCATCAAATTATGTTAATTCTCTACCACAGTAAAGACCACTGCCAGGTCACCGTAACCCTGCTTCTGTTACCAAAAGGGGCATGTTAATACTCTCTCAATATCATTCTCATATGAGAATCAATGCAAACACATTTAGATTTGATTGTGCAAGGAATAGGGGTGCATCATCACGAAAAGCGCTGCCCTGTGTTTTTGTGAGCTGGGCCGTGGTCCGCCACCCCCGCAGACGTGGCAAGGTCAGGCGGTGGGCACTCTAGCCAAACAGGAGGAGCGGGAGTTTGTGCCAGCGGAGCATGTGGCTGGAGAGCAGGGGAGCCATCTGGGCGCCTGGCAGAGGCGCAGCTCCGAGACCGGCTCCGAGCTGGCCATGTCAGCGCGGCTTTTCAGAAGCAGCCCGGAGGACTTCCATCGAGGCGGCAGGGAAGAACCAACTCTGTCTGTCTCGGTCACTGCGCCTTCACATCAGCGGACGTCTTCCGAAGGTGACCGTCAATGTGTAGGATTACTCTGCCTTAAACCTGGTAAAGACCCTCTGCTGCAGGGGTTCTAGAGAGGCACCTGAGGTTCACCAGTCTCCTTAGCTTGATGTGCGAACAATCCGAAAATCTATAAACACCCTATAAATAATGTAGTGGTTCTCCACCAGACTGCATATGAATCTCGTCTCACAAATTTCTAAGTAATTGACAAGCCCTAATTTAAGCTGTGAATTATTAAATTCCCCTTGGACATCATTGCTGCTGTTGTCCGAACATCCTCTATTGCCCCAAAAAATTCAAAGGTGGCTGTTTGTGATATGGGAATTCAGCACAATGTGGTATGAACAAGGCTTCAGTAGAATTAAAATGCACTTTGTAATTGCTCTCGAGTCCCGGTGGATGATGTTTTGCTGGCGAATGTCATTGATTCTGCGCCAGGGGGATGCATGCGGTCTAACTGCTCGCCCGCTCCCCTCCGTGAAAACGCCCGAGGAGCCTGTCGTTGCAGCGCTCTTATTAATTGGGAGTGACAACTGAGCGGTTCCAAGTACTGCAGTAACATTCGCTACGTTATGTACGGTACATGGACAGGAAAAATGTTCATCTTTGCGTTAAGGAACAGTATAGTACGTGCTTCTCTGCCTGTCCTCACGCTTAGAAGTTAAATGTTGCTCATGTGTCCCTGATTCACAAGCCTCCCGTCCCACCCAAAAGAAAATTTCAATTTCTGTAATGGTCATTGAAAACATGGGCCTCAAAACACTGTCTGTCATTCACCTAAGCAAGGAGAGGCAATAAATAGAGCCAAGTAACACGGTTTTATTTATTGTGAAGAGTTGACAGCGATGATGATGATGATGGTGATAACATCATGTGTGGCCCCCCCATTCTAAGCCAAATATCCACATGTACATACACGATTGACTCTGTTGTCTTAGGGCATGTATTTGCTATACTTTGCTCTACAGTAATCTATAATCTGTATTCTGTGACATATCGATCATTCAAGTCACTTTTGAATAGGTATAAAAAGTATTTGAAACGTAATGGTTGAAGTATTCTCTTGTGCTCCTGTAGCAATGTATTAGTGATTCAGCAGTTGATTTATAATGCATATTAAGTCATATTAATTGCTGTGTCATTTTTTTGGTAACTGCTAAAATCATAAACACTTTTTCCCTCTCCCATATGTTCTCTTGAAATGATTCATCACATTGTAATCATGGTTTTCTAGGAACCTGTTATACGTAGCAGTGCATATCCAAGAGCTGTGAATCAACATTAATGTTTCCCCTACTGTAGGTCTGACTTAAGATGGGATTGTTTGGAAAGAGACCTTTTCTGGAGGGGCCAGGTGCTGCTTGGCACGTGGATGAAAGTGACCTGATGCAGCAGATATACGCTACGTTACACATCTGACCATTTAAGAAGCATTTTTAACAGATTCAGGAGCACTGATGGTCATATTGGCATGTTGCTTGACTTTCTAGATTAAGCTGAGACACATGTTGGTTAATTCTGATGTGGCAGCAATCTTTACTCATCCTGCTGTTATTTTTTTTTGTCCAAGAAGACCTTGCAAACCAGGTTGAGCTGGACACCATAAATGTCCCTTTGGGATGTGCTTGGCCTGGCTGAGTGACCTTTGCAGTGTCTCAGTTGCCATGGCAGCAAGGCCATGATATGCAGAGCCCAAGTTAACAGTAATAACAACCCATGAAACCTGGCTGTTTCAAAAATATCCATGGGTGGAATAATCTGGAAAAAGAGAGATTGTAAACAAAAATACAGTTAAAGTTCTTTTCGCCACTGGGTATATTTCTCTCTTTTTTCAGGTGGCATGGTGAAGTGTTGATTCCTCCCCTAATCTAATAATTTCTTGCTGTATATTAGACTCAGTTGTCTTCCACACACCCACACTGGACCTGATGCCCTACAAGCAGGGCAGCTATCATGAGTTTGAGAAGCTGTGAACATCTCACTCTGTTGGCTGGCAGCTGGGAACCTGAAGGTACTTGCAGCCGAACCCTGGTCCTTGCCAAACTACCTCAGGTCAGTAGCTGTGCTACTTTCATTTATTCCACTAAAATCACCTTTGTAATCCACGTAAGCAATTGAGGTCAATGAATTCAAAAGTAATATGAGTCATAAAGTATTGTGGCGTCGGGCAGACCGAGGCTTCGCGGGAGCATAGAAAGAGTCGGAGAATTGCTTGCCGGGGAGAACACGCTATTTATTGGTAGTCCTGAAAAGGACTACATCAGGCACTCAACGAGCACCGAACCAATTACACATAAGAAACACAAGGTTATCAGAAGCTGAACTGTAAGATACACACACAGTGGGGGATTTACATAAGCTAATTACGCACGAGGATCGGACCCGGTACGCACAAGACACGGGCAAACACACGTTGACAATAGAGAAATATAACCATTAACAATAACAACAACAATACAAGGGCTATTTACAATTGCACATGGGGCTTGCTGGGACATGTGCCCCACCGGTGCTACGGTATGGTAGCCAAGCTCAGCTCCTTGTACTGTAGCAGTTACCAGACGGCACAATGAATAAAAAAAAATGTCAGCAAACAAAGGAAGCATTGACAGTTTGCATAAAAGTGTTTTACATGAGAAAACTGTCCGCAGCATCAAAAAAGCCTACACACATTGTATTTTGAGCAGAATACTGTACAAAGCTAAGTGGAACACTGTCCTTTAGGAATCTGAGTTACTGTGCAGGGGATGGTTACTGTTTTGCTGTGACCTCCATGATGGATAGACCTGCTAATATATTGTCTTAAGGTCTGCAAAGTTTGATTTAATCTGAACACCACTGAATTTTCCAGTTCTAGTTAGACGACTGTAATTATCCCAACATGCTATCAAAGTGCTGCTCATTCAGCCTAGTTGACGGTTTAGAGTAAAATATGTCAATACAAATATTTTTTTGCACACGACAAATAAGATATTGTTGTAAAATACAGAGTTCCATTATGAACTATTGATTTATGGTACTTTAATTCCACCCCGTCACCCACATCTCTCAAATGTCAGTAGTCAATGCTCAGCACTATGTAGCCACTGACCTGGAAGGCTTGCTTTGGTACGTTATTATACCTCATCAATACACCAGCTAATTAACAATATCACAAATCCAGCCTGTTGATAAATGTATAATGTATTTTCAAAGACTATTTGTAAATTTACTCTGTGCAGAAGTAAATCTTTTGCATTTGTGCTGCTGCTAAGAGTGACATATTGTCTATAGTTTCCAGGAGAAAGTCTGTCAGCCACACAGGAGGGAGGGGACCACACAATTTCAGGATGGGGCTAGGACAAGGGCATAGGGTTGCTTGACATTGACATTTCCCCATAAATCATGGTACATTTATCACTCCAGACAGTCCACCACTGGAATCTCCCAGTTCCAAAATGCAATACAGATAGGCAAGAGTGGGCAGGGGGGTGGCCACCAATGGTAACACCCTCCCCCATCAGCCTCGAACCACATCGGTGCCCAGACGGCAGGAGAGCTCCTCTTGCTCCTCCGGTGCATCCTATCCCATGTTCTCTAAGTGGCAGGAAGACCCCCCTCACCGCCCACCCTCTAGACTCTCATCCTCCAGCTTGCAGAGCTCGATGATCAGCCTTCAGAGCTCCCTTCCCAGCCACAGAAGTTCCAGCCCCAGCTTGCGGAGCTCTTGCAAAAGCCTGGACAGGGGCAGCTCCAGTGAGGACAGTAGCTGGGACACCAACAGCTGGAGCTCAGGGGCTACCTGCCTGTTGCGCAGCACTATCAAGAAGCACAGTGAGGAGTTCCATGCATGCCTGGCCAACTCTAAGCCCAACTGCTTGAAGGAGTCTGGTGATGGGGGAGAGAGCGACTGCATGCCACCAAAACATCAGGAGGGGGTTGAACAGATGCTGGAAAGGAGGGACTCCTCACACAGCCTGTCCTCCAGCCAGGACACGTCTGTCACATCACCACAGCTAGAGCAGAAGATCAAAGCCAAACTCAAGTTCTCCCAGTTTCTGGATGAAGTGACTTGCAGAGTGCTGGACCCAGGCAGTCTGGAGGCTTTTGGTGTGTTCCGGCAGGGGGAGTCATCGAACTTCTGGGGTGAAACTCCTGTCAGCACTGAGTTAAAGTGGAATAACATGGCCCAGTGGACCAACTGCCTTCCTGTCTGCAAGGTCCTGAACAACAACAAATACATGAGAAAACAGGAAGAACTCAGTTTTCAGGAGCCAACTTCAAAACTGTACTTGGAAACTGACATTGACAATGTTGGGTGTGAGAGACAACTAGAAGCAAACAGTCCCTGGAACAAGAGGAAGGCAAGTCCCATAAAGAGGGGGAAGGAGACGGGATCCTTTCCAGTCTCTAATGAGCTACCTCGGGAAAACTTTGAGAGGATGAAGCCCTTAAGCCCCATTTTCAGCTGGAGCAGCGGCTTCTCAAAGTGTACCAGCAAATCAACATCTCTTCCCAAGTCAATGGGCAACATGGTGAGTGCTACCATCATCTGCTGGAATCTCTTAACTGATTCAGAAATTCTGTCTCAGAAATGGAATAATTGAAAGTATATTGAAACAAAGAATATTTAATATTTTACACCTGTTAAATATAAGTTTATAGATAAAATCTAAATTTATCCATCAAGTTTTAATGACTGCCTGTCTGGTTAGGCTTGAGGTGACTCAGAAGTTATTCCGAAACAGTATGCCCGAAGCAGATCAGTACTGCATGACACTGACAGTAGAGGAAGGAAGACAGAGTTTACTTGGGTACTGGAGTAGTGTTGTGCATTCGCTCATGCACGGAGCGGGGAAGCAGCACATGAGCCAGGAAGTCAGGTGAACAAGAACTTTAATTAGGAAAACAATGAGGAACATGATACACCAAAGGATGAACATTAGTGACCGTACTGGGGAAAACATATCTAATGCAGACTAAATACATTAGACTAATGACAGCAACAAGAAACAGCTGGTAAACACGGGGATTCCACATGGGGTAGATGAGGGGGCGTTGCACATGGGAGGATCGGACGAGTGGGGCATGACAAGTAGAGCAGCTACAATGGGGTGTAGACTTTGGGGTAGGTTCTGTGTGGTGTGTACTCCTCCCCCCCCCCCCCAATCACCATGAAGAAGCTATGCAGGTTAACAAAAGAATTAGTCAAAATGCGACGGTTTCCGTGAGTTACAAAATTACTTCTGCCAGTTATGAAAGTGATTTTTTTATTTTAGAATAGCAAACTCTTGTGTGCACATTCTTTGATGTTAGATGTTGTTGATGTTGCTCCTGATTTGGAATGGAGTGTCTCTGCAGGATGAGGTGTGCGTGACTGCCTCGGCTCAGACCTTACCATCTGCTCCAGTTGCATGTGATTAGTGTTTCTATAGTGTCGTGCCCTTTAGGGTCGATGTGTAACTCTCCTTCACGTCAAGGCTGCTGCAGTCTCAGACAGCTCGTTATGCTATACTCCCCTCCTTTGGTGCTTGAACTGCAGTTTCATCGGCAGTTTTGTCAAGTGGACTTCTGGAAAGTCGCACAAATTTGTCCTCAGTATGGGAGTTTCCTTCCTTGTGTTCCAGGAACTGTTTGCTTCCAGTTATGTCTCATACCCAACACTGTCATTGTCAGTTTCCTATTTGCAATTCATACTGCGACATTTTTTTTTCCAGAATTTTTAACTGGGACTTTGGTAGAAGTGACTGTCTAGGCACAGGGGAGCTGTAATGTTGTAAAGACATGTTTGGCGGGGTGCTGTACCCCAGTACTTGTACTGTATGCCCAATGTTACCGGTTGATGCCACCTGAAATGGAGTTTGGGAATAATATAAATTACACAGCTATCTAACCTACAGTCTTGACTCATAATGACAAACTAGACAAGTGATTACCAGTTTCATTTGCCCTTTGTGACATTTCAGAAAAAGATAATGTGACACATATACAGACTTATTAAGGTCAACTGCCATTTTTAATGTGGCAGCAAATTGAGAGCGTGCATGTTTTTTGTAACTGGAAAGAAAATTAAATCTTTGTCAACTCTGTCCTCACAGGGCTCCTTAACAGAAAGAAGGCAAAATAATAAACTAATTAAAATCTCTCTCTATAGAGAAAGAGAGTGACTGCTGTCTGTGGGGTGACTTCCCTTACCAAAACTCAGGAATCACCCTATACTTTGACTTGACCTTTTCACCACAGTGTCTCACCCCACTGTGGAGTGGTCCTCAAAATGGGAGGGGAGACACAGAATAGACCTTAGTATATTAGTCTAGTATAGTCTTAGTATAGCCTCTCTCCCTCATTGAGGAGACTGCTCATTGAGAGTCATGTTCCAGATTGCAGAGGCTGCAACAACATTAGGACTTTTGAGGAAGTAACGATATTTAGGCGCAGTACATTTTTACATTTACATATTAGGTAGACGCTTTTGTCCAAAGAGATGAACAAATGAGTAAATACCACATTATAAACATTCATGCTGTCAAGGAGTCACCTATGCATAAGTACAGCTAGACTGAGCTTCTAGTGAATACCCAGGTACAAGAGTAAACAGCATTGGAGCAGGAGCTGCCCAAGAACTACTAACAACAATTTGTAGATGTACAGGAGTTGGAGAATGAAACTGAAACACTGGCCAATAGTGTTGACTGTGATCGTTGAATTAGCAAAGCAATAGCACAGAGGGGCGCAAGAGGAACCTGTCTGAAAGGGATGTCTCAGTACCAACCCGGACTGTATCCAAAAAACATAAAACCACAGCTGGCCAACACACTGCAGAATTACATGCACCTCAAGTCTCCGGTTTCCACCTGAAGGTGGTGCCATGTATGAGGATGGTATTGCACCAGTACACACAGCAAGACTGGTAACTGGTTTGATGAACATGAACGTGAAGTTGAACATCTCCCATGGCCTGCACATTCACCAGATCTGAATATTAATGAGCCACCTTGGGGTGTTTCGGAGGAGCAAGTCGGGAAACGTTTTCCTCAACTAGTATCACATCACATAGTGACCTGTCCACTGATCTGCAAGAGGAATGGCTTAAAATCCCTCTGGCCACTGTACAGGACTTTTATCTGTCATTATGAAGATGAACTGGCTGTGTTTGAAAACGTGATCCTGTGAAATTGTGTTTTACTATTTGTTTGTCTGTTTTTACTTGGGTGTTTTTATATTGTTGTTTGCTTTTTTTGTTTTATGTTTCTCTGCATTTTAGTTTTGTACGGCGCTTTGTGACTGTTGCTTAATAAATAAATGTTACTTAATAGTGGTATTGGCCGCGAAAGGAGGCCCTACCCCATACAGTACTAATTAATTATTGTGGTCTAAAACCAGGTGTTTTAGTTAAATTGTCCAACCGATGTTTATGTTTCTGTACGTATGCTATTGGTGAAAAGTCAACACAGATTATAGTTTTGTAGCGTCCCCATGTGTTTGCTAAGTGCTGACTTGCTGCTGGATAATCTGTGGGGGTCTCACTAGGCCTGGGCTGCCCCCTCTGCTCTGTAACTCCTGTATCAGACCTGTAGCGTATTCCTAATGGTATTATTGTCTGGAAACTTGATATGTGATTTATTATCAGATTTTTTTTACATATTTGGTGTGTTTTATGTGTATTTACTGTCTTGTTGTTTATCATTTATCTTATCTACATGTTAGCACTTTGAGATTTTGGTCTAATGAGAAGTGGGTAACTTCCTGAGAATGCAGCGTCTATAACAACCTATGAACACATTCGTAATAATCATTTATTGGCTATTGCACAAGTACAGGTACATAGGACTTTGTCTCCTCGCCTACCCCATCTTGGTCTTCATAGCTGTAGGGTTACAGTGCAGGGTCAACCACTGTGCAGTGTCTCTGGAGCTGGGGGTTAAGGGCGTTGCTCAAGGGCCCATGGATATGTGACTGTTCTGCCAGGACCAGGGCTCAAACCAGCAACCTTCTGATCATGGGCACAGAGACTTTGTCCAATGACCCACTCAGCACTACCGCTTTGCTTCTAGACTTTGGAACACCTTAACAATTTTCCTTTTACAGCAGCACTCAACACATGAACGGAGCTGCTCTGCTCCTGAATTAATCCCAAGAAATACCTTTCAGAATTCACAATGCTATTGGTTAGTCACCACAGTAAAGCATCGTGTAGAATTCCAAAGTAGTATAGTATGAAGACTGCTGACGAACAATCCTTAGGCTCAGACATGCAGCTGACCCCGTGTTCAGATCTGGTCACACAGCACCCTAGGTTTTCTTTCCCTGTAAAAACATAAAGCATTATAAACATGGCTATAAATATTGGTAAAAAGGCATAACACATGTGTATTATACATTATCAATGCTTTATGCAGCTCTCATCTATAATGCATTATAGATACCTTCATAACTCAATACAAGACTTTCTTAATTCTTATACCAGTCTTTATAATGTACTGTATTATGAAAGTATATAGTGTATTATAGATGAGAGCTTCATAAAGCATTCATAGAGTATAAAATTTATGGCTAAAATATGTTATGCCTTTTTATTTATGCCGATATTTATAATGTGAATGCATTATAACGTGTTGTTGCCTCTGGCTTGCTCACTGGGGGCTTTGGGAAGGGACCATGCAAATAAAATTGAATTGTAATGAATGTGTTCATAAATTGTTATTAGTATATTCTACTCATAGAAAGTGTTACCGAAAAGTGCTTTGTAATACAATGCATAATTTATAATAATAATAATTATTATTATTATTATCATTATTTTTATTATTATTGTAGTGAGTATACAAATTTTGACCATTGAATAACTACTGTACAGAGCCTATTGCAATGTAAGGAACTGTACGATGAGTATGTGCCCCCCCCCCCCCCCAAAGAAAGTTGTTGCACATGCATGTTATTTGTCATGCTTGCTTCTGTGTGCCAGTAACAGTGTCTTCATTGTAGGTAAGTAAGTCGTGGCCCATTTATGGTTGTCACGTGTAATTAATGATGGAAAATGACTTTAATTCTACCTTCTACAAGATCCTAGTGTTTGGTGTCAACTCATTGCCTCACTTTGTGATTTCTTAATTGTGTTCTTATGATCATTGCAGACTTGATGTGATTTTACTGCAATGATTAACCTTTCACCCAAGACTTAAAACTGTCATCAACATTAAACTACGTAAAATGATCATTTTATTTTCTGGATGAAAAATATCCCTTGCAAACTTCTGCCCCACCACCATCCCCCTCACAAATTATGTTTATCAAAAACAAAACATATAAAATATCAGTCTTGCACAAGCATTCAGAGTAAGCCACCTCCCATGTGAAATTCAGCAGATTAGTTTACCTGTCACCTGTTATGCATTGCTGCTTGCCCCCCCCCCACCCCCCATTCAGTACAGATACTGATTCAGTACCTGCCCTGGGGTATACCACTCTCTGCAGCCTATTGCAATTTTTTGTGCCACTTAATCTGTCAATCCCCCCCACCCCCCCAGTAATGCAGATGTAGGTTTGTTTACTGCTGCCCATGTGAAGCACTTTGTCCAACAGCGCCTTGCTGAAGATCAGCTCCATTGCTCAGCATATCTGAGGATGATCCTTCTTCTTTATCCATCTTGTTTCTCTTGATTCCTTTCAGGCCTCCGACAGTGAGGTGCAGAATGTGAGGTAAGCTGCTACCTTTTACTATCCTTCTGTGCCGATTCCCCTTCCCTTTATCGTTCTCTGGCTCTCTCTCCTCTCTTGCTCTCTCATGCTCTCCCTCCCTCCCTCCCTCCCTCCCTCCCTCTTCCTCTCTCTCTCCCCGTCTGCCCCTCTCTCTCTTTCTCCCTCTCCTGCATTCTTCACTACTGAGGTGTTCACTGCCAGTTAAAGCTGTTTAATCCAGTGGGAATCTAGCGCCAGCTTTGTACAATGTGCGCTTTTCGGAGAGGAGGAATGCATACAGGAGTATAGTGACCAGACTGGGTGAAAATGAGATGCAAAGCCAACAAACGGTAAGGAGGGAGCAAGCTTAAGAAAGCAAGCAGTTGTTTCTGGAAGCTTTGGATTTTCTTTTGTACATGTCTGATTTACTGAATGCATGTGTGAGTGCAGTATTTGGTGGGTGCCTGGCACCCTATCCCCCCTTCTCTGCGTTTGAAATGACTGTGAATCATTGGCAAATATCTTGCATGAGCTGCAGAATTTGGATGCCTCTTTCCACGGGAACCGATTTCTCATTGATTTCTTTAGTTTGGACTTTCGCGTGATTTAGAGGAAATGTGGGCGGTATAAACAAAAGTGTGTTTCAGTGATGTGTTCAGTGCGTGCTCTTTACGAAAGCTTAAGAAGCGACGGATATTTCAGAAAGGGGGTGGGTTTGTTAAGACACTGCTGGCTAACAGTGGGCTTGACATGTAGTGCTTTTAGTCTGTAAGTTGGCTTCTAGAGATGTTCTTAAGCTGAGTATAACCACTATGTATATATATATATATCACTGTTTAATAGCACTTACGTAGAAGATTATGGCCAAAACAGGTTGAAGTGGTAAACGCAAACATGAAGGTCTGCATGGAGCTCTAAAAATGAGTTGATTTTGATTTAATCACCTGCCTATCATCTCATTATGCAAAGTTAAAATTATGGTTGCGCTGAAACATTGATAATTATACCAGGGGTTTTGTGGTAGTTTTAGAATTTGCAGTTTGAATTAAAACTACAATACTTTTTGTTGTCACATTGACTGAATTAATTAGAAGCAATTGCTCTTGATAACATTCATATCCAATAGGGCAACTGATTAATCACCCCAGGCTGTCATTCATGCAGCGTCCGAGGTGAAGCAGCCAGCCTGCACACTGGAGAGTGGCTTCCTTAGTTAAGAAGTGAACAGAATACCCGGTGCCGGGTCTAGATTGTCCATAGGCTGCATGCTCTCCCAGCCCCGGGACAGCAGAGGCAATTGGGGAACACGCAGGGCTGCTCTCAGTCACCACTCACATTAATATTGCAGGCAGATTCACACGTCATGAAAAAGTTCCAGCAGAGGCACGGAAGCTTCCACTCTAGAACAGGGGGTGCACAGTGCACTTAAAGGCTCCATATTCCCCAGACACAGGCAGCTGCCCTCCCACCTGCATTAAATCACTGGTTTGGTCCAATCTACTTGTATGGCTGCACATTAATTTGAAGGTGGGTTGGGGGTGCTGAGGGAGGCCCACCTGCCGCAGCTCTGAAATTGCAGTCATTTCCAAAGCTGAATCATCATCATGGCCAAGGTCCTTCTCCTGTTGTGAATAGAGGATTTCTTCTAAAAGTTACTTGCAGCATTTTACTTCTATTACCACTTGCTTTTGCTGAAGTACAATCGTGCTTTCTCAAGTATAACTCCCCCTAACCCAACCCAACCCTTTCCAGTGTGACCAGGGTTATTATGGGTTGAAAGTCCCCAGAGGAGCGAGTTGGGTGTGTGGATCCAACTTAGTCCAGTGATGGTGATTATTAGCTCCCCAGATGAAACTATACTCCCAGAGAAAATATAAGGCCTTTGGAATGGTACTCTATAGGGAAGCATTTTGTTGCTTTGTCTCCAAGTCTGTACCACGGTCTTATTCTGAATTCAAAGAATATGAATGTATAAAAGGTTAGTATTGAGAACCGCTAACTTCTAAAGGCCGTTGCATATTGTTCATACAGTATGAATCAGATCACTATGGTAACTCATTTTTCCAGCAACGTTAGAATGTAGACGCAAGGATGCTTAAAGTTAAATCACAGCACATTCAACTTTCCAGTTCACAGAGACCAGATCAGTAAGGTGAAGGTATAAAATGGTTGCTATGGAAATAAATATTATAAAATCATCTTTGATTTTCTACTATGTTACATTCCATCATTCCACCCCTAGAGAAACGCATTGCCTGAAGTTGATTAAGATTCTTGACAAGACTGCAACTCAACTGTGGCTCTGTTGAGTAACAAGATGGCCTGGAGAGAATGACCCGTTTTGATATTCCACAGGGAGAGGCCTCTTCTCCTGTTACCACTTCTGTTTTCAGATACTTCCAAGGCTGTTTGGTGTCTCCAAGTGACATAATGGTCAAAACTGAGTGAGAGAGACTGCTACTGATATTAGAAGCATGAGTGATGGATGGATCTATCCACCACCTTCTCAGTCATAGGAAATGCTCTCACTTCGGATCACACACTTAGGTAATGTGTTACGGCCAAGATGTGCCCATCTCTCACCCAGTGGGACGGTCTGTGTTCCTTGATGAACTAAATGCCCCCCAGTACAACTATCATGGGGCCAAAGACCAGCTTTCAGATCAGGATGACTGAGTAGCTTAGAGAGGGAAGAGGAGAAAACTCTCTGTTGTCCTCTTCTGAACGAGGCTCAGTTTATTTCAGCGGTGTGACAGCGCTGTCAGTTTCTGACCCACAGTTCCAGTGCTTCCTTGTCGATTGCAGCTGTTGTATTTTTAATTACTATCTGTCTGTTTGAATAATGACTCGCTACAATGCACCGGAGAGATGCGCCTGTTTTGTGGTCTTTTGTTGGCTGGGCTCGTCTTGCCTGCATGTTGTTGCACCCCCATCCTCCCCCCCCCCGCCCAAACCCTTCCAGGGATTATTTTGTCTCTGGTGCATTGTTGCAAGCCATTACTCAAGCCATAAGCCACTGAGCAATTGCTCATCTCCCTCAGTATTTCGAGCAGGATTTGCTTCGCTAAACACGGCTGCAGTCATATCCTTAAGATAACTGTGTAGGTGACAGCAGGTAACCAGTTTGTGGCTGTTATTGCCCTTTTCTGCTTCCCCGTTCGTCAGCTGAAGGTCTCTTTCGTGTTGTTTTTGTGCAACGAACATCTCCAGCCTAGAATATACTAAGATGGCTGGGTATGGCAGGGCGTTCAGCTAAAGGTGGTCCCAGTCCTAGGGTAAAGTTACATCCTGTCAGAAATTTTCAGCTACGAGGGACAGCCCTTCATTTCAAAGCGACATCTATATGACAAAGTGCTATAGTTTTGTGCTGTGCCTCCTAATGACTGTTTAGGAGTATTTGATAGGGGTTTCTGTACCATTCTAGGCATCCTGGGCTGGTATGGTTTTGAACGACATGCTGTTTCAACACTGCAGTGAGAAGATGATTAATGATAGCTCTGAGTGTTTTTTTACAGGCATTATGGCCAATATTTTTATTCCAGTAAATCCCTGTGCTGTTTGTTTGGCTGGTCTGTCTTTGGACCAGTCATCCTCTGCTCTCTCAGACAGACTCCAGCGACTTGGGGCTGTGGAGATGGTTGCCCTGCTTATACAATGTGGAGTGACAGTGACTTTTTGACACACCTGCTTCCATGCAGGAAAACTCCTCACACAAAATTTGAGAAATACCTCCCCCATCCCATCCCCTGAGCTGCAGAACAATTTTTCTCAAAATCTCAGGAAAAGGTCGCTCCTGTTAAAGTTTGCTCTTAACTTCCTGCCTTTTCTAAAATGCAGTCTTTCATGTGTCATTCCCTGAATATTTCCTCCTGCCATTTCCTCTATACCGATTCTTCCATTTCTCCCAGCTGACTTCCGACAGACTGCAATCCAGAGATTAATAGCACTCTATCTCGTCTCTTTGAGGAAGTCTTTGATTCCCTATGAACCCTAATCTTGTCATTTTGTTAATTGGAATGTTATCATTTTGAAGGCACAAAGGGATCCCCCCCCCAGCAAAGCCAGCCTTCCATGCAGGACACTCCAGCAACACACACTGTTTTAATTAAACCTGCAGGAAGAGGCGCCTCAATTCTCAGAAAGGATTAGTCATCACCGGGGAACCGGAGGAAGTTTACCTTAATTCCACTTGCCTATTGTGGTTTCTGTACCATTGTGTTATTTTCAGAGGTTGTGTCTGTCAGATGGATTTTTCTGCTTTTGTGCCAAGGAATGAAAGTTTCTGTATTTAACAAACATTATTGGAGCACCGAGGAGAAATGTGTGGAAATGTTAGGCGTCTCTTTCTTTCTCGATAGTCTTTTGGCTGTTATGTAAAACTTTCACAGTCTTATGTTAAACAGTCACCTATGCGACTATTACTTGTAGTATCTCCGACTACTATTATCACAATTTGGTGTTAAGTGGCGTAATTCAGAATTTTCCTTCATAATTTTCTCTTGTGCTTTCCTCAAGGTCTTGTACCAGCCCACTTTTTCTTCCCACAACCCATTTAAAACCAAGAAATATGCTGAATTTGCTGTTAGCCAAATGGAGGAGGGCTGGGTTTTAATGGACTATGACAGTGTGGGGCCGAAATCTCTGTCATTCTGGATTAGCCATGTAGGATTTCTCCAGTGCCTCCTGTAAGCTGGCTCTGCATCCTGCTCTTTTGTGTCTTTTTGGTAGCAGAAGATTAACATGTGGTCTTACAGCGTGTTGATTCTCTCAGTGTACCGTCAGCCAGGCACTGCTGTTAATGAGTCAAGGCACTCCGTCTGCAAATTAAGTGAAAAATGGTCGTCGCTCGCTGGGTTACTAATGATGCTGCTGCTGCATGCCAGCGCTAGTGATAATGACACCAGGTGCGTTCACACTTGTGAGATTCCATTGAATGGCCCACCACTTGCATTCTGTCTGTCAATAACTGCTGAGCATTCATTCTCGTTAGGGTGTTGAATTTCAATACACTTTTCTTTGTAATATGGAACACGGGCTAATCACCGTGTCCTACCCACCTCCGTCTTGCAAAGATGGCAGCATTTGGCCTGTTTACTTGGTTGTGATGGCATTTAATCAAAGAAGGACCTCAACAAGTAAGTAGATAGGTTCCGAGGAGCCATGCAAATTGTGCATTAAATAAAGTAAGTTGTGCTTTTTACATGGACAAAAAGTCTGCACCTTTTATTTTTTTTTTAAATCAGGCCTTCAGCTATAGTTGACTACTGGTAGTCCAGGTTTGGACCTCAGTCTGGGCTGCATTCGTTGGCTGTGATTAGTTGAGAGAAAGTCAAAGGATATGCTCATAAAAATACAGTAATGAGAAGAATTTTGCAGAATCTCCGCCTTGGTAGTGTGGAAGCTAGTGTTTGTGTCTTAAGAAAGGACCTAACAGTCTCACACTTGTCTGGAGTGAAACTGTCAAAGCTCTCTTGGCTGGAAGCCGACGCTCTCACCGTGAATCCCCGCGGCGCCCATCTTCCAGCCTCTTCACGACACCATACGTCTCATAACATTTTACTAACTCATCAAGCTGCACTCGCACGGTGAATCTCATATCCCCTTTGTGGCCCTTCGCCCGCAAAGATGCTTGCCTGAAGTGCTCGACACGGTCTAGATCACACAGTGCGTCTCCAACGGGGCTCAGACCAAATGGACCTGATTTCTCTCTTTCCAAGAAAATCATTTGCCCGCCTCTGCCTCTCATGTCCTGTAATTTATATAGTTATGAGTAACCTTCGCTGATGGACAGGGGCAGCATAGCCCAGATGTGGACAGGGGCTCTGGAACATTCCAGAAGTCTGGGTTTATAGGCTCAGGGTGAGTTTTTGTCAGGGAGCCCAAAATTTGTAGCAACTTTCTCCTTTTGCGGGGTCATTTCGGGAGCCTGCCCTGATGGATATTATAGATTGAATAAACCTTTGAGGAAAGCCAGAGCTTTGCATAATCCCTATATGGTGAAGTCCTTTAGATCTGTCAGTTAGGCTGGATGGAACTGGTGTTTAAATCCAATCCCCTGCCCTCTACCCACAATCGTTCCATCGAAGATGGATTTTAGGAGCAATGGTGGCATAGCTCTATGGCTGGGGGGGGGGGTCTGCAGGAAGATCTGCTAGTGTGTCGGCTTGCAGACCGGGGCGTTGTGCAATCCATCGTTCTGTCAGCCCCCAGCTTTGTGAGAGCCAGGCAGGAAGGTACGCCAGGTCCCCAATGCTCCAGCTTGAGATTTATCGCTACAGTTCGGAGTCTGATGTAATGCAGCCACTGAAAACAGCTGCACCTTGAAGTCGCGCTCTTAACTATAACTTTTGATTTTTCTGCCTTTCAGTTCAGGAACTCCAGTCTTTGTGCACATGGCTTAATGAGACCTACATTTCTGTTAGAGAGATTTCTGTTACATTTCTGTAGCCTCTTTTAAAGAGATATTTCAGAAATTATATTCCATGATATTCTTGCAATTCTCCCTTCTCCTCCTCAATTATTTTTCAAGCTTCTCATCTCAGAACTGAAGCAAAGTTTAGCCATATAATAAATATCAGGAGCCACAGAGCTATGGTTGATCTCCTCCGGCAGCCTTAGTCTGTTTTATGATGGCATGGAGCTGCAGGTCCACAAAACAAGGTGCAGAACATGTAATCTAAGGTGCCTCCAGGCTAAGAGGCTCTACGGTCACCGACTCTGTATTCAGTTGACAGGTCGTGCACTTTTGGATTTTCAAATGCATCTGAGATTTGAAGAGCATCACTGTTTTAAGGTATTCAAATGTATGCACTTGTCTTCATGGAAATTTTCCATGATAACAGACCCAACTGAAGTTGAGGCAGCACTTGGCGTTTTGCAAAAGGCTGGCAAATTGCTGACTGGAAGTCTTGACTCATGCACATATGTGGACAGTCACTAGTCTGAGCACCTGGAACCACCCTCTATTTCTGAATTTATGCTTATTACAGAAACTGCACTGAAATCCTAAGGCACCAGCAGTGAAATACTGTATCATCATCAGCTAACTATAATAGACAAATTGAATTGTGTTAGAATGTCTGAAGGATAGAAGGGTCTATAAATGAAAAGCTGCAGTTTGAAAATTGTCTACTATTGTACTGTACATTCTGACATTGTTGACTGAAGTAGTTCAATGATATTGCCTGATAATTATAGTTTATGTGAAGGAAATATGTCCCCAGTTAAAGTAATGCTGGAACATACTGTAGAGAGTAGTGATGTGTAATCAGATGGATTTCATGGTGATCCTTCTCCTCATGTCCACCATCCACCGTCACTCCACCATGACTAATTTTCATGTGGACAGTTTGACCCTTCATGCAAAAAGGGCGAACACTAGCTTTGATCTGTAAGCTGGTGACGTCAGCCGCTGTACGTCTCGCAAATTGGCAATAAAACTGGCAGCCAGCAGATGTTGGCATCGTGGCTAGAGACCGCTTGTCATCTGCTGACTGTCTGGTGAATTTCCAGTTGAATCATGATGCTGGCATGTGTGACGTTACTTGCGAAAGCTTCCCGTAAGACAGAAAGCTATTAACCTGGGATCTCTAAATTAAATTTGGATGCCAGTCATTATTAAAGAGGCATTCTTATTGTATTACGTATCTACTTGCTACCATGACTGTTTTATGATGTGATAAACAAATATCTGGAGCTCGGAATTAACAAGCTATGTATGAATATTGAATATTTTTTCAAGGAACTATTTAAAAATTAGTATTGAGATTTCTGTGGAGGATTTTTTGCACTGGGCTGTGTGGTGAGTGACCATCACCATCTGTCTTAATTCCCCTGGCCACAATTCCCGCAGCTACACAGGAAGTATATTCCATGTGGCCAATCACTCACAGCTTCCTGCTTCTCTGTGCCCAAGGCAGTTGTAAGAATAGAAACGTAAACATCTGCTTTTGGTATGAGCTGAAAAAGTTGACATTCCTATCATATGGTTTACTGATGATTGGAGAAGAAAAGCTTTTTGCCCAAAATCTTCCATTCAGTTTCGGGAAACAAACATCCCCGTTAAAAATCTATTGATAGACAGCGTAACATTTTAGTAAATGTTTGCCTACATCCACATGTGCTGCTGTCATCTGGAGTCCTTCAGTTCAATTTATTCACCACTGGTGGAATATTACTTGGCTCTGGTTGGCCGCTGATTTCTTCTGTTCACCAATTCAGCATCAGCCTTTAATGAACAGATTATGTTCTAATGAAGAGCCAAGCCCCATCCGTGTTTCCTGGGCCAGTAAAGCAAAAGCAGGCTTCAGCCCTTTCTCAAGGCAATGCTGAAGTAGCGCAGCCCATTTCCTCCCTCTTATTTTCATCCCATTTTATCATAACAGTATTTTTGCGCCCTGTGTGTTTTGTTGAGCTCAATGGAAGTGTTAACAGATTGACAGGATACCAATGGAGGGCAGGATCCTCTGGGATCCTTAAAAGTGGATCCACTGGGACATGGCTGACAGCAGGTTGACATGCAGTAAAGGAATAACTTCGTGGCCACTTCAAAACTTGAGAGATCCTCATTATGTTGCCCTGGTAACATATTGCGAGGCCAGTTTGTTTGTCATCTACGGGTACTGCTTTAATTTAGCCTTCCTGCGCGGAGCTCGTGTAGAGATCCTGAATCCCTATGCCCTTTTAGCAGAAGTTTAGTGGAAACGGGGGATATTTGGTCATAATTAAGCCCAGAAGCAAAGTCATCATGTGGATATGAGTGAGATGAATGCAGGAAAAGGGCGAGGGTCTCCGTTTATAATTCAGTAGCCTGTGATTCATGCCATGATAAGGGCCTCACCACAATAACCATTATAAATGCCACAGATATTTTGTGTAATAAATTTGTTTACCCAAACGTACCATATACCATTATCCAGAAAGGGGAAATTGCTTTGAATTGAATCAGAGGGATAAATCTGCACAGTAGCTTTGCGAGGGGAGCATTTTACAAAAGAACCAAGGATGGGAATTGGATTTATTTATTTATTATAGTTATAATGCTGATGTGAGTCACACAGAGCTTTTATCGC
The DNA here is from genome assembly GCA_026781145.1 of Hippopotamyrus pictus. NCBI lineage: Eukaryota > Metazoa > Chordata > Actinopteri > Osteoglossiformes > Mormyridae > Hippopotamyrus > Hippopotamyrus pictus. The sequence continues at coordinate 2,708,932 of JAODLC010000028.1, read as the reverse complement.
ATCTTAAAGAGCAGCCTGCCTCCTCTTAAATGTCAGAGGTGGACACGTCGCCTGGCATGTAAAAATCAGGTTGTTTATCTGTCCCGCTGAAAACCGAGAGGATGCGCCTGAGCCTCACTGGAGCAGCCGTGCAGTGTCAGCGTGCCGCTGTCTGGGTCTCTTGCACTTCTGATGCATCTGTTCGTCACTGGAGTGGCGCCGGAGCAGTTTTCGGGAGGGCCGCTGTTCTGCAGATTCCGTGTACCGGAGAGGAGCGTCTTGCGGTGCCTTTTACAGCGATTAGGCCTCCCTCTCTCATAGGGATACCTCTATCGGTTATTAGGATGGCTTTTTCGTCATTTATATTTCATGTCATAAGCAGCACTGGTCTGGGGAAAGATGAGAGCTGTGCCTGAATTAAGTGTGTAGACTGTTTGGTGACTTTCTTCTAATTTTGGTTGGTTATATTAAACTGAGAATGGCTCTTTATTGTCAGAATCTGCTGAGCCCAGTGTGTCTACAAGATGGGAAACCTGACTTTGCACTGTAAGTTTTTTCAGAGACTCCTTACACTGGCCTTGTTCTGTTTTTTAACATTGATTTACGCTCTCATTTAATTTGAAGGGAAACAACCTTTACAATGTGATAAGTGAATTTTACTTTTATCTTGTGGCTTTTTATCCATCCATCCATCCATTGGGGGTGTTGGAGCCCATCCCAGGCAGCACCGTGCATAAGGCAGGGCTGCACCCTGGGGGGGTGCCATTTCGTTACAGGATATTGTAGAAGTACCCCATGAAAAAATTCCATACCTGTTGCACAATTAAGGCTCGGTCATATAGCAGAATTTTGTGAGAGTCCTTTGGCTTCTGAACTGATCCATCACAGTTTGTAACCCACCAATAATCATGTGCCCTTTCATGTGGATGCTAGCCCTGAAGGGATTCCCCAATAGCTGATTTGCCTGTCATGTAGAATTAATGGGGTGGGTGGAAGCGCAGTGGTCGTAGACTGCCCCTGGTGGACAATAATAAGAATTTATCACTGGTCTCTGGGTAGCAGACATTGATTTTTCACATGGATGTTAGTCTCAGATTGTGCAGAGGGGCCCTTGATGCTGCTGATATGGGATCTAGTTGACTCTCTTGTAAAGAGTCGCCTTCAGACAGTAATGAAGGTCAGGATTAAACGACAGGGTTGAAGTTACAGTGTTATAAAGACGAGCCGTCAGTGCTGCATATCACAGCTCCAGCTGGCGTTTTAATTTGTGCTAGTTTGTCCTCGTTAAGACCGGCATTACTCTGCAACACTGGATGCCTGACACCTGACACTTGTGGCCAGCAGATCAGCAGTAGCTACATGCGTTGCCAGCGGTGATGACGCATGTGTCACAACTCAGGTGTCAGAGCAGTTATGCATGTTCCAGCCAGTGGCTGACCCCCTCGCACCTTGCGTCCCTTCATCACTGGATCTGTTCACTTTAATGCCCTGCCACTCTGCCTTCAAAGGCATAAACTTTCAATGCCAGCTTAGGTGACAAAGCTGGTGATCTCATTTGCTATCTGGGCGCCTCCCCCTTCCCCTAATATGGCCAGTTTTTCCAAAGCAGAAATTAGATGGACTGTGTAGAAGATCTAAACTTCAGTCGACAAAAGTAGTTTACTTCACGCTGACAGGGTCATGCTCTGTAATAATGTTTGTTCTTTATCTTTATGGTTCAGGAATTAGAGTATCCTTTAGATTGAACAAGGAAAAAAAAAAAGCCTGATATTCATTTTAGCAAGATACATGTTAAAGAATTGGTACTCCATTAGTTGCTGTTTGCAAGAGGCTGATATGAAAAACGACCTGCTTGGACATATGACTGATTGTGAATTACACTCAGGGGACTATTTGAAAATGGAAGCTTTCGATTATCCATAATTTCATCTTCGTCCTACCAACAGCCAGGTCAGGCTATGGGTCTGTTGGTCTGGAAGGCTTTTGCAGTGCACTTAATCTCATACATGTGCTTTAGAGGAATTCCCTGCTTGTTTTATCTGTTCTCTGTTTCCTTCTATAAGAAATGTAATGGGCCCTCATGGATAGGTTGTGTCAGCTGTCTAACTGTGCAGAATGGCCAGTTTTATGCACAACGATCTTGACCTTCTCTTGACTTTGTGGTAGCAGCCTCTTGGCCAAAGTTCTTTGGTAATATTAGCAGTTTTATGTATTTAATTTGACTCTGTCCATACAGTTTGAGATATTCTGAGGCAAATATGACGTGTCTAATTAATCATGCAATTATGCTTAAAGAATTACTAATGGTTCTGTTTATCTGCATGTCTGTGTGCATGTATATCAGGTGATAACCAGAGTCTCCTACTTCAGGTTTTCTTTGTTCGGCCGTCGGCAGGGACAGATCACTGTCATGCACATCTTTCCTTCTGAGATTTTGATTTGCTCTGTTTGCATTTGAGAATAGTGATTCACATCGATATGTGGCAAAGATACCGATGAAGAGACTTGATTATTTTCGTGACTCCAATCCTGTTTCTCTGCTCTGTTGGCAGGATCAACACAGATAGACAACTACTCTCAAACTCCGCAGGGAGAACATAATCCCCTTAGGAGGAAGCAAGGGAGGCCATCTTAGAATCCAGAATTGGGCATCGTCTTCTTATCCAGAAAGTAAATCACACATGAAAGTCAGCACAAAGAGAAAATATGAAAAAAATATATATTGGGAAAACGGCTGTAAAAACCCCCAGAAATGGTTGTAAGCATCAGAAAAAGAGGTAAGAGCAGTTGGGAGAGACATCTGCCATAGATTTCATTTTGTGGTCCTCATGCCCAGACCTGTCACCTGTGCTTCACCCAGGCCTTCCAATCATGTTGCTGTCCATCAGCATGCAAGTCAGATCCTGGCTCGGGCCAGTCATACAAGAACGGCATGTTGATGTCCATATCTTTCACTGCGGTCCCTGTGCCTACAACTGCAGTCTGACAATGTCACTTGATATAGCAGCAATAATAAAATCCAGTAGCCTTCTCACGTTTGTGCATGACTGTTAGCACAGTGGAGTGTGGTGACCTTGTGAAGCTTGCTTCCTGTGACATTTACGCACTTTAACCGCCTTTGTTAGGATGCAGTGCAGCTGCTCAGGTGTCAGCGTACCAGGCTTCGATCCCCTGCCTGCATAGTGGGCAAGCCACCCCCACCTTCACTTACTGTATGTCTTATCGGCTCGGCTTCTTGTTCCTGCTTGTATCACAGAGGTGGGAAAGACCTGCCTGGAATCTAGACGAGCTCACAGTAATTGGCAGAGCCGGCTATATAAAAACACTTCATCCACCACTCGTAAATCAAACATTTGTGTCTGATGCTTTTTTCTTCATTATGCCCTTTATCATTCCTTGTCTGGAGTAACCTCTGCTGGTAATAACTGCCCTCCTCTTCCAAGGAACAGCACACGGCTTGTTCCTTTTCCATGGGACAGATGCTGGGACTGTTATCCAGCTCCTAATTAGGGGGCCAAGTTTTCATTCAGCTGTGAATTGGTGTCTAGGTGAAAGCTGTCGTCTGGTGATGTGAGACAGGCTCTGTGACTCAGCTGTGGTGTATCTCTACCATCCCCTCCCCACACGCACACAGAATGTCCTCTCTCACGTTGCTGCAGTTGCCGGTCTTTTCTTACATGTGGCCTTATCTCCTTAGGAGGTCCTCATGCCTGCTGCACGTACGAGCTGCATGCACGTGCCTCATCGCCAGCTGCAGTCCCTCTGTGCGCAGTTCCCTCCCTCCGCTAAACAGAAGGCCAGGCCTGGCCTTCCCTGGGTGTTAGCGCAATCCTCTGGAGTGCGTGGCTCTACAGAAGCCCTCTGCCCGTCTCGCTGTCTCTCACTCGGGGTGACGCACCGCGGCAAATGCTGCGGGAGCGTCGTGATGCTGCTCCCCGATTCCCAGCGCCAGTGGAAGACTCGTTACCATTCTGTCTCCGTCTTTCACTGCAGACCCCTGAGTCTCAGCAACGCAATTCTGCTCGAGCAGCAGCTCATTTCACCTTGAATTTTTTGCTCACTCTGTTCGTGCTATTTTGTTTCAAACGCCCATCCATGCTTCCATCTTCATCATAAAACTGCTCTTTGATTTTCTTTGTGGGGAGATAGATCTGCTTAGATTGGGAGGAGAGTTTTCTAGCCTAGCATAAAGTTTTTAATTTCCCCTGCTGGATTTAACTTAACATTTTCTTATCGTGTAACCTCGTAGTCAGGATCTGGTTTTTAGATGCTATCTTGCTCACACACAGAGGCCTCGGCATTGTGCGACCTTCGTCCCTGTCTGTGAGAACAGATGCGTTGTAGGTACCACAGATGGACGGTGCTCTAAGCCATTAGCTGTGCTCATCAATACTGCAGATGTCACATTAAGGCAGGAAGAGTGGAGCTGGGTCCAGAGCACTAGAAGGAAGGTCGTGAAAAATATTCCGTTGTTTCCTGTTGGGAAATATGTGCAGATCTGCAGGGTATGTCCCTTAATAGAAGAGAGCCAAGCCTGTGGCCTGTTCTCCTGGCACACAGCCCATCTTTATTGTGTTACCGCTAGCCTAATTTGATACCATGGCTTAATCGTATGAAGGGGTCTGTGAAAATGGAAAGAAGGAGCCACAGTGTGTTGCTTGTGCAATTGGATAAAGCACTGGTGCAACAGCAGCCAAATTTAATTAGTATTTCCATAAAATATCTACTGTTATTGTATCTTTGTCCCACTTGAATTAAGAGCAGTGCGTGTGACACACAGATATTTGACACGACTTTAATTCAAGGTGATGCTTCTTTAGTTTTGGTTTTAGTGCCGTCTTGATTGTGCATTATCATCACCCACACTTACAGTAATAGTACATTATGAATGTCTTTACAAAGATACAGATCTCAGGCGTACAGATATACACCTCAGTTATACAAGTGCAGTGATATTTTTAACACGCCTTCCATACACCAGCAATGTTGCAATATGTTACTGTGACAGTTTGCTCAAATTCCAGTTTTGGAAACTACGAAACGTGTGCAGAAATATCTCATCCTGCCTCCTGTGGATCTCTGCTGACTCGCAGTGTGGAAATCCCAGAAGCTGAACCCTGGAGACACAGATTCCAGAATGAGATCTTCTCCATCTGCACAAGTGGGTCTCCAGCCTCTACCCAATTAAAAGTTGGCTCTGAAAGCCTCAAATGCCACAGTGACAGCAGTCAATACAAAGGAGGGGCTGCTATGGAGCAGTCGTGACTAATCCTCTACATTCTACGACGTCCTTGACCCAGCTCGGGATATATTTGTCCTTAAGTGCTCCTGTCCCTCTGGTATCATGCCTGGGTTTTTGTCAATGGAATTGTGTCAGTTACCTCTCCTCCAGCGCTGCTTGTAAGACTCATAATTTCCCTAGATTTGAGCTGTGTACACCTGGAGCACGTATGTCATGAGTCTCTCCTCCCACAACAATAACATAGTGCCCAGTAGAAATTACATTAATTTGGAGGCAGAGGATGGTACTTTGTGAGGGATGGCTGTTGGGGAAGTAATTGCTGAAGTGTTCTGCTGAGAGGCAGATGGATCTATGGTGGGACATTTGTAGAGCATCGTGTTATTAGTTTGGAGATTCCCTGCTATTGAACTTATTACCGAGTTCCTGAAAGTCCTCCTCTTGGGAGGTGCAGGGATGACTGATTCATAATGAAGGTACAGGAGTGACTGGCCAGACTAGTAAAAAGCTCAGTCTGCATTCACAATCCAATCCCCTCATAGTTGTAAGATGGGGTTTTGTATTGGGAGAGTCATCATTGTTGCCACTTTTTAAACAATGTCTAAATGTCTAAAGTGTATGTGTCCAGTTTCACTTTCTGGAATCTGCCATGGTGTGCATGCTGTCCTATAAATACATCATTTATTGTGAGCAACAGAAACATTTTGTCTTTTAGTTTTTGCTATGTGAGCACGTTATATTACATGGGAGAAGAGTCAGGTTTCCATTACTAGACTGGACAGGAGTGTGGGGAAAAAATATTTTATTTTCCTGCTATTGCTCATCTCGATTACCTTAACTGGACCAACTGTGGCATTAGTCATTGTCAAGGCTATTGCAGTCTTTGTTCGGTAGTCATCCATGTCTCATGGCAACCTGCTCCTTAAACAAGGCACTGTGAGGTTCAGCTCTTTGCTGTCCCACCCACCATTTCAGCATGGACATCTGTGAACCTTAATCTCATACGTCATGTGTTTGTCCATCGCTACACAGGGCTGATCTCCAGTCTGTTGTCTATGAAACATCATGTGATATGCAGCCAAGTGGCAGATTGGGGACAGTACCTCATTGGTGTGCTTGCAAGTGGCTGACGTGTGGTCTGACTCTTTGGGGCGGCGCCGGTCAACAGTTCCCATGACCCTTTGCATTTCTGTCACCTGAACAGCACCTTGCAGGAGCAGAAGGAGGACTTGCGCAAGCGCTTGTCCTACACCACCCACAAGCTGGAGATGCTGGAGACAGAGTTCGACTCCACCCGGCAGTACCTGGAGACGGAGCTTCGCCGTGCCCAGGAGGAGCTGGAGAAGTTCACTGACAAACTGCGCAGGTAGGCAGGCTTAGGCTCACGCCACTCCTGTCTATCAGTCCCATGCACATTTTCTGGTCATCCATCTACATTCCTCTGGAAATAGTATGTTACTATACTCTGATCTAAAAGGCCTGTGGTATGAAAAACAAGGCTTTGAAACCCAGAGTGGGTAGGAGTTGCAGACATGTTTAGGATACTTCTTATTGGACACCCCATTCAGGTACACCAAGCTCTGCTTTGACAGCCTATGGTAATCCACCTTGGATTTCAAAGTTGCATGGTCTGTCTGTAGAGAGAGCTCTTTGCGACCTGCCCTCTCCCTCGGATAAAGCCCAAGAGCAGACTGACTCTTTTCCCCTTCTGGGTGTGTGTGGGTGCGTGTCTGGGTGTTTGTATATATATTCATGATCTTTTTTTAATACAGTCACGCATTCAACTGCCACAAGAGAGGCAAGTCACTACATCTAACACTTCTTCCCTGTTCCATGCCTTGTCAAGATGTAGATGAACAGATTTTATGGAGTCTAGCTTACTAATGTCTATTTTAGAATTTCCAGTCAGGTTTTTTTTCTTCTTCTTCTTGTTTCTGGCCATTTTGCTGTCGGCTATGTGACACAAGGTTAGGTTTGGGTTTGTGGAGGGTGACAGTTGAGACAGGTTGCTGGCAGAAGGGTCTTCTCCTCCCAGCACAGTGTGCATTTCCTCCTGCTCAGCTTCTGCCCAGAGCATCTTCACATGCAGAGAGTAGAGCGATCAGTCAGATGGATACAAGATGAGTTTCTGCTCAGGCTGGGCAGGGGGAACTTAATGCCTGCAAGCAATGTTGTCATTGCGGTAAGTGTTCATTGTTAAGCCCTCGTGAGGAACAGAAGATTAATTCATCAGTGTGCTGGTGTCTTTATGATCCTTCTCACAGCCAGTCCCTGGCTCAATTTTTAATGCCACACTTGCAATTTCTTTTGAAAATTGCCAAATTTTTCACTTGTCTCCAGAAACCATGAGGAGGCCCACCTCTGTTAGCTTGTCGCACTGCTGGTCCTCCATAAACAAATAGATTTATTAATAATAGTGATGGTGGTTCATTTAACTAAATCTTCAAATATCATAAGACAGAAATGCTGTTTTGTACTTCAGTTAGTCTCAGTGGAACTTTTAAGATTCCATTATATACCATTTTATAATTTAGCTCAGCTTCTTCTTTCCGGCTGAGTCATGAATACTCGTAATGGCTCATTTTAATCAGACGAAATCTATTACAGTGCCTTCTCTCAGAGTTTGCTGCGTGAAGTTAAACGTGTTGTGGTTGTGGGTGCTGCGAAGACTTATTTGTGGACACTTGGTACACTTTCTTGTGAAAGCGCAATTCCATTTTGTGGCCGGGTCTTTGATCCCATGTGTTCGCACAGCTTTGGATTAATGGCCTCATATGTGTTTTTCTGTCTTCCTCCATTTAGAATACAGAGCAGTTATGCAGCACTGCAGAGGATCAATCAGGACCTGGAGGACAAAATCCACCAGTCGGTAGGTGACCAATAGGATGGGACTGGACTGTGGGCGTATAGTTTGAAAGTCATTACTGGGAGCTGGGGGGCCAAGTTACCTGGTCGACTGCTTAAAATCACTTTGGCTAGAGGTCACAGATGTGCGGCCCACGCAGAGCTCAGAGCAGGTTGTGCTGCTGTTGTGCAGGAGTGGAAGGGCGGCGGTGTGGCCGTGACTCTGCCCAGCGCCGTCCTCTCTGCGGCAGTTTGCATAATGCGAGCTTCTGCTTGTCAGCACAGCTGGCCTCCTGATAAGCGGCAGGGCTTCCTGCTGCCAGCTTCCTGAGGGCTCACACTCTTTTTGTAAACAAGATCCCGAGAAATCTACTCCTGCTTCATTTCCCCATCATAAAAAAATCTGTAAAAACATGTGGTTGGTTTTGTGTGCCGCCCTCCCAGATTGCTACTTGGAAAGGGGCACTAGTCCAAGGAGTCACTCTACTGATCCCTGCCAAGAACACAAGTCTTGGGCTAGTTTCACTGTCTTTACTAGTTCAACAAAAATTTGTGCTAGCTTGCAAATAGTGCAAGATAATACCCTTATTCAGCAAATAATCTAACCTGTTATGTTCTCAGAGTGCAGAGATTGTTGGACCACACCAAAAGGTTAGAGCAGGGGTCTCCAACTCCGGTCCTGGAGAGCTACAGTCCAGTAGGTTTTATATCCTACCTGGCTTCTGATGAGCCACACCTATTCTCAGGTAAATGCCAGGAACAGGTGTGGCTCATCAGAAGCCAAGTGGGACAGAAAACCTACTGGATAGTAGCTCT
>JAODLC010000028.1:2671721-2695404 GCA_026781145.1 Hippopotamyrus pictus | reverse complement strand
TGATCCCTGTTCTTGAGCAGTAATGTTTTTAAGATTACTAGATAAGTAACAAATGAATCAGGAATGATCAGGCAGAATTGTTCCAAGACCGCATTTAAAGTGCATTAGCCCACGTCTTCCCTACTCATTCAGCTTGTTGAAAATGCAGGTGTACGGAAGTGAGTGCAGGGCTGATCATTCCACTCATTCACTTAAGGGCTCCTGCAGATGATTCTGCAGACGATGAGCACAGGACACTTCAGGGAAGTGCATGGATAGCAGAATAGTCCAGTGTAGAGATCGCATATTTCTGACTTTTACTACTGTCCACAGAGGGAAATCTGGACACCTAGATATAAATCAAATGTTAGAGTCAAAGGTCCAGTTGTAACACTGAAGTATTTGAAGTTAAAGTAGTAGTAAGAACTCAGAAGCCATAGAGATTGAGCTGAAGGTCCGAGACTGAAGTAACACCTCTCCTGCTGTCTCTGAGAAGGACCTTCATCCAGATCCCAATCTTCACAGAGTATAACACCCATAACACCAAGCGCTGTGGCACCTGACCACTGAGTATATGAAAGATGCATCAATATTTTAAAAACGCTGTGAATATAGTGACACATGAGGCCTCATTCACGAGCATCTGCTTGCTGAGAGCAACAACCTTTTCTATTTTTTTTTTTTTTTTTGAGTGCGACAATCTGTGTCAAATCTGCTAAAAACAGTACCTCAATCCAAAAGGGCAAAAACGCTGAGCATATGTCTGTCACAGGAGCATGTCGTTAATTATTCAGCACTTGTTTTGGTGCTGTGATATTGTCTGAGAACAGACTGATACATATCATGGGCATTATTAGACTGAAGGAAGGCGGACACAAGTTCTGATTTTACTGAGTTTGACGTGTCCCTGGGACAACAAGGGAGGGGCTTGTGTTTCACTTCTTTAGCCAATCACAGTCTTCATTGTGTGACATCACCATAGTAATTAACACCAGTGTTTTCTATTAAGCAGCACTGATTGGTAGAGTACCTGTCTTATTGTGTATGCCTGTTGTTAAAGGACATGTCATAAAGGACAAATCATAGGGATATGCATACCTGCAAAGGTTGTATGGAGCAAGGTGAGGGCACATCTTAATTTTTTCATGATGATGATGATGATGATGATGATGATGACAACAAGAATAATAACAATGACACCATTCCACATTTGAATTTGCACCATTCTGATCACATGCATATAGGTTTTGCCCACACACACCGTCCCCAGCTGAATGGCTGGAAGCCTTGAGTTTGAAAGTGAGGGGGAAAAAGGACCAACGTGGTGATGTCATACAATGAAGTGAAAAGCAAGTCCCTCCATTGTTGACCCAGGGACATGTCTAACTTGGCAAAATCATAACATCAAAGGCAGATTACCTCTGGTCAGCATGTTTATATTGTTAGATGAAATGGTTTATGAGGCCTGTTACAGAATAGTGGAGTTGTATGCATTTTTTTAGGTAGTTTTATTATGACTATCTCAAGACTTGGGAACATATCCAGAAGTTAAAGTTGCATTTATATTGTCTGACCAGGGCTTGCTAATGTTAGGAACAAGTTTCTTCATTACTATGTTGGTTACGGGACCATGTTTGCGGTGGAGATTTTGTAGAGGGTGCAACCAGTTCACCTTATGTAGCAAGACAAATATCCTGCGGTGTTTAGTATGTGATGCATATCTTCTTCATGACCTTTAAAGTATTGCCATCAAAGAAATCTGTGAAGTCATCACTATTATTACTATTGGGTTCAAAGTCATAGTTTTCTCATCCATTTGATTCAAGATGTATATTGATTTAGTGATACACATTGCATTTTGTCTGTCTCTCCAAGGACTGAGAGATATTTCTAGTAAATGTTCACACATGCTGCATGTGATAAATATATTGGGCATATTTTTCTTTAGTTATTTTTTTAATAAAATTTTTTGAATTATTATTGGGAATATAAATTATTATTACATGCTTTCAAAGTCATACCCAGATGCTGGAGTAAGATTAATTTGAAAGCGCTTGGCATATTGATTACCTAAACTATTTCTAAAGGCCCTTGAACAACCCACTGTTGTTCAATATGGAATCTCTTTTTGCAGGTAGTTTCATTTCATATCAAGGAATGACAATAGCCTCTACCAAATTACAGATTTTGCTTAAAAATCTGATTTGAAAAAATATTGCATGAGGGTTGGAGTGTATCCTTATTTTGTCTGCTGTGGGCCTGATCGGGCTACAGCTTGCAAATTGAGCTTGTGGAAGGTCTTGTTTATTAAGTAGGAGTATTCACAAGGCCTGCCGTTCTCTCATTAGTCAGGGGTTTTAGAGGAGAAGTGTAAAGTATACCAGAGAGAGAGAGAGAGAGAGAGAGAGAGAGAGAGAGAGAGAGAGAGAGAGAGAGAGAGAGAGCAAAAAATCCCCAGTTTGTGGTGCTGGTGTTGTAGTAATCATCATACTTTGTTCTCCGAAGCCCTTCGGGTGAAAATACCTGTGCGGTGGGAGAGATGGTTTGATATGCTAGAGACACAACAAAGTGTACTCTCATTATCTGTTATAAGACTGAGTAGCACCTGGCTTACAGGAAACATGCTGTTTTGATTCCGGTGTTTACATGTGTATGTCTCCAGAACCATAAATAGGCCCTTCAATGGTGTAACACAAAGGCTGATGGAGAAACGACCAAAGTATCTCTGGAACAGAGACTCAGATCTTCAAACTTTGTAGTAGAGCTGGGCGGTATGACCAAAAATTTATATCACGGTGTTTATAGTTATATCGGTTTCACGGAATACAACGGTATTTTTTTATTTTTTTTTTAAAGCATGACTGGGCGTGTACCATATTTTACAGGATTTTACAGGAAACATTTTTGTTTTACGTTTTTGCATTGTTCCCACATTGACTATATTATTTTATTATTAGCCATTGCGCATGTCCGCTACCTTAATGATAACATACGGCTAACGTGTTTGTTGGCTAACTGCTAATAGATAAATGGCTAATGTTAAGGTGTGCGCCAGCCAAGTTAACATTGCTGGAACGTGAGCTTTACTGACGTCGCGAAATTTCTCATAAAGACCGGGATGTCGGCCTTTAAGATGCTTTGCCAAGTTTAACGTACTACTTGACTTTGTCGCCACAACGCTGTAGCACTGTTAGCATAGAGGCTTATCGACATCCTTAGCCTTTCCATGCTTGTCTGCAAAATACTTCCAAATGGCACTTTTGCATTTTTTTTTGCTAAAGTAGCTTGCGAAGTGCCTTCAACTGCAGCATTACCATGTTCAGTCGACTCGGTGTGTGTGCATTGTTCAGTGGCTACTGAGAGGAGGGGAGGGGCTGCGCGTGTGTGCCTGCTTGCGTGCATGCGCTGTAGAGGTGCTGTGTGAAGTGTGGTGAATGAGGCTAAAACCGCACTGTTGGTATCAATAATGGTGAAAATGAATATCTAATCAGATCCTAATTTTTAATATCGATTACTATCTGAGAATCGATTTTTTGACAACCCCAGTATCTCAGCTATATCTTCCGTTTCTGATCTTTCGCAGTACATTTTTAGCAGTGCAGCAGTGAAAAAGTTTCCCAGTTTCCAGCTGCACTGCTTTCCAAACGTTGTGTAGGCTATTTAAACTGGTGTCGCAGTATAAGAAAAATTCATATCATAACAATAAAAAAACAGTTTTCGATATGAACCGGTATACCGCCCAACATTACTTTGTAGTGTTGCTTTATTTTAAGTATAGGTTTCTGAGGAACTACGTTTAAGATTAGTATTCTGTAACACTGATAATACACTTTCATTAGCTTTCACTCAGAGAGAAATGGTTTATTTTTAATGAATGAAACTTTACGATGAGTCATTTGTCTTTTCATCTTTAATTAAAGTTAAAAAATTATCTGTGCATTTCATAGTTACGTCTCATTAACTTATTGATCTATTAAAAAGTCCGGGCAGTATTTTTCTGCTTCATCTGTTTTTCTACAGATGACGATGTTGTGTCCTCACTCCCCACTTACTCCCAGCGCTCAACTAATTGTATCTCTAAGGGATTGAGATGTGTTCGTTGCCAATGGAGACTGCCTCTTGTTCTCCTAATGGCAAGATGGTTTTTGTAAAGGACTGCATTCTCATGCCTCAATAACCCCCTTGAAATTAGTGCTTGATGAAAATTACACATGTATTCAATCAGCTGAATCACTGAAAACTTTTCTTAGTTCGTTACGTATCATACATAAGGAGCGTTGGAGCTTTTGATTGAAATGAACTCCTTGATGTGCTGATTCCAGTCTATCCAGCGACTTTGAGCATTAACCCGATAATGAAGCAGGGCAGCCATCTCAGAAAGGCATTTGTTAATCACAGCTCTAATATGTCTGCCCCCACAGGACGTTGTTGATGTCACATTATCATGAAAATGGCCACTCCGGGCCCTGATTGTTTGTCCCCTCCTCTCTTCAGAAAGGGTTATAATCCGTCCAGCTGCAGCTGTTCTCAGGCAGACAGTTTGCACTGCTCACCGAATACCCCACCAATATCTCTGCGCTTGGGTTGTGCTGGAGTTTCATTGCTGCTGGCAAGTGCCAGCTGAACGGTCCGCATATTTTTAACTTATATTTTCAGTAAATCCTGATAACCTTGAGAAGCTGCCTAGTTGGCATTTTTTTCATCACCGTTAGACCTGAAAGCCTTCTTCCATTGCGTTTATCTCCCCATTTTCTCCTGTTTGGCTTGCTCTAAAGATGACTGTCCTAATTTCTATAATTGAAATATGTTTTTGTATATACTGTGCTTGCAGAAAGTCTTGGGACTCTTGCTTAATTCTGTAAAAAAGTTGCAAATTTATTGGATTCATATCAAAAGTCCGTTGACAAGCAACATTCAACATATCTGCGCATATCTTTTACACATGTTTTTTCTTTTTAAGTGTCACGTTTCTTAAATTTAAAAAAATAAAGTATCTACTTTGACTGACTCATTGTTAAGTTAAATTTGGGTTTCAGTTTATTATTATTTGAAATTTATGTTTAACTTAAAGCTATTGGTTGTTTCTAATGTGATATAGTGTTATTTTTTGTAAATATATTAATAAAGTAATGATTTTTCGGTCACACTATAGGGTACTGTATTGTAATGTACTGTAATGTAGTAATATACTGTTACTTATGTATTAATTAACCAAAATTGTCAGTTACAAACTGTCATGTTCGTTCATCATTAATGAATCATCATACAACTTTTATCCCAAGTAGTTACTATATTTGTTACTATATCTGTTAATTCTGCAAATCTTAGTGAACTACTGAAGGAACAAGTAATGAATAACGCAAGTGAAATACTGATCTCACGTTTGTTCATCATTAATGAACCATGACACATCTTTCATCTTATGTAGCGACCATATTTGTTCCTGATTTGTTCTTCAGCAATAACTGAGTTACTACTAAGTATTTGTGTGCCCTCAAGTAAAGTGTTACCGATTTTGTTATAAAACCAATAAATTTGAAACATATTTATTGAATTAAGCAAGCGTTCCAAGACTTTCTGTGAACACTGTTTTTTTATGTTCCATAAATTTTGAAATAATGATGCCTGTCTTGAATCAGGAATTTTAACCAGTAATTTCCTTGGATTGGTCATGGTGGTTTCCTGCATTTAGTAAATAGGATGCAGGGTTCAGAGGATGGCGGTCAGCCTCTAATTGGTGATGTAAAGGAGGAGTCAGGAGCCTGTGATGAAAAACGCATGCGTGACTTACATGAAACCAAAGTCCTGGGCTTGTGTTAGTTAAACTGCGCTTGAACCAAACAGAAAATGACAAACTGGAGCAATAATGTGCAGAAGAGTCTTGAAAACTCTTTAGGCTGCTTGAGCATTAAAAGGCTTCGCAGGGAAAGAAAATGCTGCTGGATGTTTATATTAAAACAATAATTCTCCAAGTCCTGCCCTGACAGGGCCATTTCGGATGATGGATATATTGTTTTCACGTTTACAGCAGGGCTTCTCCCTCAGTGCATTTTTGCAAATGAGTTTCATAAACAAGCGACGGCACGGAGGGGATCTCTGCGGCTTCTTCCATTCACTGCCGGGCGACACCGTTACGACCCGTGGTCACGCCCGGCGCCATCCGTGCGTCGGGCAGGTGGCGGGTCCTGACATTTCACGGCTCTCCCCTTCATACTGTTGGAGTCTGTTGTGTATTGGGGACCATATGGCTAATGCTGGCGGGGTCATCTGCTCTGCTGCTATTAAACCCCCTTTTTGGCCACTGTCTACAGGTGCAATGTCTCAGGCTGCTGCTATGTGCAAGGGTGATAAATCTGAATGATAACCACTAGACACGCTGACCACAGACAGGGGTGGGCTGCTTACAGAGCTCACCATCTTATTTTAATCCCTTGGTGGCTGGTTTGTCTGTAATAGCCAAAGCTCTGCAGTTAAAATCCCAGGCTGTAAGCATTTAACGACTGTCCATTATAACGGTGGGATGGCTTACGATGATTTTGCTGGCGGGTTTTAAATTCCCTCTACAAAAAAAACTAAGAATGCCAAAAAAATTTGTCTCCATTTCATTGATTGGGGGTAGTCTGATGGAAGTGTGGTTTGAAGCAGATTCGACCTCCACCCTTGTGGGATGCTGTTATGGCGCACAGGGGGCAGCAAGCGCGAAATATGGTGAATGGGAAGGAGTGAGGAGACTCTGGGGGTCGGTGCCAAGTTATTGGTTACAGTTGTGTTTATGAAAGTAATCAGAGTCATAGCCATAATCCACAAATGACAGGACAATAGCCATTTCCTTTGTGACTGTATAGATCTGGCTGTAAAAAGACGAATATTCTGCCAGAACCATTCTGTGTCCTTTAGAAGAACTTTCAGTAGGTTATTCAGCACTTGGACTCAGTAGTTAGCATGTTGGAACATTTATTTTAAACATTTCTTTCCCTTCTGAAATTGTTGAGATTAAATTGAATGTATAACCTGTTTATTTCTTGGCTCCCACTAGACCATTTACAAGTATTTATATAAATATTCTTGGGAAAATAAACCCTCCTGTTTCTTAGCCCTAGTAGTTTGTTTTTTGCTGGTTTAATCAATGATACTGTCTGAAACATTTTTTTAAACTGTGACTCTTCCCTCTTTGCCATGTTTGTTTCAGTCTAAGCACCATGAAGAGGAGAAGAGAGCCCTGAGTCGGGAGATTATCGTCCTGAACAATCACCTCATGGAGGCAAAGATCACCATCGAGAAACTCAGAGAAGACAATGTAAGGAAACCTCGAAGACTTCAGCCACTTCCCAGTATACAGAGGTGCCCCTGCATGCAGCTGCTGACCGACCCATGCCCCCCCCCGGAGAGGGTGTGCTCTTACCAGGGTTTTCACTCTCTAGCTGTAATGATGCACATATTTATTCCTGAACCTGAGTTTTGGAGGTTGGCTTGCTATTATCACTTTAGCATATTATCATTGACCTTGGGTTTGAGGCAATAATGGCGCTGAAATACATGTCATTGAAATGATACCTTTCCTTTTTTCTAAATTCCACAGTAACATTTTATGACTTTGCCGTGCTACATCTAATATATCAGGAATTGAGTCAATGCAGGCTCCAGCCTCTCTGACAGCATTGCTGTAGTGATGTGCCCATCATCTGCCGTGTATGACATCTGGCTCTTTCTGGAGTGCTGAATCAGTGATTACATTTTACTCTGTAGATGTCTTCTGTCTGTTTGGGTTGAGCAGATTGAGTTAGGTAAACCTGTAGGGAATGTGCCTGCAGATGCAGAATCCTTTCTGTGTCGAGCCTTCCGGAACACCATGCACGTCGCTCGGCTCGTACGATCAGTAGCCGTTGAAGTGCAGCATACTCTAAATTATCCTGAACGCCGGATGGTACAAAAACCATTGCTGCAGACCAGCTGATTAGGCATAAAATACACAGAGCCTTATTGCTTTATCAATTGAGCAGGAAATGTCAGTTCTGAAAAGCAGAGAAGCTGGATCAAAGAGACAGGGATCCACTTCTGCAAGAAGCGATTGGAAATTCTGCTCTGAACAGGGGATGGTGGTGGAATAACAGAAAGGCTCATCAAACAAGAACAGGATAAACAGCCATTACAGGGAGCTTAATGAGCCCTTAGCAGATCTTGGAAGGGGAGGATCTTTACCCTAACCCCATAATTGAATCAGCAGTGACTGTGACACTAGAAACCCTCATTATAAAACAAAATGTCCCTTGTAACAATTTTTTTTTTTTTACAAACCATTACAGTTGGTAATGGTGCATTTGGGAGCAAAAACAGCAAACTCCTTTACTGCTGATGATGTATTGGATGCCATGCTGCATGCCAGTAGTATCAGAACCATCTTTCATAACTGCAACTCATTTGCAGTGGTAACAGATAGTGCTGGAGAATGCTTGGCTGGGTTATGGGCAGTGTTGTGGTTCAGTGGCCCTGCGCCTGTCATCGGAAAGGCACCGGTTTGAGCCCGGCCTCAGCACGTCTGTGGGTCCTTGAGCAAGGCCCTTAACCCCCAGCTCTCTGGGCGCCGCTATGGGTGAATCCGCTTTGTGACCAGCCCGCTCCCACCTGCGGAGAGCAAGCTGGGGGAGGCGTAAAGAGAATTTCCCCACGGGGATGAATAAAAAGTATCAGGGGCAACCATTTTGGTAAAGGTGTAATAGAGGACGAGTAAAATTTAATGTTGGTGACAGTAAAGTTAGCCTGACAGTTTAAGGACGGGCCATGATAGATGATGTCGACTCATTTTAATGTGGTGTTTGTGATATCTGTTCTTTTCTGTTCACCTTCAGAGAATATATTAATATTTTATCTAAGTAAAATGGCTACCATGCCACTAAGATGAGCACGCTTGCCAAAGAAGCCAGTTATGTTCTGCGTACAGGACAACCTAGTCATGCTCTCTCTGGCCGGAAATGCTCCTTTGAAGCTGCTGAACCTTCTCACTCCCACAGGACCTGTACAGAAAGGACTGCAACCTGGCTGCCCAGCTCCTCCGCTGCTCCAATTCCCACTACAGAGCCCACAAGCTGTCGGAGGTGAGCCGCATTTCGGATGCCTCTGTCAGACGCTGCCGGGCGCCTTCACCTTCATGTCTGTCTGCATTTTAGTGCCGTGAACAACAACAAAGCAATGAGGTGCTTCAGGGCTCCAGAGAGTATCTCTCCCAGAAATCGAGAAGCGTGGTAAAGCTATTCTTTAATCAGTTTCTGGTCTGAGGTTCTGCGATTGTGGCTGTTTTCTGGATGCCAGAAAATCACAGTACATGAGAACTGGAAAATGCCATTATAACATCTGGCCTTTATATTGCCCAGACAATTCATGTGTTTGGCTTGATTTATGTGACTTTCTTTCCTTCCCAGTCTTTGTGGTATGGATCATTCACGCTGTCAGCTCTCCAGCCAGGGGGGGGCAGTACAAATGTGTGATGAGTTTGCGACATGAAGCCAGGAGCCTGGCCGTTTCTGTCGCATCCCGTCACGTTACGCACGCATATTTTTACAGATGCGCTGTGGAGCGGGCAGCCCGGCTCTTACAGAGCACATTTATTTGTCCATATAAAACCTTCCCTTGAGCCCGGAGCAGCACACTCATTGCCAGAATGCTGACAGCATAATACATCTGCCTGACAAATGACTGCTGATGAAGAGCTGTCCTCAGCTGAGGTAGGGCTCACTGGAGGTTCGAGAGGGTATGCCTGAAGGTAGAGGGGGACTTCCACACTAAATCCACAAACTGGAATCCCCTACCTCTATCGCAGGCAGTGCCCGGACTACAGCATGCGCAGCACGGTATTCTGGGAGATTCCCACCTCACAGATATACTGCTGAGCTTCAGGTGGCCAGCAGTAACAGCTCCTCTTGTATTGTTTCTTGTTGCGTTAACAGATGGCAGCAGTGAGTCCCTGGACCATCCCTGCCATTTGTTGTCATCACTTTTATGGGGTTGATAATGAGCCTTACAAGAGCAGGATCATGAATGAAGTATTCAAGGCCATCTGTTTATAAGCAGAACATTTAAATGGCTTATTAATGGGAGTCAGTTAAGGAAAGGAGTCTGCATTTACACAAAAATGTACTGATAGTAGTTACTTCTACCATTTTTGCAGTTTTCCTGCAGTTTCTCTGCCAGTGTGTTCAGATGATATATATCTGTGGTTTGTTGCTCCTAATGTGTTGCTGTGTTTTACCAAGAAATGCCCAAACAAACAGCACTTCTCTGGGAGGGACCTGCCCTACAGAAGTCCACAGAACCACACATCTGAAAGAGATGATTCAAATACAAATCATGCTTACAGGTGTTACACTGGAAAAATGCATGGTGTTGCCTGCATATACAATGTGTGTGGTTCTTGATTACCTTTCATACGGCGTAAATCTCACCAACTCTTTAGAAGCTTAGGATACATTATTACAGTTACTTAGCAGATGCTTTAGTCCAACTCAATGTACAAGTGAGGATACGAGAGCAGTGTTAGCCAGTGCACCTGGAGCAACTGTGGTTAAGGGCCTTGGTCAAGGGCCCAACGGTAATATACAGGTGTTGGACAAGGAAACTGAAATACCTAGTTTCAGACCACAATAATTTATTAATATGGTATAGGATCTCCTTTTGCAGCAACATACAGCATCAGTTCTTCTTGGGAATGACAGATACAAGTCCTGCACATTGGTCAGAGGGATTTTAATCCATTCCTCTTGCAGAACAGTAGTCAGGTCACTGCATGATGCGATACTAGTGGTGGAAAACATTTCCCGACTTGCTCCTCCGAAACACCCCAAAGTGGCTCATTAATATTCAGATCTGGTGACTGTGCAGGCCATGGGAGATGTTCAACTTCACGTTCATGTTCATCAAACCAGTTACCAGTCTTGCTGTGTGTACTGGTGCAATACCATCCTTATACATGGCACCACCTTCAGGATACAATGTTTGAACCATTCGGTGAGCATAGTCTTCCGGAATGGTTTGGTAGTCCTTGGCAGTGACGTGCCCATCTAGAACATGTAGTGGGCCATGATATTGCAGTGCAAACGATCACCGATCCACCCCAGTGCTGCACTCTGAGTATGCAGCAGTCCAGGTGGTAAGTCTCTTTGGGGCTTTTCCACATCGTAACTCTCTCAGATATGGAAAAACACAGGTGGATTCATCAGAGAACAATATATGTTTCACACTGTCCACAGCCCATGATTTGCACTGGAGGCACCATTGAAACCAACATTTGGCATTGGCACGAGTGTCCAAAGGTTTGGGTATTGCAGCCTGACCGTTAATATTGACCCTGTGCAGCCCCCGACAAAGTGTTGGTGGAAACAGAAGAGTTGAGGTGCATTGAATTCTGCAGTGTGTTCGGCAGCTGTGGTTTTATGTTGTTGGGATACACACTGGGTTAGTACTCAGACATCCCATTCAGACAGATTCCTCTTGCGCCCAGTTACTCCTGTTGGATGTGGTCCCTCCTTTGTGGTGGTATGCCGGCATTACCCTGGATACTGTGGCTCTTGATACACCACCAAGACTTGCTGTCCTGGTCACAGATGCCCAGTGAGACACGGACCATCGATTTTTCCTCTTTTGAACTCTGATCTGTTTCCTACTATGTTTTGTGGCTTGCAATATTTTATATACAGCTGTGCTATTGCTCTGCTAATTCAGCCTTCACGCTGTGCTCTTACCGAGTGAAGATTATAATATACACATATATAAGCGTAAAACCTCAAACGCTATTGGCTAGTGTTTGTTTCATTGTCTAACCTCTGTAAGTACTGTCAGCCATGATATTTAAACCCACAACCTTCTAGTCTAGACATGGATCCATAACACAGTGAGGTGACACCATCCTAATATCCTCCACTTTCTGCAGAGCTACTGAAGTTAAAATGAGGAGTGCTCAGCCCACCATGTCTCCTTCAGTACTAATACCTGTAGAATGTTAAAAGAAAGAAAAACACAGCTGTGTGTGGAATGGGCATGAGGTCAAAAATCCTACCTTCAGGTCTCTTGGCCCTTACGGTGGATGGTGATTGAATAAATCTACATTGCATTACATTTATTTAAGTGGATGTTTTTATCAAAAAAGATGACCACAACCACAGGACTTGAACCAGCACCAGACACAGAATCCTAACCAGAGAGAGACCTTTTTCCTAGGACATACTTCCATCAGAAACAGCACACGTACCGCTGCGAGCATCAATGTTATATATTTCTGTCTTGCTGTAGAAATTTTCGTGCTGACATGTCAGGTTAAATGTGACTTGTCCCTTTCCCTTATTCTGCTCCTTGCTGTCTCCTGTCCCATACAGCTGCCATCTGAATTTCAGGAGCGGGTCAGCATGCACCTGGAGAAGCACGGCTGTGGGGTGACCTTGGCTCTGCGTCACTCTCCTTACACAGACTCTGTGCCCACGGCGGTCATCGCCAAGGTACTGGAGAAGCCAGAACCGGGCACCAGCTGTCCAGGCTCTCAATCCCCAAGTCCTCAGCACCAGGGCCCAGACTTCCTGCCCAACAGCATGGGGAGCAGCGAACGCCTTCAGCGACGTGTGGCGTACAAGTCCTCAGACCTGTACTGCAGTGACACGGCCCTCTACTGCCCAGAAGAGCGCAGACGGGAGCGCCGGCAGAGTGTTGACCTTCATGGGCAAGAGACTAGCCTCTTCCAAGCCCAGAACTCTACCGACAGCAACCCTGAGGAGGAAGCCTTCCACTCTGGGTTTTCGCACCATGAGGCGTCCTTCGCGGAGTTCGCCACAGGATCTCTGCAGGCCTCCAGCTCCTACTCCAGCTTCAGCGCAGCGTCTGATGAGAAGGGCCATGCCCTCAGCAGCACGCTTTCCTTGTCGCAGCAGGCCCTCTACATGGACTGGCGTGATGGTGACTACGAGCATAAGAGCACCTCTTCCTACGAGAAGGAGAGCCCCGGGTTTCCCAAGTCACACAGCTTCCAGCACATGGCCCACGGGCCGCAGGACGACGGCTCGCCTGGCTACGTCCGTACCGCGTCCGCGTGCTTCAGCGAGCCCTACCACTCGACCCGCCTGCCGACCTCACACAGCATGGGATCCTCCGCCCAGCTCTACCGGGACAGCCACGGCAGAATCCATGTCCCAGAGGAGGAGCTCAGCGGGCGATGGAGGCAGCTGAGCGTGGAGGACCTAAATGCGTATTCCTACCGCAACCCAGGCCGCATCTCGCCATATAGCTTCTCTGAGCAGCACTTTGTCGTGGGCCCCAGCAAGATCAAGCTGGGCCCGCTGTACAGCAGCTTTCAGGAGGGGGACGATGCCTACCACACCCGTATCCTGGGCCGTTGTTTCGTAGCCTCACCCAGTCCCAGTCCCAGTCCCAGTCCCAGTCCCAGCCCTGAGCACATCCACGGCTCAAGGAAGCCAGACAAGCCGCCCATGTATCGGGCCAAGGACGACAGCCAAGAGTCGGAGCGCAGCCTCTTCCACTCAGGAAGCTCCAAAGACAAGGACAGCACAGCCGGAAGCATGAAGAAGGAGTATGTGGATGTGAGTCCCAACAGCTCTGCAGAGTCCCTGCATCGAAGTCCTCCAGAGCCTTCGGACCTGCAGCACTACCAGATGGACCGACAGAGCCCCAGCCTGCAGCGGTCAGCATCCCCACAGTACCAAAAATTTGCAAGCACAGGACTCTGCAGGAAGGACAGTCTCACCAAGGCACAGCTTTATGGTACATTACTGAACTGAAGAGCAGAGGTCGATGGCATAAGCTGGCACTTGGTCACCCCTTTAATCCAGGAGCTGCTAGGACAAGACATGGTTCTGTGGGCCAGTACAGGTAGTGTCCAGACACAGGCAGGTTTTTAGATTTATGGCATGATATGTATTTATTTTTAAAGTACATTGGTTCAGATGCACAGAGTGATTCAGAGACTTGGCAGATATTTTTAATATTATTCATGAGTGATATGTAAATATATGAAGCGGATAACACATGGTACACTTAAGGTTTAATGCCAGAGTGCGTTTTTGTTGACAAAACTACTGTGAGTAGCTGTCAGTCTCTCACTTTGGTCATTCAGATTTCACACATTTTGTCCTTTTATTAGGTGAAGTAATTGTATAAAGCAATAACACAGTTACAATGACATTAGCCAAACTAGACAGGACAATAGGAAAGGACACAGCTGGCAAACACAAGATACAAGGCAGCTTTGAAAATGACTGTTAATTTCTTAGTATGTGTGCATGACTTATATGTTGAAATGTATGGTAGGGATGTTCTTACTGTTTCCTGATGCCCCTCAAACGACCAGACAGGGACCTGGATGGAGGGGCCCGCCACACTGTTCGCTATGCGTATGTAAGTTCCCATCTGAGCAGCCCGCTTATGGGAACTCGAAAGATGCCTTGATAAATCATTCATAGAAGTGAGGCAACGCGGCAGCTGATGCTGCTGTGAGCAGCCTTAGCTGATTTCCGTCAAACACGGCGCAGCTCCTTTGTGCTGCATCACCTGGCTGGAGGGGAACCCCACATTGGCCTGGTGTATTAATTAGTAGGGGATTAGCTAGTTAAGGGGCTTTATCTTGGCTTAGTTGACTCACTCCACAAACTCCCTGGTACATTTTGCCTTAATTTTCATTAGCTGGAGTAGCCAGTTTTGCTCCATCTGACAGTGGTGTAAATATATGATTACAGTCCTGGTTAGAAGTGCGTTTTTAGACTGGCCAAGGTCCTCCTATTCTGTGAGGCACATTTATGGCGGGGGTGGGGGGGTACATGCAGTAATCCTACCAAAATTAGGTACTTGCTCTGACAGTTCCTTTCACTGTGTTGTTTACTCCTGCAATGCCTTTTCCATGACACCTAGATCGCCCTTACAGTTCTCCAGACAGGCCACGTTTCTAATGTCCTGGTCTCATACTGCTGCCTTGCGGGTGACTGGACTGGTCAGCTGCTAATGCGACCGACGTCATCAGCAGGAGAGTGGACAGCACCAGATTTCTGTAGCTCCTCAAGGGGTCTGTTCTGTCCAGTTAGAAAAAAAAATACCGTCAACAACCAAGGAAAGCCTGAAAATGGAGAGGTAACATGTTTGTCAGATTTGTGTTGTAGATATTAAATAATCAACTCAATTTTAATTCTATTGCTACAATGTTCTTTAATTTAACCTTTAAAATTATATTCTGTCCTTTTCTACCTCAGAATCCATTCAGAATTTTCCATGGGACTAGAGGTCAGCTGTTTGTACTACCGTTACAATGCATGTTTCTATAGGTCAGTTGTATATTTAATTGATAAAGAACAATGACAGACGCTCTAGAGCTTAAATACACTCAGGCTTTAGTGACTTTAGTTTGTCATTACAGCATTTGAGCAGATAGTTGACATGCTTAGAAGTTAAATGTTAAGTAAAATCTGTAATACCAGAGTTGCAGTGGTGTCAAAAGTATCTTTCTGTTATGTTCCCTGTATCTGTAAATATAGTATGGAGTACAGCTGAACTGGGGGGGGGGCATGTTACATTTCTTGAAATAACACCAGACATCCTCCCACATGACTGGTGCCACATCAACCTTGAAGCCTCCTCAGTTTTTCACATGCACTCCAGGTGATGAGGGAGGGAATTGCTTCCCGATTTATTACATTCAACCTTCCTTACGCTAATCATACAAGGACAGAAAGCAGAATGTTCTCTCTGGTCTTTGCATTCCAGCCATTTCCTTGTGTCTTACATGTCAGCCGACTCGCCTGGCTGCTCAGCATGTAACTGAACTTGACGATTTTATGGTGAGTCAAGCCTAAAAAAATAAATAAGAAGGAGAGCCAGTTGATTTGTTCCACAATTAGGTCAGTGTCTGCATATGGCAGATATGCCTGCATATTCATTATTTTTGATAAACTTACAAAGGCATCACAATTTACCCTTTGAAATGTTAATTAACAAAGCTTGCTTTGATCTTATTCAATGTAACGTGCCTTGACTACTTTTATATGTTAGAGCACTGGGCTAAGACAATTTTTGAAAAAGTCCTTTGAAAGTTACCTTTTAACATAGTTCTGCTTGTCGTGCTCCATATACTGTAAAGTGTCTTTCACGTGTTAAGGGAATGCACAACTATTCAATCTGTGCCAAAATGTACAACTCCTGATGCACATTGGTTAAACTTCTGAATACAGAAGTTGCTGGCTGCATGTATAGGTTTTTTTAAAGCTATTGCATTGCTGAAAATTTGACTTAATGTAACTTTTTTAAATTTAATATATTAGTAACTTGGTAAACTTGGTAAAGTTATTCTTGCCTTTTTTTCCTTGTATCATACAATGATCCGGTTAAGGTCACAGGTCAGAGGATATTGCTCAAACCTCTTTTCGTTTTCCCATTTGATTATTTGCTCTCCAAAAAACATTTTGCGTCAATTGTATTACATACAATGGACAATCACCATTAGAGCTAACTAAAAGCTACAGCTAACTAACCTCAACAAATCTGTGGGTAGGAGGTTTGTCCCAGGAATCTATGGCTTCTTAGCCTTCAATGCACATCATTATAAACAAGAATGGTTTTGACACTGCCTGTCAGTTACAATACTAATGCAGCCACTGACACGGAGGCCGTGTTCTCTCTCACTTACTGGGAGGGCCATATTCCGCAGAATGTCGGCAGCCGGCCCCATGGAAGGAATGGCGAGGCTGGCTTTCAGATACCCAGAGTGGTGGTGTCATCCAGTGGTGCAGGCCCCATTTTCAGGAGGTGCAGAGGCTTCTCGTGTGCCCGCCAAGCACCTGGATAGCCCTACCGATGGGAGCAGATGAAAGGGAGGGGGCAGTGTGTTCCACTAGGGCCTGCAGTGCCGATCTGGATAAACCAGCAGGTGGGGGGGGGTGGCAGACAGGCAGCTCTCCAGCAGAAAGCAGAACCTCTGGGCCGAAACGAAGATGTACACAAGCAGGAGAACTTCCTCCAGGATTTCAAACTTCACGTGTTGTTTAGGAGATTTGACGATGCAAGGCCGTCTTGAACAGTCGGGAGTCGCCAGGGGTGGAACGTGCGAAGCGAAGCTGGTTTCTGAAACCTGCTTTGAGTTAATGGCATCAACACATCTAAGAGTCCATGGTAATTGTGGAAGAAGGTACCTGGTTCTGCGGGCCAGCAGGTCTTGTGTATCCCCCAGCCCCAGCACGCATGTCAGTGCCAGATACAGAACTCGCCGCCCCAGTCACAGGAGGCTATGACGGCGGGCAGGACGGGGTGCATGGTGGCGCACACACACGCCTGCTGGTGTGCATGTAAGAGCCGCAGCTGCCGGGAGTTCTGCTGGTCATAGAAGTGGAGTGACCCGTTGGAGCTGCCTGACAGCAGCACCGTCCCATCAGCTGAGAATTCACAGCCCACGGCGTAGCCCTCCACCTAGGACAGGGAGAAATTAGACAATGAAGATAACAGCGTCTACTGTACAAGTTCAATGTAATCAGAGGGTTTTCAATTCCTTTCCAGGTTGCATTATTCAGCATATGCATAAAACACAGCGGTCAGAAATAATCTAAAGCACCCCCTTAATGCCGGCTTTAACTGATATGGCACACTTTTTCAAATTTCACATTTAACGAGCACCGGTTTTACCAAACGGCCCGGCATGGCCCTGCATGAGACCCACCCTGTGTCCTTCGTAGCGCTTCCTCTTGTTCATTCTGTACGGCCTTCGTGCCGAAAACAGTGCCATGTAGTTGCCGTTGGTCTGCGCTACGAACTCATCTCCCTGGGGGTGTAGAGCCATACTGGGGCAGGTGTAGCGCTCCTAGATGCATTAGGGGACAACAGAAGGAAAAGAGGAAAAGGGTTTCCACCATAAACTGCAGTAAGACAAGGACAACACCCATTTCCTGTTAATGCTGTTGACCCACACTGTACTTCACAGTCAAATGTGAGCCCTTAGTTCAGTGAGAACATAATCACAATGAAGGGTGACGGGCTTTAGCTCTACGACTATCAGCATATGAAACCGTGCCACCTGCTTACATGGAAGATCTGATTGGAGACCTTGGCGGTGGTCTGGAAATCCCACGCGATGAGAGTGCGATCGGCCGAGTCCCGGCTGACAGAGTCGCTGCTTGTCACAAATTCTTTTCCCCCTGGCAGGAACAAGATGTCCAGAGTCTGCTGGATCCCAGCCTGGTAGCTTCTAACCACCTGGAGTGACAGAACACACTGATGCTCAGTCTCTCTCAATCCCTCCTTTTTACACTTTTGCCTAGCAACATGGCCTCCTGCTAGAGTAAATTAAATCCGTATTCAAATGGTCAAAAGCAGGATATTTTTAATTATTAAGCATCTGACTAAACTATTTTGTTTTTAAGTTGGTACTTACGTTCTGCTTAAGATCAAAATTTTAAGGTCAAAAGTTATTGACAGAGGATTCAAGGGTTTTATTTGTCAAATGCAAGGTATACAGTCAGACTATACCCTGCAATCAAATGCAAGGTGGTCACCTCCACCATAATCACTTCAAGGTCAGAAGAGTGGTGATTCCCAGTGGGTGCTGTGAGGCATAACTAAACCTCCATGCCCCCTAGCAGCAGGACAGAAGTACTCCAAGTCAAACAATAACCAGAAACAGAAACATGATGGCAAATGGAGCCAAGATGGCGGCTGACCTTGCAGGTCCTGACGTCCCAAGCCTTGACTTCTGGGCTGAAGCCTCCACACAGAAAAATATTGGGGTCGCTGGGCTGCACAGTCAAACAGGTCACTTTAAACTGGTTCCCCACTTTAACCACCACCTGGCCTGGGGACACACAGTTGGCACATTCGTACAGATAATGGGAAACACAATCTATCACATGGGTAATTAGCAGAGAATCACCTGCTGAATCCCCACGTGGCTGTATATCATGGGGACAGGAATTCATCACACACTATGTGAACAGAAGAATAATGTGCACCACACCAAGATTTAATTAATAATAATAAAAAAAACATTGTTTTGACAGATGCTTTCTATTTAAGTGCTGACCTGCCAGGAAAATAACAGCTGTGAAACCAGGGAGACAGCAATGTGGTTTATTGCTCACAAAAGCAAGTGAATCCTGCTACCAAGGAAGGCTTCCTATGTGAGTTTCTCACTACTGACAATTTCCCAACTGGCTTAAAAACTCAACAGGCATCTCAAAGTAATTAACAGTCGACTATTCATGCTTTCATATACAAAGAAATACTTTTGAAACTGAAAACTGTTCAGCATTAAGCCATCCAGGATAGTCACAGTGAGGCAGCACAGGGTACGATGCAGGGATACACCCTTAATGGGTGCATATCTGACAAACCGCACTCAAGGCTATCATTGTAGTCTTCAATCATCCAATGATGAATAAAGGTATTTACTGAAACTTAGTGTTGCTATGGTTACCAAGTTCCTGATAACCACAAATCCATCCATCCATCTCCACATCATCATGGACAACCATAAATGACAGACTCAACCATGGTTTATTACTAAAGTTCCACTCTAAAACGCCTGCTTGACTACCTGTGTACGACTATGAGGACAAGAGGATCTTTCCAGGGATGAGGGAATACCTCATATCAGTGGCACAGCCTTCTTGGGATTACTGGGCCAGACTGCATTACTCCTTTCAAATCTAGTCTTACTGATGCCAGATCCTGCCACGCAATTATATTGCGACAGCCACTTGAAAACCAGACTGCAGTGACACGCAGACTGACAGCTGTATTTACAGCCTAGCGCCCAGTAATTCCGGGACAAACTGACAGCTTTCTCCATGCTTTATTGGCACACAGACATACTGCACCCCTGTGTCCTCCCATTACCACCGGAGGAGCCCCACCAGCGGCAATAAAGATGAGGTAATGCGGACTCTCAGACAGACGGCTTATTCTGTGACGATGACTGTCACTGGTACTAAAGACACAAAGCGAGTAAAAACAAAACCACTGAGAAACCTGCCATGAAAAGTAAGACTGCCTGCACAGTTTATGATAAAGCTGGCAGACTACAGCATGTTTGTCACGGCTATATACAACACGGCTAGTTACAAAACCCACAGGTAACCAGGCTGCGCAATTCTGGGTAAAATATGAACTGTATTTTTTTTCTCTCCACTCAGAATCAAGATCGCGATTTTCTCTCACGATTCTTGAGCAATATGTTATTATTATTATTGTTATGCATTCCACAATGTCTTTATGAAGATGGAACAATATGCAGAGATGGATGATATCTCAGTTAACATTGATATTCAAGTTTGTTAAGTTCAATAAGTTTAAATTTGATATTCGTTAAGAATCAAGGTACTAGTATCAGTCCGACGTGTCAAGCTGAACAGATATTTAAAGTTTATCACTATTTAAAGTTAGCAGCGCCAGAGCTAAAGACACAACAGCTGAAATAAAGGAGACAATTATACTGGACAATCAGCCATTTTTCATAGTGAAGGACGAGAGGTTTAATCAGCTCCTTCACCACTTATTCAATGCAATTTTATTTGTATAGTGCATTTTCACATTACATTGTCTCAAAGCGCTTTACATTATCCCTGCCCAAAGCCCCCAGTGAGGAAGCCAGAGGTGACAGTGGCAAGGAAAAACTCCCTAGAAAGAAGAAGTCTTACAAGAGGTCTCGAAGCACTGGCCTGCAATATCTGTATTATTGATTATTAAATCTGGCCCTCAGATCGATCTTTTGTTTTCCACAGGATAACAAAAGATGTAATGTCATTCCATTAATCTCTGCCAGTTCTGCTATTTTTTGCTGCCTTGCAAGAATTTGCTGCTGTAGCAGAAATCTTCAGTTATGTCTGTCAGTTTTTGCTACTTCGCCAAAATATCCTAAGGATTTATGCAGTCAAAGGAACTACTTTAAATAAGGGCAGCAATTTTTAAACACCCAATTTTATGCTGCCGGAAATTGCTACCTACAGTTTTCAGTGACTGGGGGCATTCTACAGGACCTCATGGAGGCATTTCATATTGGGCCCCCCATCCAGACCAATCCAGTTATGTTCCAAATTTTTTAGGGCCCACATCAACACCCAAGGGTAGTAGAAAATTTCAGACATCGTAGACGTGTGCGATATGATGTTAGTTTATGCATGAGCTGTAGCAGAAATCCGCCACGTTTCATCGCCAGCAAGCGATTTAGCCCTAGAATAAGATCGCATGGGGGTATGAATTTAAGTGTTTAAAAAGCTAAACACTTCATTTTTCTGACCATTTCCTTTGTAAGTAGTATTTTGTTGTTAATTTTAAAGAGGTAAACTAATCCTGCAAAAAACAAATTATATATATATATACACACACACACACATTGAAAAATGTGGTATTTCTCAGCATGAAATGATAATTTTTATATGTTTGTCCCTCCACATCATAAGGTGTTCTGGAGAGAAACTGATTTACAAATATGTTTAACATCTTGACTAAAGGGGACAGCAAAAGCGACGAGTCTCGAGTGCAGCGGCCCACATTAACTCTGTATCCGTTATCCGTTATTACAGTATCGATTGTCCTGCAATTTAACAACGTGCCTCTTTGGGCCACTTTTCATTTCGACACTTTCATCGTGCCCTTGTACAATCTACACAAATTAAGAAAATAATCAGGCTCCAGTAAACGGCCTCTGAGGGCAAGTGGGCTCCATCCACTTATAGTAAACCCCGCCCCTCCAGGCCTGACGGCTGACACTGTCCTCATTTAAAAGAGCGAATTCATGCTGAGAGAAGCCGGTCACTGCTGAATGCTGGCATATTCAAAGATGGCCGAAGACCCGCAGGCCTTTGCCCATTTCGCCGGCTAATTTATGGATGGTGGTATTTGGGTTTCTGAGCAGGCAGCTGTGATGGATGATCTCCAGGCACAGAGGCGCTGCACCAAACCTCAGGCTCACGGTAACAGAGAAGCCAACAGAACGCCTATTATATCAGCTGGAGCGACACCAGCAAAGCCTTCCCATTTAACCGCTCCTCTCTTTTCATATCAGGGTTGTGTTTTTATCTCGCATGTGTAAGAGGCACAAAAAAAAAAATTAAATGAGCCAAGTATGATTCCCTCAAAAACAAGTGTTTTGGGTGTTGTTTAATTGCAGAAACTGAACACCCCCTCTCCAAGTAGCAGGAGGGCTGATGAGCTGTGCCATTTTCCACAAGAGAGCAGCAAGCACAAAAACAAACAACTATGGTAGTTTATCCACCTGTCCTCACTGCAGACAAAATGAATTTGTACTTTCAGCCAAATGTATGTCAACACTTTCCTTGCACAATGAAATGCCCCCCCCCCAATCTGAGCTGAAAAAATAACTCATTCTTAACAGCTGCAAACACAAGTGACAATTTGGAACGCGATTCATTTTGCTAATGCTCTACAATGCTGAATTAGACATGGCGATATGCAAGGAAACTGAATGCATTATAAAACATACTCCAAAACACATTCTGAGAAGCTCCTTTTATATGCTCAGTTGGTTTGGGAAAGAGAAGATTACAGGCTGGCAGGCAGTGCTACTCCAGTATTAATATGGATTGCTACTTACTAAAGGCAGTGTGGTGGTCAATGACTAGTTAAAAAGCCAGAGGGAACCACATGGGCAATTCTGCAGTGAAAGATGGTGATCGCTCTGCTCGTGACAGAATGTGACAGCACCCGCCGTTTGTCCAAACACGCAGCTATCATTCAAAGGTGTCAGATTATCAGCAGCATTAAACTGGCTTCAGAACCAACGCCTGACCCCCATCTGATAATGAGGTAAGACCAGGCAGCTCTCACACTGGTTGTGCATAAATGTGTCTCAGCGTAACGCAAATTGTTTTTTTGCGTCGAGGCAAGGGGCGGGGTGGCAATCTGTCACCTAGATCCTCAGCTAATGTTTTGGGAGAAGATGAAGAATCAGCCCCCTTGCATAATTAATAACCCTCTTCACTTTTTAATTAAGAAACTTAATTAGCTTAGCTAAGGGGAAAGAGATAAGGAGCACAGTGCTTTTTGCTGCTGGCTCCACTCTTTCTCCTGTCTTATGATCCACAAGAAAAGCCACAAAGAAACACTGGGCAGAATGTAATGAAAGCAAAATCCCGGAGAACATGTTTATTTCTGCCTAATTACACAGGAAACACTGTGCCGTGGGGCAAGACATGTTTCAGCTACGGTGTCTTACAGCGAGATGCGGTTCAGCTACAGTGTCTAACAGCATAGCTGCAAATTCCTATCAAGATACAACCAAGAAAAAAATTACTGTCGGTGTCATGACAATTACGACACAATCTCTACACGGCAGGTATACATACGCCGGATGGTTTCAGCTTCATTTATATTGTCAATTACTCTGCTGATAGAAACATTTTAATTTAACTTTTTGTCCAATAATTACTTGGTAATTATGAACATGAACATTTAGATGAATACATGTCCCTAAAAAGCTGGTAAGTCCTGTTTGGTAACCAACAGCGTACTAAACCTTTCAAACTGGGGGGAAAAGAAGTAGAGACTCCTCAGGTGGTGTGACAGTGACATTCTGTAGAGCAGTGTTTCTCAACCCAGTCCTCAGGGACCCCCAGCCAGTCCACAGTTTTGCTCCCTCCCAGCTCCCAGCGCACCTGTACCAGGTATTCTGTGTACTTGATTGGCTGGGAGCTGGGAGAGAGCAAAAATGTGGACTGTCTGGGGG
>JAODLC010000028.1:2645486-2655698 GCA_026781145.1 Hippopotamyrus pictus | reverse complement strand
AGTTGCTGCAATGAAATTTCGGCAAAATGGACAAGCCTGCTTTCACTTTGATTTTCGGGGTGTCTTTGAATTCAGCCCTCTGTAGGTTGAACATTTTAATTTCCATCATACGATGTGGCATCTTTTTGTTCCTAACACATTACCCAGTCCGTATCAGTATACATATCTAGCATGACTTTTTTTCCCATTGAGATCTGATGTGTTTCCAAAGTGTTCCTTCAATTTTTTTGAGCAGTGTATATTACTTTTTTTGTACATTAGTTATTTTATTATTTTAAATTATTTTAATTTTCTTGCTTGTAATATTCTATTATTTTTGCACTGCAAGGGACAGCACACAATTTTCGTTATACATCTGCATGATGATAATAAAGTTTCTGATTCTGATAAGTGCAGTGGTTAGCACTGTTGCCTCACACCTCTGGGACCCGGGTTCGAGTCTCCGCCTGGGTCATGTGTGTGGAGTTTGTATGTTCTCCCCGTGTCGTCGTGGGGTTTCCTCCGGGTACTCCGGTTTCCCCCCACAGTCCAAAGACATGCTGAGGCTAATTGGAATTACTAACTTGCCCGTAGGTGTGCATATGTGAGTGAATGGTGTGTGAGTGTGCCCTGCGATGGGCTGGCCAGGGTTGTTCCCTGCCTAGTGCCCGTTGCTTCCGGGATAGGCTCCGGACCCCCCGCGACCCAATAGGATAAAAGCGGGTTGGACAATGGATGGATGGATAGATGGATTCTGATAAGTTCAAAACAGATTGAGGAAATGCTTCATATTCCAAGGACAAGCAAATGAATACTATGATGAAGCCCCATCATCAAGCTTAAATCAATAAATACACTCAATTCTTGCATTTTGTACATATCTTTGTACATTTTGTACATATCTCTGTACATTCTTTTATTTGCACATAAAAACTTTGGTTGTGTGTATAGACAACTGACCTACCTGTTCTTGTTCTTCTATATTTCTTTTGTATAAGTGCTCTGTAACACTTAAATTTCTCATTCGTGGGATAATAAAGGTTTATTCTATTCTATTTCGTAACACTCATTACAATGTCCTGCTATGGGCAAAGCAAGGAAAAGAGGTGTGCAAGGTTTGGCCTTATGTGCAACACTGCCCTCTTTTGGCCCTCATATGGAGAATAGGTTTAGAACACCCTCCTGAACAGAACAGACAGAAGGTCTTTCTTCTAACAGTGCCACTGCGTGGGCACAAGGCACATGGCTTATGGCTCATAGCACATAGCAGGGTAGCTCCCAGTGAGCCCTGCCTACCTCTGCAGTTCCAGCACCAGAAAAGTGGGAGTTCACTGGAATCAAGGCCTGACGAATGCCAGCACTTACAGGACAGACTGACCGAAAGCAGTATGAGCCTGAGTATGCATGCGAATACAGATAAAATGGCACTACGAAAGCCAACAGTGAGAACATTTAAAAACAGACGTGCATGATTATAACGAATGACTTCAATGAATTACCTGCTAGCCAAGGCCACATTAACATACTCATCAGATCCCCATCAGATTTTTGTCCGAAATCAGAGGTCCGCAACAATTTTCAATAACAAAATAGCACTCACTGATTGTTCCAACTCTGTCATGGGGGGGGGTTACGACGAGTTAGGCTTGCAAGGTTTGGTGCACGGAATAAGTTCTTCTTCAGCCATTCACAGGAATCACTTCCACAAGTTTGTTTGCCAATGTCTGATTTAGCGACAGATCGCTGGTTGACG
Organism: Hippopotamyrus pictus; assembly: GCA_026781145.1. NCBI lineage: Eukaryota > Metazoa > Chordata > Actinopteri > Osteoglossiformes > Mormyridae > Hippopotamyrus > Hippopotamyrus pictus. The sequence continues at coordinate 2,653,966 of JAODLC010000028.1, read as the reverse complement.
TTGAAGTCGTCTTAACAATTCATGGGAGATGAGATAGCCGTCGCAGGAGGGAGAGACTGTGACAGCTTCCAGCTCTTGTGGTGGGACACTTAAAACCACTTTAGCAAATTGTTCAGCATGCAAAGCTTGTGGAAAAAAAATATGCTTAATGTGCCAATAATAGTGCTTAAAGATACAGTACTTAAATTATAGAAATGAACTTTGTAGAAAGGGACGATTTGGGGGGGCAGGTGAGTGCGTGAACACAGCTGACACACGTTAGTTGGAGATCAGGACAGGTTGCAGAAGTCTGACTGGGAATGTTCAAAGTGCAGCACTGGGAAAAGAAGCTGTAGTTTCTTAGCCACCGCACAGAATTACATTTTAACAAATACACTTATATGGGGAAACTTAACCAAATGTCCACGAGGAAAATTGTAAAGTTCATGTCAGACCTTGCACAGAGAACCAGGAACATGTAAGTGATTAGGAACAGTGCATTTTACTCTGGTCATCTGGATGAAATACAGAGGTGTGTGTAGAAGATGCAATTATGCACTAAATGGACCCATTAGGCCAGATAACACAGGCTGGACAATAATTAAATCATCAATATTACAAGATAAATGATGCAGTTTATACATGTAAAGGAAATGCACCGTGTAATTGCCAGCATCCACGTCTGCAATACAGGAACACAGACAAGAAACACTTCGGCCACAAACAGAAAGTGCCCTCCAAATGCCTCAGTCTTGTTCTAGTAGACTCAAAATCTGTTTAAAAGTCGAATTCTCACAACAGTATCGGCTGATCCATATAAACTGTAAATGCTCTGATGCATGTATAACCCAGGGCACAGTCTGTATAGGACACTCACCAAATTCTCAATTACGCAAAGAGAAGGAAACTTGACACCATTTACATAAAACATGTAGGCTTTACCACTGCCAAAGCTGTACTCCTGCATCATTCATTAACATTGCTTCCAAGTGATCGTATTTCGTTTTTCCGAACAAGCCTAATCAATTATTTAATATTCACGACACTGTGCCTGAAATAAACCAGTGTTTAGACTGGAAGGGTCCCTTCGCCCTGCAAGCAGGTAAAAAAATCTGAGGACGTAATTCAAATCCAAGCAGTTTTAAATGCTAAGACAGTGAGTACAAGAGATTTAGTAGATAGGTAAGGTACATAAGTCAAGTTTATATGCCACTCAGGATTACTTGCCTGCCTGGCATAAAAGAAAGCATCACATTTTCCAGTCTCACCAGCCAAAATCACAACAGGAGTGTTTCAGACATTCACTATAGCTTTTTCGCCCAGCCAACAGTTTTACACAAGGAAATTTATGTTACAATGCTGCATGTGTTTGCGAGCAATTCAGCCGAAAGACATGTTGAATAAGAACAGTCTCCTGCAGCATTTTCTGAAACAGCTTGTCACACTAAGGGACACAGGGGGTCCGGCGCCTGTCCCAGAGGCTACGGGCAGAAAGCAACCCATTGCAGGGCACACTCACACACCATTCACTCACACACCATTCACTCACACATGCACACTTGCGGACAATTTGGTATCACCAATTAACCTCAGCATGGTTTTGGACTTATGGGGGGAAACCGGAGTGTCTGGAGGAAACCCCATGATAATAATCGATACTTTATTGATCCCCGTGGGGAAATTGTCTTTACGCCTCCCTCAACTTGCTCTTTGCAGAATAAGCTGTCTGCGAAGGGCAGCCACCTGTTGGGGTGCCCAGGGAGCTTGGAGTTAAGGGCCTTGCTCAAGGCTGGGTTTGAACCGGCGACTTTAGCCGACTGAGCCACACGCTGCCCCCATGATGACATGGGGAGAACATGCAAACTCCACAAAGAGACTCAAACCCAGGTTCCAGAGGTGTGAGACAACAGTGCTAACCACTGCGTCACTGTACCACCTGTATTTGGAACCTCTAGGTTTTTATATCTATCGCCTTCACCACTATGCTCAATCAGAACTTCATAGATCTAAGTTGCTGAACTTTTGGGATTAATCTGACAGTACCCACTAGGGATGCAAAATTTTGGGAATTTTCCAGTTAATTCCCATATATTCCCGGTAATTCCCATGCAAAGTTTCCAACTTGGAATATTTCCAAAATTCCCCAGCTAAACTTCCCATGGGATGGAAAGTTTCCGGAAACTTCCCGGAAACTTTCCGCCCCTTTACAACCCTAGTACCCACATGCTGATTTTTAACAGGAAGTGAGCTTCAAAAGTACCAAGAGAACGCATGTTCCACCTTTCAGATTTGCTCATTCTCTTGAGCGGCATGGGAATCATACAGGTGCTTTTTTGCAAATGTTGATGAGCACTGAGGTTTCTCTTGATTAGATGTGGTTTCTGCCTTGCTACCATCCCCCATGAATCCCATTTTTGACCAGCATCGAATTGTGGAGGCATTAACACTGACTGGAATTGATCCTAGAGAGGCCTATAGTTCTTTGCATGTGGTTCTGGGATCTTCTGTAACTTCCAGGATAAGTTATCGCTGTGCTCTGGCAGGCCAACAATTCCTGGGAAGATCTGCCACTGTACCAAATGTTCTCAATTTTGAGATAATGGCTCTCACTGCAGTTCAGTGAACTCAAAGAGCCTAAGGAGTAGTTCCGTAATTCTTTCCACATATATTTCAACAACACTTCTGCCCTAATTTCTTCCCAAATTTCCTTTGATCGTGACAAATGCTGATCTTGCAGAAACTTTCTGGCAAATACTTCACAATGATGGCGAAGTTTAAGTAATGGCTGCAATTAATCAAGGCTGTGTACAACAGGCTAAAAATAATTATCAATTAAATCAGGTTAACTGGCTTATTAAGGAACTATGGCAACTGCTTTTTCACATGGGTTATAAGAATGTTGGATAACTTTACTCAAATTAAATTTAAAAGTGTGTATTTACTCAGGTTGCCATTATATTTTGTCAACCAGTCAATGTGATAAATATGCAATAAAGAAATTAAGCAAGGGGCAAATGTTTTTCCATTGCACTACACACTGTATTTCAGAACCACTTTGTTCTGTGTTCTATTAGAAAAGCATGAAGTTGATGCTGACAGGGGAAAATCATTCAGTTTCTTGTACTTGACGCAGTTGAACTGTATGTGAGATATGAATGAATCACTCCCAAGCATGCGAGGATTGGTTCCTATGGATATACTGCAGGCACCTGCAATAACAGCACACCCTAGGTGATGATTTATGGTGGACTCCAACTTTCACATCAAGTACAGTCCTTAAGGAGCTCAACTGCACTCTAATCTATTCCAGAACTCAGCCAAGCTCATAATGATTGATGACACGACTAAGCAACACTCGCACCCTACAGCTCCATGGCAGGTCTGCAGGGGCCGATTATGCAGCATTTAGTGTTGCTACTCTCTGCTGCCACTAATAAATAATAATACAAGAACCATAATCAAGTATACTGCATCATTAGGTACTCGGCCCACCCATCACTGCTAAGTCAGGACCCCCACCCCTACAGCGCTAAAGGGTACCTTGGCAGTGAGGTCCATGGAGGCAGACAGGAGGAGATGGCTGAAATGGGGCACTGGGCACCACTGAACTGTGTTGACTGGGCCCTGGTGGGCCTGGACACGCAGCCGCACACGCCTGGGCAGCTCCGTCCCAGTGGACTTCCGCCTCAGAAATGGACTAATGGTTTCAGACACTTCGGTCAGCAGTCTGGAGCCTGTCCCTGAGATAACAGACCCATCCCCTTGAAGACCGCCCTCTGAGCTCACTGCCACTTGCTGAGCCAGCCTTTGCCTTTTGGGAATGTAAGGCCTGATACCAGTCACTGGGGTCTCTTTGAGAGGCCTCTTCGGAGGACCCACACAGCTAGAACCCTGAGCTGTTTGAGGCAGGGACCTCACTACTCCAATGCCATCCTGAGTACCATCTGGATGAATCCAAGGACTGTAGCAAAACTCCCAGAGTGATCTGGATTCCTGCCCATCTTGTCCTCCACCTTGAGGGCTGAGAGAAGACTCATGAGGATCTGTGGGACCAAATTCAATGGCTCCATGTTGGCCAAGGGAATTTTCTGCGCCAAAGTCACTCTTTGAGTTTTGATGAATTGTTCCTTCCTGTGTTGTAGGTTCATCTTCAGTGTCAGAATCCTCATAAGCTACCAAAGAGGCCATTGTGCCAACACCTGCTATATGAAAAAATAAACAAAATTAAACATTTGCACGTAAACAGCATGATTTTTCTGTATCATCACTAAAATATGATGATGTATAACTTTATTTTTCAATTACTGTAACAGCTTTGCATCTTGAACAACTCCAGTTTTCATAGACTGATTAACATCCGAAGCAACAGGTTAAGAGACTTGCTATCCTACTATAAAAACACCATAATACACTATGAATTTTCTAGTATTGAAACCACACATTTCTGACTTACAGTATGGAGTCCAGCTGCTCAGCATCACTCCTAAAGCCACTTTTTGTGTGATTTTTAGACTCAAAATCAGTATTAGTTACTTTAGTAAAGATATCAATCAGACAGCATGTTAATGTTAAATGGGTCCTAATTTGCTCATGACACAGTTGTACTAGCTGATATACAGAAAGCCCTTTCTAAAATTTTAGAACTAAATTTTAGTACCAACTTTTAATCACAAGCCTACACAGATTTTTTTTTAAAAATCTAACATCGGCGCCACCTACTGGATGCTTTCAGTGTTGCATCATTACATACATGTACGTGAGGAGGAAACAGGGGTAACGAACTACATAGATTTTTGCGTTTTGTTGAATTTTAAATATTTAAAACATATATTACAAAAATATGCACACCTAAAGTCTGCTAAAGACTTCTACTGCTATCCAGATAGGGGGAGCGGTAGATAGCTGACTAAGCCCCCTTTAGGTTACTGAGGCAGTACCTGAGAGATTAGCACCCAATATTCTTTATTTCAAACTTTCCCATTAAACTACGTACAAAATACAACTACCAATGCACAATAAATCTAACATAACAATTGCCAAACCACAAAAGGTATAGAACTAAAATACCAGTATCGATACTCTTAGCCCCTTACCGCCTACCTACCCACTAAACGAAAACATATGGCTTGTCATCGTAAGCTTAATTAAAGGTTGTGATAGTGAATAATATTGTGTTAGCTGTATTTTTATAATTTCGTTACCATTTGGGCTGACAGACCCCTTCGTAAACGCTCTACTGTGCCAGCGGTTTCACTTGCCATGCGCAGTCTCCAGCATTTTAAGTTGCTCAAAAAATTATGTCGTACTAGAAACTTAAACACAGCCACTTAATACAAAATTCTACTTTTAAAAATGCATCTTTGGATTAATTTAGATAATATATTGAGTTAAAAAAAATAATTTATATAAAATGTATTTTAGTAAATGGTTGGGAACATTTTCTGTACAAGAATCTCAATAAAACTACAAACAGTTTGTGTTTCTTTACGAATCATCTTCTTTGGTGCACAGTTCAGCTGATGCAAGTTGCATGAAAGGAATCTAGGATTTCTTGTTCTCGTAGGTCGGTTAATATCGAAATAATATTATTTTTTATTTATTAGTCGATGATCAATGAATTTTGGGCCTTTAAATATATTTTTAATTTAAATTATAAATATGTAATTGTGCGGTTAAAAGACCTATTGGAACGTTTGTTGGTTTTATTTGGCTTAACGGTGTAGCTGCTTATGGCTTGTCATCGTCGGTTATATTAGCATTTGTCAGGTTGAAAGCCAGAATTCAGTTGACTAGACAGCACTTGTGATGCCTTAAAATAAGTTTAACATTAGCATCACAGAGTTTTTTTTTATTAATTGCAGTAAACGTTTGTTATGTTTTATAAAATCTGTTTTGTCGGTAGTATCTTATGCCACTGATGTTTTTCGTCAGTTTGCGTGTATATACATATATACTGCGTGCATGAACCTCTATCTTTTGCGTGTACCCCAGAAAATTGTAACCTTGTGGTCTCAGCCCTGTAAAAGTAGAAATGCGGTCAGATGTATTTCGTACTATTTAAAGCTTAGTATCATTTTAGCTTTCGCTTTTCATTCCAAGATTTTATCAGTTCCGGTAAATCAGGCAGTTGCCGGAGCTTGGGCGTTTACGCTTGGGTTCCTGTTATTGAATTTTATGGCCAAATATGACCCTCTTTATTGTAATACACAGTTACTCCTGATTTGACGATGACGGACTTTCAGTCAGATGGGGAGGGAACTCTGACCCCTTTGCAGTTATATAAGAAGGTGTCAGCACAAGGAAATCAAGTCAGAGTCCTTAAAACTGAAAAGGCTGATAAGGTAAGATAATCTGTCATTCTAACACTTGGTAATATATATATATATATGTGTGTGTGTGTGTGTGTGTGTGTGTGTGTGTGTGTGTGTATGTGTATATATATATAGTAGGAATTATGTTGCTTTTTCTGTGTGCTTTTGTACTTCTAGGCTGACGTGGAAGCTGCTGTCCAGCTATTGCTGAAACTGAAGATGGAGTATAAAGCAGTAACAGGAGAGGATTACAAGCCTGGATGTCCCCCCAGTGAGAACTGTGTCCTGCAAGAAGACCCACCTTCAGCAAATAATGAGGAGGACTTTGTGGACCCCTGGACGGTGTCGTCAAACAGTGCCACAGGCGTGGATTATGACAAGCTGATCGGTGAGGAGACTTACCTTGCATGATGCAATAAAGTTACCACACTGCAGAGATGAAGTGTTTTTGGGGTCTTCGATGAGAATGGTAGCATAAAATTTAGACATGAACACTGGCCTGTATAACTTGCTTTCAGTGTAGCTTTCCTGCACAGATGCAGTATTTCACTGTGTTGTTACGGTTATGTCTTATATTATATTAGCTTGCTGAGTCTGTTCTCTGATGGCCGAATTCAATCTAGTACTGATGTGATTGCACGCCACTGTGTCCTTTCAGTACGTTTTGGCAGCAATAAAATTGACCAAGAGCTGGTGGACAGAATAGAGAAGGCAATTGGGCAGAAGGCTCACCGCTTCCTGCGACGAGGAATCTTCTTCTCACACAGGTCAGCTCTTCTGCCCTCCCCCCGCCACTCATGATACTTTCATTATTGGGGGGGGGGGGGGGGGTTGAGTTATAGGTTGTATTTTTAAAGCTTGTATTTTCTAAAATGTCCACCTCTCCTTTCCTTTCCCTAAAAGAGAAAAGTCTGTGTATGTAATTTCTTATGACCAGTGAGGGTTGTTGAAATCTACATGTAATGTTGCATCAGCAATGACAATGAAAGGCGTGAGGCTGCAAATAAGGACAGTTTCAGTTTCACTTTGCGGAATCCTGCGGTACTTCCACCAGCAGTTTAAATAAAAGAGAAGATTAAGGAAACATTATCGTTGGCTAATTTCCCAAAAGTATTATAACAAATAAGCTAGAGACTAAACATACATTGTGCTTTATATACATGGGAAGGAAAGACAAAACATATAAAATAAGTAACAATATTCAACAATAAGTAACAATTCAACAACAGAGTCGCTTTGTAACAAAATATCACTTTTTTGCCCAAACTGTCTCCTAAATACTGTGTCAGCAAAGTGCTTTTATGGCAAAAAAAAAGCCCTGCTTTGTATTTATGACCTTGCACGATGCCTTAAAATGACTTTATGCTTCAGTGCATAACAGCGTTAGTTAACATATACACAATATAATCAAATTTGCATACCAGGGTTGAGTAAACATCAATGCAGCTTGTGATAACATTTGAAGAAGGAAAAAGCAAATGCATGGCCAGATGCATTGCACACTCCATATATGTGGAAGTCCTCTGAACTTAACTTACCTAACCCTGTTATTAAATGAATGGATGGAATTAGCTGTGCTAGTGGTGAAGTGCTATATCTCAGACTTGTTTTGCTTAACATGCTTAATAACCTCATTATTCTCATTGTCTTTCCAAAGGCTAACCGTTTCATCCTGTTTCTTTTATTTAAAAAGTCCAAGTTCGCAACACTGGAAACTGAAAATTTGTTTTATCAGAGATTAAGACAACCTGTATTTTAGGAATTTACCAAACAAGATGAACCGGAGGATATTTTCCAGACAAGTTCCCATTTAAAGAGGGGGTGGGGGGCAGACATTATATATTTTTGCAAAATTATAAATCAGCAGCTTCAATAAAAGTGGTTAGATGTGTAAAATGTGTTTGGAATAATTAAATTAAAGAATTAATGATTTTGTAAGGGATTAGTTTTTATGTGATTTTCTCCATCACAAACTTTCCCTAGATTTAAGTTTACATAGATCTATATAAAAGTCGATCGGAGGAGAATGTCCAACATAAGAGAAACATACTGGATAAGTCATAAGTTTGCATTGTAGCTTGTATTTTTAAAGCTTGTATTCCTCTACTCCAGTGGTCTCCAACTCCGGTCCTGGAGAGCTACTATCCAGTAGGTTTTCTGTCCCACTTGGCTTCTGATGAGCCACACCTG
>JAODLC010000028.1:2620046-2645386 GCA_026781145.1 Hippopotamyrus pictus | reverse complement strand
TTTTCTGTCCCACTTGGCTTCTGATGAGCCACACCTGTTCCTGGTATTTACCTGAGAACAGGTGTGGCTCATCAGAAACCAGGTAGGATATAAAACCTACTGGACGGTAGCTCTCCAGGACCGGAGTTGGAGACCCCTGCTCTACTCTGTCCTCCATTTAGTTTCCTTTCCCATAAGAAAAAAGCCATTTGAGTTGTTTACACTGACCAATGAGGGTTGGTTCTGATGAAATCTACATGAAATGTTTCTTCAGCAGTGAGAACGTGGGTTACACTAGATGGTTTACAAGAAATGGCACATGTTTACAAATACAACACAGTTTCAGTTTCACTGTGAGGGAGCCTTCAGTACCTAAAAAAAATTATTCTCAGTGCTGTTCCTGATGGACCCCCTCTGCCACAATGTTTTTATTCTAACCCAACATTAATCAGACTCAGATGGTCCTTATTAGCCTAATAATAATGAATACATGTATCCACTGGTCTAAATGAGAGGGAAAGTTAGGGAGAGATTATCGCTAGTTAGTTTCCAAAGGCTGCTACAGCAAATAAACCAGAGACAATACTTTATATACATGGGCGGGAAAAACAGAACCTATGATTAAATTAGTAAAGATGTCCAACATTAAACTGTAATTTGCTTTGTTTCAAAACATAACTTTTTTCCCCAGACTGTCTCGTAAATGCTGCCAGCGACTTGTTTTTTTTATGGCAAAAAGTCCTGCTTTGTACTTATGACCTGACATGACAATTGACTTTACACCTCAGTGTATTTGGGAAGACTTACCAGACGCTCGAAAAGTTGGATGAAATGCGTGAGCTGCAGTGTTAAACGAAACTATAAACAGATATTTACATACCATAGTCAGATAAACATCAAAGCAGCCTAGTTTGCGATATCAGAAAGCTCTCCTCAGATTATTCTTGTTTGAGTAATTGCCTGTTTGTGTCTTTGCTAACCATTTTGTTCATTGGTTGTCCCCCCCCAGAGATATGCACCAGGTCCTAGATGCCTATGAGAACAAGAAGTCCTTCTACCTGTATACGGGGCGGGGGCCCTCCTCGGAAGCCATGCACTTGGGGCACCTCATCCCCTTCATCTTTACAAAGTGAGGCCCGTGTGCCACCCCCTCATTTATTTTGTTACATGTACACCACATACCTACCTACCTGCATATCTATATATATCTAAATATACACATATGTACATACATACATGTATCGACTTAAGTTTTGTCCTAGAAGTGAGGACATATTTCAGTCAACCTGAGGTACAACATCACACACTCATATAAATCTCTTTAGTGCAAGTACAGTCGGTAAATATCAGCAGACCAGCAGACATGGCTGAATCCTGACAGGGGCAAGATGGGCATTTTCGCAGGGTGGCATTGTCTAAGGGGTGCCCGCACAAATATGTCAGATGCAGACATTTAAGCAGGGTCACTCTTTTGTCAGCTGTCTGCACATTGTCATGTTACCACCATGTGCTGTATCATCGTGAATCATATTTCTCATCGCCCACTCGAGAAGTACTCGTACTCTGCAGTGCTGGTGCAAAATAACGATGCGACGTAGGGGTGCCAGCTTATCGCAGTGTGGAGGCAGGGGAAGGGAGCGAAGGACCCTGTAAGGTTAGCAAGGGACCGAAACATTGTAAGGGAAGCGTCTGCAAGAAGATCAGCAATCCAGAATGAGCAGAAATCATTAATAGGGCCCTCAAACCATTGATTATTTTTCACGATTAATCATATACGCAAGCATGTTGCAATACTATCAAAAAAATTCTATGCTTCCAATTTCTATTAAGTATAGAAATTAAATCCTGTTAACTATCTTTGCTCATGCTATTCTTCCATTGATCAGTTACATTGAACTTGGCAGAAAATCTAGCTAATATTAAAAGATTAAAAGAAGCATATTATTGACTAATGAAATCTGGTGACCCTGTCAGGTGGCTGCAGGATGTCTTTGACGTGCCGCTGGTCATCCAGCTAACGGACGACGAGAAATACCTGTGGAAGGACCTGACTCTGGATGAGTGCCACCACTATGCCGTAGAGAACGCCAAAGACATCATCGCCTGTGGTTTCGATGTAAACAAGACCTTCATCTTCTCTGACCTGGATTACCTGGGGTAAGCATGTCTACCATTAAGGTCTTTATAGATACCCTTAGTGCAAGCAATCACAGCACGGAACCACACAAGAATGGAAGAAAGTGGACGTAGTTCTAGGAAGAAGCCCTTCATTTAACTTCTAAATTAACTGAACTAGTTAACTATTGCTGCATTCCATTTGCCTCGGGATCCAATTTTCGGATTCCGATATTACGTCACATCCGCTAAAAACTCGGGAAAACAGAGTCGGATGCGTTCCATTTGCCACAGAAGTAGCAATACCATGGACCCATATGGAAAAAGCAAGATTTTTTTTGCTTAGCCGGACAACTTGTCGGATTTAAGGTACCTCAGTTTAAATGGCCTTTATCTTCGTTCACTTACAATTAGCCCGAACTACCTTAAATCCGACAAATAATCCGACTAATCATGAAATCCAATTCTAGACCGGTTAATTGGTAGCCATCGTTAGCAATATCACCTGATAACACATTACGCGCGGTGCTTCACGTATAAAATTCCGTAGCAACATGTCCACAGATAAGTTGGACGGTATAGTGTGTGCGACCGATTTAATGAGTCACAAATGAGAAGTAGTGCTTAAACAGGATAAAACTACAAAAGGGCGCAGCCTTCTTCGATTCTGAACTCGGGATCCTCTGCGTTATCTGAGAGATTTCTCGGATCGCCGAGAAGCGGGAGCACGCATGTGATCACTTCCGGCTTCGAAACTCGGAATCCGAGTTCCAAGGGCAAATGGAATGCACAATATGTTTTGACCTCTTTAAAATTATTTAAAAAGGTGTGTTTTATCAACTTGGAATTGCATGTTTTAGATAAATTGTTTAATTATGTTACACTAGGGGGCACTTTTGAGCACAGTAACCCACCAGAAACATATTTCAGCTTGTTCCAGCAGCATGTCATGCACAGTGTTTGTGAAATTTTCACGATAAGATAAGGCCTAGTGGGGATGATATCTTTACATACAACATATTCAGCAGGGAACTCGAGGTTCTCGCTTACTTGCCCATGTCCCAATAAGCTGTTTTAGACGAGATCCCTGCCTCAGCACACTGGATAGATCAGCCACACACTTCTTCCTCTTGTCTACAGCTCAAGCCCTGGCTTCTACAGTAACATCGTGAAAATCCAGAAGCACGTGACTTTCAACCAGGTCAAGGGTATCTTTGGGTTCACGGACAGTGACAGCATTGGTAAGACGGTCAAGAGTGGGAAGCTGGAATTTACCAGAATGACACTGAACATCTTGCGAAACAAGATGTTGCAATTTTCCCGTTATCCAAGTAATATCATTTCTCTTAATATACACGATATGGACAAAAGTATTGGGACACACCTCTTAATCATTGAATTCAGATGTTTCATTCAGACACATCGTCAAAGGTGTATAAAATCAAGCACCTAACCATGCAGTCAGGTTTACAAATATTTCTGAAACAATGGGTCGTTCTGAAGAAGTCAGTGAATTCAAGTGTGTACAGGTCACCACCTTTGCAGTATGTGAGCATGTGATATTTCTTCCCTGCTAGATATTCCACAGTCAATTGTAAGTGGTATTATTGCAAATGGAAGTATTTAGGAACAACAGTGACTCAGCCACGAAGTAACAAACCATGTAAAGTAACAGAGCAGGGTTACTGAACACTGAGGCACATTGTGCGTAAATTTCGCCAACGCTTTGTTGATTCAATAACCGAATCGCAGAGTTCCGAACTTTCTCTGGCATTAACCCCAGCACAAAAATTGCTCGCTGGGAGTTTCATGGAATGGGCTTCCATGACTGAACAGCTGCATTAGTGTACACTGATTTTACACATCAGTGTAAAGCACACCGCCACTGGACTCTGGAGAAGTGGAAACGTGTGCTGTGGAGTGACGAGTCACGCTTCTTTGTCTGGCAGTCTGATGGACGAATCTGGGTTTGGCAGATGCCAGGAGAACGTTACCTGCCTGACTGCATTGTCCTAACTGTAATGTTTGGTGGAGGAGGGATAATGGTATGGGGTTGTTTTTCAGAGGTTGGGCTAGGCCTCTTAGATCTCTTAATGCTTCCGCATACCAAGATATTTTGGACAATTCTATGCTTCCAACTTTGTGGGAACAGTTTGGGGAAGGCCCTTTTCTGTTCCAGCATGACTGTGCCTTGGTGCACAAAGCAAGGTCCATATAGACATGGTTGGGTGAGTTTGGTGTGGAAGAACTTGACTGGCCTGCACAGAACCCTGACCTCAACCCCATCAAACACCTTTGGCATGAACTAGAACAGAGATTGCAAGCAAACCTTCACATTTAACATTAGTGCCTGCCCTCACAAATGCTGTTCTGGATGAATGGACAAAAATTCCCATAGACACACTGCAAAATCTTGTAGGACGCCTTCCCAGAAGAGTGGCAGCTGTTATAGCTGCAAAGGAGGGACCAACTCCATATTGATGCCTATGGATTTGGAATGGAATGTCAAAAGAGTTCCTGTAGGTGTAATGGCCAGGTGTCCCAATACTGTTGTCCATACATATATGTGTATATGGAAATGTAGTAACTAGTGATGTTAAACACCAGGCTACTATCCAGTTCAAGGTCTGCAATGTTTAAAGGTCCCTACTTCAGCAGGGAGGAGAAAATGTTTTGGATTTTTGTTGAAAATACAAATGATAAACTCCACCCTGAACTCTCCCATAGCCCCCTAGGCAGGGGTGAAACTTAAGAATATTTGCTTCTAGCCAACTGGGCTATTCCAGTAAAAATGCAGTCCGACTTGCAATGTTTTTTTCTAGCTGGTGGGCTAGTGTTCTGTTTTTTGTACTTGCCTTTAAATTTCCAGCCTCGCCTATAAGAAAATGCCTAATATAAAAAAATTTGTTAGTCGAAGCAACTGATTTGTGCATAAGAGATGGACATTGTTGCCGCTAAACCAGGTCAAGCCCCTGACAGCAAACCTTTTGGACAGATCCCAGTTGTAGCCATGGAGTTTGAACAAACATTAGCAAATCTAGAACAGACCATCACATTTACTCATTCACAAGATCCATCAACCTGGCATTTCTTTCCTCACGCCTTTCCCTCTTCCTCTATCTGCCAGGAAAGATCAGTTTCCCGGCCATTCAAGCGGCCCCCTCCTTCAGCACCTCCTTCCCCCAGATCTTCAAGGGCAGGAAAGACGTGCACTGCCTGATCCCCTGTGCCATTGACCAGGTCAGTGTTGGCACCCAAGGCCTTGGCTCACTGCACTCCCTTCTCACCTCTCCCGACCTTCTTACGCATCAGACACAGTGCAGTTCCTTGAAATTTGCTGTAACTTGATGACGAACTGAAAAACTCACAACTTAACTATAATGAATCACTGTTTAATCCTCCCTTCCTGATACAGCTCTCTCACTTTTTGAGCCTCAGATTGAGACATATTTACTCTGGGGGTCAGTGCCACGTGGCGTCAGCATGAGGTCCGTAACTTGTGAAGTGTGTACAAATATTCCACTGTACTCTCCAGGCAGTCTTATGGGTTTGCAAAGGAGAGAAGGGTTTGTTATGAAGTAAGTAAGTAAGGAATTTCTTTATAAAGCGCTTATCTCAGACAAAAAGTCACTAAGCGCTGTACAATAATGAGACAAAGTAAAGCAGGGAAAAGAATACATAACTTAAAAGACTCGGTATAAAACATTGCATAAACAACAAACAAATACATAAAACGTGCCATAAAAGAAAAAACAAAACACAAACATAAAACAGAGAATGCTCAGCTCTGAGTAAAAGCCTGAATGAAAAGAAAAGTTTGAGCTGTTTTTTAAAAGAGTCCACTGAAACAGCAGTGCACAAGCCATATGGCAAGCTATTCCAAAGCTTAGGTGCTACTGCCTGGAAAGCACAATCGCCCCGAGTTTTCAGTCGGGTACTAGGAATCACTAATAGCCCCTGCTGTCCAGATCTAAGCTCCCGACAGGATGTATAGCGATGGAGCAGGTGGGCAATGTATTCGGGTGCTTGACCATGCAGGGCTCTATAAGTGAGCACCAGAACTTTAAAACGAACTCTAAACTGCACTGCAAGCCAATGTAGTGAGTACAGGATGGGAGTGATGTGATCTTTTCTGTTACAACGGGATAAAAGCCTAGCAGCTGCATTTTGAACCAACTGAGGGCGTGAGTGGGAGGACTTACTCAGGGTCGTGTATAGGGCATTAGAGTAGACGAGTCGTGATGAAATAAACGAATGAACCAGCATCACCAGTTCTGATTCTGATACAACAGACCTTAATTTAGACAAGTTTCATAGATGAAAAAAGCATGAACAGCTGACCAATCTCACATGTGAGTCAAGACTTAAAGACTGATCCAATGTAACCCCAAGATTACGAAGGCTCGACTTAGAGGCAGGAATGACAGAAGAAAGCTTTAGGCTGATCTCAGAGTGGAGGCTGGGGGGGGCTACAATTAACATCTCGGTTTTTTCAGAGTTCAATTGTAGATAATTATTACTGTACCAGTCCCTCACCTGAGACAAGCAGTCAACCAGAGTGGATAATTTCTTCAATTGATTATGTTTAAATGAGAAATAGAGCTGAATATCATTTGCATAAAAGTGGTATGAGATGCCCTGGAAGGACTTGAGGATCAAAGATAGAGGGAGAATATAAAGTGAAAAGAGTAATGGACCGAGAACCGAGCCCTGAGGCACCCCACATGACATAGGCACAACATCAGATGTAAAATCAGCCACACTGACTGAGAAGCTCCGATTGGTAAAATAGGATAAAAACCAGTCTAAAGCTGAATCAGAAATGCCCACTAACTGCTCTAACCTATTCATTAAAATCTGATGGTCCACCGTGTCAAACGCTGCACTAAGATCCAGCAAAACAAGCACAGAGCCCACCTGCATCAGCAGCAATTAAAAGATCATTAAAAACTTTAAGGAGGGCAGTTTCTGTAGCGTGCTGCCTCCTAAAACCAGACTGCAGGGGATCAAAGAGCTGGTGCTCATCTAAGAAGACACCGAGTTGCTGTTCAGCAACTTTTTCTAAAGGATCTAAATTGTTTTTCTTCAACAGTGGTTGAATTGCGGCATGCTTAAAATAGGAAGGAACAACGCCAGATAACAAGGAACAGTTTATAATGTTTAAAAGATGAGAGCCTATGCAGTCAAAATTCTGCAACAGTAATATTGTCGGAAACACAGGAAGAAGGTTTCATCTTCCTGAGTAAATTAGGAAGATCAGAGAGTGAGACTGGAGAGAATGTAAAAGACTGGTGATGAAGTACATCAACAATGCATTCCATATCCAACAAGTACATTCCAGAGTCAAAACAAACACAAATGTTCATGTAAGACAGAGACCAGCATATGCAATGAATCTGTCGGTCATCACATGTCCTAGAGGCAGATCTATTGTACCTTAAGCATCATCTCATGTAAGACCACTCATGTTTTGTCCAGCTAAATATAGACTTTGTATTGAATGTGTTAATATGTGAGTATACAGGTTTGGTGACTGTGTGTCATATGAAGGTAAATATTTGTGACATAATGCAGCCCTGAAGCCTCTCTGAGTCACTGTCGCCTTTGATGTCTCTGGGTCGTCAGCCTCCCCTTAAGGATTAAGTGTAAAATAGAACATTGTCTTACACCTGACCTATATTTTCACATGGGAAAGATTAACACGTTGGGCATGTAAAGTGCAGCTTTCACAATCTGAAGCCTTGCGCCAGAGTCCGAGAGACTGACCTGAAAATCGCTTAAAGTGGTAGGTGCAGATTAAAGTGTAACGCAGGCGCAAAGACTTTTCTTATCCAGTTAAGTGTCTCTTATTGATCACCTTTTTTTAGAATGCCACAGTTTATTTTGAAATAGCATGGCATGAGACTTTTGTTTTTGCCTAAAATGATGAAATTTATAATTGTTGAATTATATGGTAATATCTGTGTTTAACCAAACTGAATTTGTTGCGTTTTTTATTAGTATTATTTACAGCCAGCATTTGAATCCATATCAGTTTCCTGAGTCCATCTCTCATTGGCTGTGCCTTTTGCTGTCACATCAGGACCCCTACTTCAGGATGACCCGTGATGTGGCCCCCCGCATTGGCTACCCCAAACCTGCCCTCCTGCACTCCACCTTTTTCCCTGCCCTGCAGGGCGCCCAGACCAAAATGAGTGCCAGCGACCCTAACTCCTCTATCTTCCTGACTGACAGTGCCAAGCAGATCAAGGACAAGGTATAGGCTGTCCTCCAGATCCCAGCAATGAGTGTAGCATTTCTGCCTCCAGTATATATCCCAGGGATTAAAGTCCATTTGAAGGTACATTATGTATTGCTTATAAAGCAAACTTGTGCTTCTTCATGCAGGTCAACAAGTATGCTTTCTCGGGAGGGAAAGACACTATCGAAGAGCACAGGAAGTATGGTGGTGACCCTGACGTCGACGTGTCCTTCATGTACCTCACCTTCTTCCTGGAAGATGATGATCAGCTGGAGAAGATCCGACAGGTGAGCGCCAACACCCAAAGTATGAACATCTAAGGCCCAATTTTTGGAGAATCTAACAGTATATTATTATTAGTATGTGCAATCTTCTGGTTCTTTTCTGCAAGGGTCCAACAGTTTGCATATGTGCCTGTCCATAAAACAATATAAATAACTGGTAGGCTTGACTCTTTCTCTAGGACTACACCAGCGGGGACCTGCTGACAGGCGAGCTGAAGAAGTACCTGATCGAAACCCTGCAGCCCTTGATCTTGGCTCACCAGGAGAAGAGGAAGGAGATCACGGATGAGATCGTCAAAGAGTTCATGACCCCCCGGCCGCTGGACTTCAGCTACTAGCTGAAGGGTTTTCAGTAGCAGAAGCTTCTCCGGAGAGGGAGGCCGCTGGAACTTTGACGCGGGGGCACCGCGCTGTTATCGCAGCACGCGAGCAGAATGTCTACGCTGTGCTGTCTGCATCAATAAACCACCCGCTAAGATGACCTTGAACCTTTTAGCTTCTCTTGCTCTTTACCTCGCTTCGCTTTTTCTTTGTGTTGCGCCAAAGCCAGGCAGGAGGGTAGCAGATGGTAAATATTTAAGGGGATCTTTAGGAAGAACATGAAGCTTTTTTTCTGGAATGAAGGAAAAGTGCAAAGCTGTACCAAGGAATTTTAGAGTGCCAGGATTAATCAGTGAGAGACGTGTGTGTGTGTGTGTGTGTGTGGGGGGAATCTTAGCAATAGTCAGTTTGTGTACATTGTGTTGCACAAAAAGCAAAGTAGAAAAGGAAGATGAGACTGTCCACAGCGAACCAATTCATATGTTTCAACATAATTTATGTGGTTTCATTAACATTCCATAATTTACATTTAAGTACAGCCTCTCCCCAGGTTACAATGGGTTTACGTTCCAATAAACCTACCATAAGGCAAAAATATCAAAGGCAATAATACATTTTAATACAGTACACCTAACCTAACTAACATCACAGCCTGACCTATAGCCGACCTTATACTAAGAACACTTACATTAGCCTACAACTGGGCAAATTCATTAACACAAAGCCTATTTTAAAATAAAGTGCTGAATAACGATTTATAGAATGATGTACTGAAAGTAAAAAACATTTATCCATCGTAAAGTTGAAATACAACACGGACCACCCTAACCTTGGGATCATCTGTATATTGTTATTTTTACAAACGCACCATATAATACATTTCAAGGGTTTTTTTCCCTTGTAAAATTTAAACATTTATTAAAAGCATTTTCTTTCTGCATTAAATTTTATCTGCATTAAAGGGAACCACTGATTAAACTGAAGACGGTGGGCAGTGTATGGAAATGAACTGTCATTTCTGTTAATTTTACTGTATGGGTACCTCAGGAATGATTGAATTTATAGGGTTGCAAACAAATTAATTCAAGTGTAACACTGGATAGCGTCGTTCTTTTTTGGCTTAGCGTATGTTTTAAATGATAAATATGTAATGGAAAAACAAAATCACTATATTAAAAAATTGCCATTAGAGACATGATTGTTGTGGTCCCCTTTCACGGAATTAAAACCCAATACAGCACATTTTGATATGTTAGATATATTCATGAACAGAGTTTGGTAATTCAGGTCCAGAGAGTAAAAGTCCGGGATTTTGTTTCAACCAGACTCAGCTGGCTGGTTGAAACAAAACCCCGGCCTGGACTTTTACTCTCTGGACCAGAATTACACAACCCTGATCATGAAGTGTGAAGGGCCTACTGGGAAAAATTATGGTATTCCAGTACATCACATGGTATACAGAGGGCATGTTCTGTGAGCTATAAGGCACAACATGCACATCTGAAAAATAAGGCCCCTAATGGTGTTTACAACTCTGGTACAGCAAAGAACCAATGTGCGTAGAACATGTAGTCAAGAAGTAACCAGCAGCCTATGAAAGTCATTTCTAAATAAATGAACAAATGCTGTTGACCTCTAACAGTGATTCTATACCCAGTTTATACTTGCAGTTATCCAAAACCGATGCAGATATGTCCTATGCCAAAATCCATTTTGAAATTATATAATACTTTGTTTTTACTGAACTACAGATGCTGAGAAGCAGACCACTGCATTGCTGGCGTCAACATAATAAAGGCATGCATTTACTGGGCCAATGAACATCACCCTGTCTGCAAAGCTATCTTTGCCCAGAGTGCTCATTTTGTATTGCACTTACTATGAAATGCTTATCAAGAAAACTGAACTGAGGAGCTTAAAAAACTGAATTCAAAAATTTGATCTATAAACACGTTAAAACTATACTCAAGGCGTGTGGTCTGTGACGCCTCATACTTCCCTCTGCTAAAGCAGATAAGGAGTCTCCTTGTAAACTCTGGGATTTATGGTTGAGCCATCTAGGGTGATGGACGCAGGAAACTGAGCACTAGCTCGTAGGCCCAGAACACGGCCATGTTGACGGGGAAGGCACGTAGGCAGTTGAGGCCCAGGCCCCTGAAGAGGACGCTGGGGCCCTCCTGGCGCACGCTCTCGGTGACACAGTGCACAAAGCCCCTGTACCTCCTCTGGGTGATGCTGTCCACCTGCAGACGGGCTTTGATCACGTCCATGGGCGTCCCCAGGGACCAGCCGCACATGCCCGACACCCCTCCAGCCAGCATGATCACGGCCCAATCTGGAAGGGGGCACCCCAGCCCACCCACAAAAGCACACACATGCTGATCAGACGTTTTAAACCACATCCACGTTACCTTCCTCGAGAGCATCCAGCGAGGCTCCTCACCCGGTTGCTTCTGCCCTGCCGGTGTCAGCCAGCCACAGACGAGATTGTAGGTCAGGAAGTAGGTGGCAAAGGAGGAGCCGTCACGTAGGGCCAGGGCCCCGGCACCCTTGTACAGACCCAGGAGTCCCCGCTCGCGGGCAATAGTCAGTAGGCAGTGTATCGGCCCACGGTATTTGGGTTTCGAGTCCAAGGTCGAGCCCTGATAGGGCTCCGTCTGGCACTGAAGCTGCACTTTCACGATGTCAGCCGGGGACATCACCGATACCTTCATATGGTGAAGAGAAACAGTCCTATTGTGTACGCTAGACTCTGAGGAGACTATTCACTCAATATATCTCTCAACTCAGTCATGTGACCTTGCCCAATATCTCATATTGCATTCTATTTTTTGCCAACCACAGAAAATAAAACAGACTAATCAGTGATAGTGTGCATTTATCCAGGAAAGAGACTCTTACGAAACATGTGCTTCTATCACTTAAAGTCCCATATTTGCACACCCAGAACATGTAGCATATATTACATCACCCCTTTACATTGGGGAGGGTTAAGGCCAGAGGACCGGCACTGAAAAGTTTAAAGGTTATTGTGAGGAATGCTGTATTCCACAGTGTCAGAGACAGCTAACACGCGAGCGGCACCCAAGTCGATCCCACAGCCCTTTTACCCGAAATAACTTCTAATATTAAAGATATAGTATGCAGTTATGCTATGAAATATTAAAAGCAGTAATATTTACAGCATATATTAAATTGTAATCCAGATCATTTTCAGTAATGTTTACATATTTTTGACTTTCATATCATTAACAAATATTTCCATTTATTTATTCACAGCCAACTCGTGATTAGCCAAAACCATGGATGCCACATTCGCGAATCTGGAGTATGCTATTAACTGCTGTCCGGTACCTGAGCCACGCCCGCCACCAAGCCCGACAGGAAGATGTCCAGTTTGTGGGGCGGGGTATCAGCGCCCTCCCCACGCAGCATGCGAAGGCCCTGCAGGCAGTTCCTGTAGGTGCCGAAGACCACCGAGGAGCTAATGGACACGGTGGTGACCGGCATGGACATGCCCTTGTAGAACCCATTCACCTGCAGCACGAACAAATGCTTAGGACCCCCGTCCTGGTCAGCGAATGGGCCAGGCTGTCCCCCATCACCTCGGCGACCGCTCACCCCTTCTGCTTTACATGTGCTGTGGACACAGTGCCACACTCCTGTGAACTTCCTCTGGGTCTGTATCCTCACCTGGGAAAGGCACAAAGATCTGCCAATCTACAGCACCAATGCATCTTCGCTATGATGTGTACGAGTAAATAAGCTTTTACCTTCACTGTGTCCAAAGGATACCCTACAGCCACGCCAAGAGCCCCTGTAAACAAAACTCAAGTTTAAGGAGAATGGAAGGACATTTCATCCTCAAATATATTTCCTTTGCATCCAACCTATCTTTTGTTAAAGTATATTAGGTATATGATGAAAATATGCCTAATATTACACATTCCGGCCACATAAACTGTTATCTAAAACTACGGAACAATCTGCATGCATCTGCAGATATTCAGTACAGTAAATACAGAAAATCCCTGACAAAGCAGTAGACATAATAAACACGAGAGACTTGGAAGCCCTACAGTTTCAGACTGTCCAATATACTTTTAATACTTAATAGGTTTAGAAAAGCAAGCTCTTTTTTCAGATTAATTAATTAATCCATTGCTTTCCCATCCATCTTCCAATCACTTATCCCGCAAGGGGATTGGCGCGTATCCTAGTCAACATGATGCACAGGACTGGGGTACACCCTAGATTCAATACCAGTACATCACGAGGTACATCGATGTACACATTCGCACGTAATCATACTGTATGGGCAATATTCAAATACCAGTTAACCTAACTGTAGGCTAGTAGGCGGGTTTTTAACCCTGGAGGTGTGAGGTTACCTACTGAGCCACCGTACTGCCCCGTTACTTTAAAGTTAAGCAGCATTAAAGAGGAAAATAGACATCTAATATGGGGGAGGATTCAATTGTTATACAAGGCCGCCCACCTGGTTGAACGTTTTGTATTGAAATACAGTATGATAACATCGTAAATTCACATTGCTGAAAAACGTTCTGCAGTTACGCCTTACCAAAACAAAATGTAAAACATGAGCATTTTTTATTATTATCAAATGACTATACATTTATGTAAAGCTGATCGTAAATGTAAACTATTACAAAGAAGCTCGTTCGCTTGTTATCAGCGACAAGAAATCAGCTGAAACAGGACAAACATTGCGACGAATCTGATTGGACGAGCGGTCTGTGTCTGCAAACACGGGCGAAATGACTTGACATTTATTCACATTGAATATGCTTTTTAAAAAATCTGTCAGGTGGAAGTAGTAACCTTTGTTATCAACATAAAACCTGCCTGGTAATCTCACGATTGGATGACCCTATTTACCAAAGAACAATTCACGACACCGACCAATTAAAGCGCGTGATGTGTTGCATCATCCTGTCAATGTCGGTGCTCGATCTTGTTGTAGCTAACATGTAATCAGTTATTTTATTTACCTCCGATAGATCCAGCTATGAAATCTGCAAAATGCATCCCTCTTCTTTCCCTCGAGTAACACCAATTAATATTGTAACGAGTTAAATATCCAGCAATTTGCTCTTCGAATTCATTAGATACTCAATATTATCGTTTATTTACTGCACACTTTAAGGTTTAAAAGGTGATTTCCGTTTAATCACGAATCGGTAAGGTAACCTTAGCAGGCAACAGCAAGGAGACGTTTTAAATTACAGCGTCCTCCATACCATGCGGTTAGGAATTCTGATCCGGGCAGAGCCGAGTGTTGCCGAGTGTCCCGCAGTGTGTTTACTGTCAGACAGGCTGAGACAGCATGAATTAGATAATTAACAGTGCATTTGGAATTCAATGCAATGACTTTACAATTTAATTCCCAACGTGACTCAATACTCAGTATGTATTAACATTATTTTACAAAAAATATATATGTGAAAACAAGCATGTGTGTGGTACAGAATCATGATCAGTTTATTGGCTAAATAACTTGACACTTAGAAATAATATGATTTATGATGTCGCTATAATAATGCGGACTTAACGTTTCGCTCCAATACAAACAAGACAATAAACATCCAATAATTAAACATAAAAGAAAATATAGGTATGAGGTAATAATCAAAACCTAGCTACTGCAATACTGCAAATAATATACATATATACTCTAGATATCTATACAAACTAGATGTGACAAAAGTGAGAGTCAATAGTGAGATCCTTAAATGGTTGTGCAACATTTAGCATATAATGAAAAACTGGAATACTGTATGACATACTAAGCTTTGAATTTCATTTTCACAGAGTGGTTGAACTGGACTTTTTACATTAATGTTAGACAGTGCATTAACCCAAGAGATTTCTGAATGTATACAGTGTACATTGTGTGTCAAGATTAGCAATATACACAGTAATAAGTACTAAACATAATGAATGATATCAGTGTTCTTATCCTGTTTTAGGGGATTAAGCAGTATGTTATGGGGTGGAGATCCATGTGATCTGTCATTGAGGAGCATCATATAGCCTTTGGAAAGAAATTATCTCTATGCTTGTAGTTTTAGTTTTGACAGTCCAATATCTAACCCCCGAAGGTGGCAGCCGAAAGATCGAGTTGGCCGGACGTGTTGGGTCAGTTGCGATCTTCTTTGCTCTTTTCCTCTTATAGAGGAAGGAGGCTGCATCCAATGATCTTTTCTGCTGAGCAGATGATGCACTGAAGTTTTGCCTTTTCCCTCTCAGTGCCTGATCCAAGCCAGACAGTCATGGAGGATGTAAGGACAGACTCTGTGATAGCAGTGTCTGTGGCAGCTTGAAAATCCTCAGCTCTTGGAGAAAGATCACCCTCTGTTTGGCCTTTTTTATAATGGAGACAGTTTTGACCTCCCATTTCAGGTTTTTGGGTACCGAGGAATTTGAATGATTCTACTTGGATTACCTCTGTGCCACTGATGATGAGGGGAAGTGGCTGGCAGGGTCGTCTCCTAAAGTCCACAACCATCTCCACGGTCTTCAGGTTGTTTTCACTGCACCAAGAGACTAGCCGGACCACCTCCTGCCTGTATGGTGACTCATTTCCAACCTGTCTGAGACCAATCAATGTAGTGTCATTTGCAAACTTCTGAAGGTTTACAGCTGTGTCTCTAGCTGTACAGTGATTTTATATAATGAGCAAAGCAATGGAGGCAATACACGACGCCGTGGCGCACTGGTGCCGAGGGCCAAGAAGTCCAAGGTGATCATGCCCAGCCTCACACACACAGCCCATTCATGTGTGAGAATGCGTGGAGCTGTCCTAATGGACACCTCTCCCTTGGAGGAAATGTCATGCAGTGTCATATAAGGTGCCCCAACAAATAGGTATACTGGAGGTGAGCTTTGGGGGCCTTTCCAAGTGAGAAAACATGATGAGTGCCCTCCCAGTGAAGAAAATAACATATGGCGGCCCACTCTGACATGCAGTTCCCCATACATGCGAGAATACTATTTCACCATACCTAGTGTACCATACTACTATTAGTGCACAACGTGCAATGCATGCTTTTTTTTTTTTTCCACTGCCCTGTCCTTCAAACAGTCAAGGTCTCAGTCCCCCACTGATAGCCAGTAATTATCATCAAATTTATTTATAAATCACATTTAAAAACATCATTTGTTGACCAAAGTGCAGGATCACCAAAAAGGAAGAAAAAGAAGAGAAAAAACAAATCACAATAATCATAATAATAATAATAATAATAATAATAAATAAATAAATAAAATGGGTATAAATGAAGTTTATTACATTATCACATAAACAGCAAAGAAATATAAGATATTAGGAATACTGATAGAGGGGGACATGTTAAACTGTCAATATGACTTAAAAGCTAGAGAGTAAAAATTTGTTTTAAGATGGTATTTAAAAAAAATGAACAATGGGAGCAAATCTGATGGCCATTGGGAGAATGTTCCACCATCTGGGGGCTGCAACCAAGAATGCACGGTCACCTTTTAGCTCCTGTTTTGAGTGAGGGATCAACAGAAAACCCATCTCTGATGACCTGAGGGGCCTGGAGGTTGTGTACGGACATATGAGGTCTGAGATGTAAAATGTGGCTAAACTATTCAAGGCTTTATAGACAAACTGTTGGAAATCCCTTCTCAACCTTTTCTAACTTACTCTACAAGAAACCATACATAATCTCCTTCTTGTGGGCATTTGATCATTATGGTCTATTACTATATACTCCCAATAAGATATTATAACCTTCTTTAGCCAACTAAACTCCTAACTTGAGGCTACAGTCATCCCTAGCAGGTCTCATTTTATACTGGCACATACTCTTCTTCGTAAACGTCCTTTAAGGAGTACCTGCAACAAATTTCCTAGAAGGCGGCTTCTCACAATGAAAAATTACTTTTTATAAACCCAAGCAGACTGTTTACAAGTATATACATGTTTGTAATATAAATATACTGCATATAAATGTGGATTCCCATAAAGCTGTCATCAATGTTATTTTTGGCATTAATCAGAAACAGGAAAAAACGATAGCTTATTTTAAGCACCCATCAAAAAAATTGCAGATTCACTTCTCTCAGAAACGCGACTACATAAAAAGAACGAAATATCGCGTATTCTCAACATTTATTTATCCCCTGAATAAGAATCAGATGCTGCTAAATATATGGCGGATCCTGGGTATCTAATGTCTGCAATGTCCACGTATACACAAAAATGTTTGCACCATCACTTCCTCGCATCCAAAAAAAAAAAAAAAAAAAAAAAAAACTTCCTCGCATCCACTGCTGTTTGCGTGCAGCAACCTGTCATGAACCCGTTTTGTCAATAGCCTACAAAGCGACGCACGAAAACGTGTGAGAATACGTCGACCATGTAGCCAATGGAAGTAAGGGGCGAAGAGGATTTAGGGGCGTTGTCGTCTCTCTAGCGATACGATTGGCCAACTTCTTCGCCCAAAAAAGGACATATACAACTCGTTTTGAACTCACCAATGCTATACAGAAATAGAAAGCGCTAGAAAGGACCGGGGGTGCGAAAGATTATCTGCAGCTCGATAGAGCTGTATGTTATATGAATAAATCATATTCCTAAAATCATACCTGGCCAGTCATATTCAAGACTTCCATCAGACTCATCCGAGATCACAGACCAGAGCCCAAGGAAAAGTAAATTTAATTAACTGGAAGCACAGGCAATTTAACTACCTAGCTAGCTGAACGTAGTTGGGAGGGAGGGGAAACGCACAACTTAAGGGAGAGGGATCGTGGTTAAGCAGGAAATCTCGACGGATAGTGACTAGTTTAGCGGGAGAAAAATTTGTCAAGCCAAGTTGTACAAGGGAATGGCACTGGACTTTGTTGCAGGATGCATCGGAGGTAAGTCCGAATATGGGATAAGGCGTTATAAAACGCGCGGCTGGCTAGCTGGCCGGCCGATTCAACGCTACGATGGACACATAAGCACAGAAAACCAGGCTAATCTTATAACCAAAGGGCGCTTTTGGTTCTCTCCGCTCCCTAGGTTAGCGCTAAACGGAACTGTGTATTTGAATGGGGAGGGTTATCTAGGTAATTAATCAACTAAGAGGTATCTTCGGATTAAGGTGGTTATCGTTTAAAGTACTACAGGTGCATATAGCTCGCTTCGTTGAGCTGGTATTGCTGGTTTTATGGGCAATGAATGATAAATCTTCTGTTTTTTCCGATCCGGAAGTAAATTCCTGCCGGCTGCGGGCTGGGGCATTTTCGGCGGTAATGAATCATAATTGGCAGTCTTGCCAAGTTCGAGGAAAGCAGCTTGCGGCACTATTAGCCGCCTAGCCGGAGAGCTATAGCTGAGGTGCCGGTGTCGGGTTGAGATTCGCGTAAATTATACATGTACCGTTTCAATGCAGATTAGAGAAATGCGCCTACGGAGATGTTTAATGTAGCAGAACATTTTTCCATTGATCAAGCCCACAAACATGGGCACTGATCCCTTATTTATAATACCAATGGGAATAATCTTGACTAGAAATTCAGCTTTATTCTTGTTTTTTTAATCTCGTATATTACGTCAGTTAAGTGTAGTTCAGTAAGTCTTAGTATGCAGCGGTAGGCTATGCACCCGCAATGCTAGTTGACCAGTTAACTAAGGTGCAAGACCTAAAATTATGAGGAAGTAAATACTTCAACCCGGTGACCTAAATTTCATGGCTTATTTAAAAATTCCAGAGCCACGGGTTCGATGCATAATTTATGACCACATATAAAACATTATTTTAAATGGTCTTGGCTGTACCTGCAAACAAACCTAGAGCAAAGTCTATCCTTATATTCTGTCAATTGCGTCATACGTAATTTAACTGCTTTCTGGATTTTTGTTTGCTATATTGTTTAACTGTTCCTAAAAGTCCCAGAATTGTTTACAAAGCCACCTTCTAAGGGTTGGAAACTTAATCAAAATATACAGCCTCTGAGATCTGTGGCCTGTTCTACGAAGCGGTGTTCATGGCTTATCGGGGTAACTTGTCGGATTTAAATTACCACTCCTATTCGTTCATTTACATTTTGTCCAGACTACCTTAAATCCGACAAGTTACCCCGATAAGCCAGTAACGTCGCTTCGTAGTACAGGCCACTGAGCTCCTCAACTAGGAAGCTCACACACGTTGCGCTGGTCTGTTGATTGGGACTGTGCCCATCCCCCCGAAAGTTGAGTACCTGTTAGCGCAGCTTTAATTAGAAATGGCATGACGACAGCTTCGTGAAACGCGCAGCTCACCAATGGCATACCCGCAGATACGAAACCGAAGGTGGAAATAACGCGCTGCTTGACCTTAGCTGCTTACAAAGGAATCAGTATTACATTTGCGGCTTTGATAAGGTAGCATGCATGTTGAAAGCATTCCTCTTTGATTATGGACTATTCTAGAAATGGAAGAAATGCACATGTGTAAATAATTCCGTGTTGTTTCCTGCACAGAAGAAGAGCTTTACAATCTGATTTACCTGAGATTAGTCTGGTCCTGTGCTTTGTTTTGTAATCCTGTCTGAGGGAGTGTAGCAATTCAGCCTCTAAAGATGGATATAGACCTGCTGAATCATGACAAAAACCTCCCTTGCGAAATCTGCCTTGTGCCTTTTTGAGCTTATGTGCATGAGTTGTAGCCACAGGTGACATTTTTTTCATATTAATGATTAGTTAACTTCAAGGGCGAAGAATGTGTTGTCTTTAAGTCATATGATTAGTACCTTTAAATTTGCAAAGGCATTTGAAAGTTTCAGGTTTCAACCTTGCCTACTGATTTTAATCTTTTTCCTCTTATTTACATAAGAGGAACATAGATGTGACTTGTGAAGGCCACTGGTTTCTGTTGATAGGTGTAGAATGCCTCCGAGACCTTGACAAGGAACTTGTTGAACTTGTGACTGGTCATTGGGCAACTAGGCGTGCGGTCTCTGGAAGGCATGTTCTTTTTGCAGTACCAGAAGTTAGAGGTGCACCGCCCTTGTAGAACCTGTTCAACCAAATTCCATAGCGAATGTGACTACTGTAACATTTGGCACCCTCGTCTCATTTGCATGCTTCAAGGACGACACGGCTCCTGCCATTGGGTCCTCTGAAGGCTGATGGCTCATCTGTTTCACAAATGAGACTGGCTCTGGGAATGGCCAGCTTTTTGATTGGTCCAGATGAACAAGCCCCTCTGGGTCAGATAGGATTACTCGCTTTGTAATTGCTGCTGGAGAGGTGCTTGTCTGGGTTCAGTACCAGAAATAACTATTGGCTTAAATCTGCTATGGAGATTTGCATTGCATTAAGACCTATGACTGGGTGTCCTGGCCAACATCAGGAATGTGCCATTCTATGAACGCCAACCATGAAAGATACCATTAAGGATTTGTGGGCTTATAGGTGTCGCCTGGAAAACGACGCTATGTTCTCTCTTATATATGTCGCTATAAACATTTCCCTGAACTGTAATGAATACCGTCATTGCTTAAGTCATATCATTTTACTGTGATAGCGGTAACCAAGCACTTGTGGCTGATGTAAACATTTGATTGATGTGATTTGTTTGATGTGAAGATTGTCCCCATTTAGCAGTAGGTTAATGAGGTTCGTGTGAGTCACTGCTTCTGGTCTATAAATAATACCTTTCAAAAAGACCAGAGTGAACATAAAATATTATGTTAATCACTACTTTCCGTTGTAAACCTAGTCTCTAGTGGAGTAGTGGGAGCTGTGTCTTGTGCCTTCCTGTGAATCTGATTTCTTGCTTTCCACGCCAGTCATGTAACTCGGTGCTGCTATTGCATCAGACAGCTCACAGCTTGATGCACGGCTGCCGTAAAAAGGCCCTTTCACCCCATTTCGCGCAGGCAAATCTGAACAGACTAATTGCTGTTCCTACTTTTGGCTTGGAGGACAGGAGGTACTTTTGATTTCAGAGCAATTTCTGATGACTGTTGGGCTATTGATTCTATTAAGTGATGGATCACAAGGGCCTCAGAAATGGATGCAGTCTAATATCTGTTCTGTGCTTACAGGTGCTGCTGGTGTTTTGGTAGGACACCCATTTGATACTGTAAAGGTGGGTTTTCCTATGTAATGTCTATTTGCTTGCCTGTACATTTGTTGCATGGACATTTTTTTTTTCCCTCTCAATGATTGTCGAATTATATTCGAGGTCTATTGGGGTGTTTTGGGGGCCTTAAAAAACCAAGTAGGACAACTGGTGAAATCTTCAACATAAGCTACCATCAAACCTCAAAACAAAATGCTAATTTGCTAAATGCTAATAGTATGTGTAAAGTGAAGCCATGTGCTTTATGAAAGGAAATCTGCTGTCTGCATTGCTTTTTGTTCTCCAAGTATCAGTGTCTTCCTTGTGGCCCAGTGAGTCGTTTGTATCCCCTCTGGTTTTTTCAATTTCGATTTTTTTTTTTTCCAGTCGAGGTGGACTCTCCATGCCACTAAAAAAAAATGTCAAACGAAATCTTGCGGAGATTTCGGAGAAATGGGTGAATTAAGCAGAAGGTGCTTCTGTGCTCACGTCGTCTTCCACGTGAACGTGGCATTGCATGCTTAGTGGTCAGTCTGAGACGCCGGACAAGTGTCCATGTATATAATGTGACAATCATTTGACACACTGAACAGTGAGACTGCATGATGGGTACTCTGTGTTCAGCAGCTGTTCAGTACGTTCGGGGGGGATGTGCAAGCTCAGTTTATATTTCCAGATCGACACTATGAACAACTAAATGTCCTCAAGCCTTTAATCTCCTGCATCCTTCCACTCCCCCCCCCCCCCCCCCCCCCCCCCCAAAATAACTCACCAACTAACCTTCTAACCCCAGGATGTGTGTGGAATTCATAGAAAGACAGTCATGTCTGTTAAGATGAACTGCAGGTACCTCCGTTTTCTCTCCTCTTTCTATAACCTTTTTAGGGATTCTGTATTTTTGAATGCTATGTTTTGTTAACTCCAGGATCCCCCTGTATACAAGATGCCACACCCGACTTGCCGGTAACATTTTCAAATAAGTGATATATATTTTTTTTGTATTTCTCATTCAGTAAGTCATTTGGCTAGGGAGTCTTAAGGACAATTGTGTATTGACTCATGTGGTTGACGTGGAAGCCAGAAAAAAATTCTTACATTAATTCTTTATTACATTGCACCAGTTTCTTGTGCACCACCTACAGGCCAGTGCTGCCCTTTTTAAATATGACAGACTTAAATGACATTGTCATCTTAAAACACCTCTCTGTATAGTTGTAGCAATACAGCATTCTGACCAGAGCTTTTGGTCTTGTAAAACACTGTATTTAAAACAGATCTGCCCCCCCCCACCCCTGCCCCTAATGTAGTTTTACCCGTTATAGGTAGCGATATCTAGGCAGATCAACTTTTAATCTCATGTGATGGTTGTGAGTAGCCAGTAAAAAACATTAACCTAGAATTTAACTAAGCATTTAACTGGACAACAATCATTGAGCAGGTTGTTAATGTAACTCATGTCCTCATCATTAAACGATTGTGATGCCAGCGTAGGTGTTAACAGATGAATGTTGCTGTCCTGCCAAGCTATTAGGCATTTCCCTCTGAAATCCCTGCCCGTCTGTGTGAATTCCTTTGCTATTCTTCATTAGCTGCAGCGCTCTGTAGCTTTTTCATCAGGAGAGATGGGATTGAGTATGTTTCTCTGTCTTAACGCTTGACACATTGTCAGGTTTTATTTTTCATCTCGGTTTGCCTTGTTGCCTTTAACTGACTTTATCTCTGAGCCAGGGGCTGTCCTTTAACAGCAAAAGTGTTACTTTGTTGTAGATGAAAGTGAGGCTTACACTACCTCTTCACGGAAGTGTTACCTTGTAAGTACAGTCAAGGTCAATCCTTCTGTTTCTCTCAGTCTTTGTTTTGTGACCAGAAAAAAAGGAAGATCCAAAAGAGAAAAAAAAAAACTAGTCACTCATTGATCACTCAGTTAACATAACCACCTTTCTTTCCAAAAGTAACACACAAGACTCCATCTTCACCCACTTCATTGTAAAAGAGAATTTGGATTAAATTGTTTCTGGTTCCCCACAGTGTTATGTTGGTAGACGTAAAGGTTTCCTTGTTGTCAGGAGTGTTAAATGTAGGCGCTAGTCGGGACGCTGAGCCCTTGGCTAACAGGAGGGCTTCTGTTTTTTCAGGTGCGACTGCAGGTGCAAAGCGTGGACAAGCCTCTGTATCGGGGGACTTTTCACTGCTTCCAGTCCATTGTACGGCAGGAGTCTGTGAGTACAAATTCGTCGTCTATCAAAGGTCATTTTGCATGTGTGTGTTTTTTTTTTTTTTTTTTTTTCTTTTCCCCCAACCCACTGTTTGAGGCTTGTTGGAACCAGCCTCTGCCAGTTGTCCCTGGTACCGGGCAAAGTAACATGCAGGACAGTGCTATGTTAAAAACACTCAGAGCTGGCAGCTGGACAGCAGATGAAATGGGGGCGTGATCGGCTCCTGGGTTAAATAAAGCCTCACCGCTTTCAGGGGGCACATGGTTGTACAGCACAGATAAGCTGGCCCGTGGTGCCAGGAGGCATCTGGAAAAACCGGGGGGGGGGGCTAAGTACTCATACCAGGCTATCCGCTGAATCCTGGGTGAACCGCCAGCGAGAGAGAGTATTGATTTCAGCAGCCATGTTGTCAAATAGCAGAATAGCAGTCCTATAGCAAGGAACTGACCTTCAAACACCGGCCTCACCTTGAACTTCCTTACATGAGCCTTCAGATCTACGAAGGGGTGTCTGTGTTCACTGGGTTGACCTGAATGGATGTCCGTAGATGGAAGATGAAAATGAAACCTAAAGACCGAGAAAGGCTTGTCAGTTATGGATAAGTGCTGGCAGTGAGCCAGTGACTCGGAATGACAAACCTGTAAAAGCATGTCCTGCAGACTTCTGGGTTCGAGGAAATGCTTGGAACAAACCCAAACTGTCTACACGGCTGAGGATGAGAGACAACTACAGGTGGTGACTTCAACAGTGAATCACTTGGTGATTTCTCAGGGTCATGTGGCTTGTGGCAGAACTTGTGACCGAAAGGCTTCTATCCTGAATTGTCAGCTTTTCCACTGCCACTAAGGATAGAGCCGTACAGCAGCTGAACCAAGAAGAGATGGATGTAAAGTTTTGCGTGCCGTACCCGACCCTTACCCAGGCTGACATGACCCTGCTCACTACCAGGCTAATAGTGCACGAGCACCTGATGCTAAAATAACATGCCGATTCTTACATGCATGCTAGCAGAAATTAGCACATAGTAAATTACGATGTACACCACGTGAGCAGTAAATCGTTTCTTCGGTTTTACGTCACCGTCACCCTCCAAACCCTCCATGCGTTTACTGAGCCGACCCTTCTGCACTGGAAAATTTGAAGCGAGCTGGAACTGCACTGTAACAAATGTCTCATCGCAGTATGGCTTGGTTCTCGCATGCTGGTGGAAAAGCATCGTAACACGGGAAACCAGTCAAGTACATTCTTGTAATGTGAAGGCCCAGTGGCAATCTGAGCATAATGTGCCGAAAAAGCAGAAGTAAAATGTAAACATCAATACATTTTACAGGTTTAAAAATCATTTATTAATAGATAACTTGAGGGTTTTCACGGACATCCTTGCAAAGGTCCTATAAAACCTGTTACAGCAGGTGCCTGTCTGTTCTGAAAAGATGAATCTTATTAGGCTGTTTGTAAAGTACACGACAAGCTGAAAAGTTATTGGGGAGGGTCCTTGCTGTCCCCTCCGGTGACTTTGCCGATTAGCAGGAGCACAGCATAACAGCAAAAGGGCAAATATTTCATTTCCTGCTACCTTTAATGATGGGTGCTGTACACAATTACCAGCTATAACAGTAACTTGAGAGCATTGGCTTGCCTGTCAGATCATACATTATATTTAATACCTATGTGTCTACTCGAATAACAGACTACAAACCTGCTGCTCTTTTTGAGCTTGGTTGCCAGCTGCTTGTCGGGTTTGCAATACTGGGCTCAGGCGCTTATAAAAGGCAGGTTCACAGATGCATCAACAGAATTAGGTTTGCAACCCAAATATCTGCTCTGTCATTACCAAAACATCCATGCCTGGCTTCCTCCTGGATTAAATCATTTTTATTTGCCATCTGCACAAGTATGAGTACAGATGCATTGGAATTCTCCTCGCCTCCCCTATCTTGATCGCCATAGACTGGAGCACAGGATCAGCCAGCATGCGGCACCCTTGGAGCCGGGGGTTAAGGGTAGAGACCTGCACTCTCGCAGGAGTACCGCGGGACCCAACGCACCGAGTGCGGCGCGGGACAAGATTTGATGGGTTAATGCGGGTGCGGGCGGTAAG
>JAODLC010000028.1:2588812-2612448 GCA_026781145.1 Hippopotamyrus pictus | reverse complement strand
GTGTAGTTGCAAATAGTGATTAATCCTGATTAATCCACTGAAAATTTTGATTAATCTGATTAAAAATTTTAATCATTGGACAGCCCTAATATATAGTTTTGTAGACTCTTAATAGACTCTTAGAAAGCAAAACAGAATTATCGGTAGAGACAGAGCATAAAACTGGCATTGTGTCATCCTTATGCTTAAGGAGCTTTTAGATTAGAGCGAGTAGTTTCAGTAATTCTGGTATAGTCTCACGTCAGACTGTGTGGCGGTTCTGTGGGCAGCACCATCATCTGACACCTCTCGGGTTATGGATCTGAATCCTACATCTGCCGTGTTTGTCTGTATGCATGTGCGCTACAGCGGACCGGCATCTGGTCCATGGTGTTCCCAGCCTACTGCCTGGGATGAGCTCCAGATCTGCCAGCTACGTCGGGGGAAGACAGCTTATGGAATCACTCTTGTTTTGCATGCTTATCAGCGCGAAGCAGGACTGTTCAGCCCAGCGTAGCCTACTGACCCGGCTTGACGCGGTCCTTCTCCAAGATGAGGCAGACCCGGTCAAAGAGGACCTGCAGGCCTTGCACTCTTTCCACCAGACGCTTGCGGTTCAGGCCGCTGGCCACCTCCGACTGCGCTAGCCTGTCCACAGCTAAGCGGCAGCTCACCGCAAAGTCACAGGCGCCCAGCGAACAGACCTGCGCACTCAGGCCGTGGCGCCGCCTCAGGCAGGACACGACCTCCGTCCCGCCCGCGATGCAGCGGCTGTCCACCAGCACAGAGAGGGGCTGCTGGACTGGGGCGGCGCCACCTACTGGACCCAAACAGGCTCTGTTCTGGCCATCGCTCATCACATGCCTAGAACATCTGGCCTGAAACAAAGAGCAAATGAGATCAACATTTATTAACCAAATGCAACAGCTGAAACAATGTCCAAAACAGAGGTCAAATCTATGAACAATTAAAACAATCTGCCGTAGCTATCATGTAACAGTGCTCTAATGGTACTTGTCTGCTCTTTGTTGATCAGACTTCTGTATCATTATTAGCTAAGTAGGTCTACCAATGGCGGAGACAGAAATCATAGTCGGCTGGCTGAAAATTAAATGGGCCAGTCCGAAAATAATTCACTTAGGAATAAAATCACACTACAGGCTACATACTACATATTTTTTCCCCAATTGGTTATTAAATGACCTGTGGCATTTCTAAGACCAAGAGAAATAAAAATCTATTTGCCTCCCAGCAGCACTATTCCTGTGATGGTCTAACTACACACACTAACCTAGCAGACACAATCAATTTATCGCACGTTTAATCGCTCGCTGTGAATGCTGAATAGGACCAGGACCATGCGAGCTCATGCTAGATACCCTCCTGTTTGAAATTTGTCATTTACTGGGACTGTTAGGTCTCCCTCCTGGCTGTTTGATGACACCCAGGTCTGTGTACGTTTCTTACCTGTGATTCTGCAGGTCGGGACGGCGTGGAGTCAACCGGCTGGAAGTCGAGGGCCTCAGACACCGACGCCTGAAGGTTTAGTCTCTGCTGGCACCTCTCTAACAGAGAGGCCCCTTCCATCGCACTGTGTGCCAGAGCAGGCTGCCCGGGGCCTGCTGGTGGCGCTCCAAGGGGCGCCTTGAACACAGACTCTTTTGCCATATCTAGCGGCCCACAGCGGGGAGCAGCATCGTTGTCAGTCACCTTTTTCCGTTTGCCGGGGACTTCTTCATCGCTGGAGTCTTCCATGTGCATGATGCGGGAGCGCTTGGGTTTCCTGGAGGCCTTGGAGCCCGCCTCCTGCCGGGCCTCCTCCCGGGCCTTGTGGAGCTGGACCCGCCTTCGGGTGGTGTACACTCTCCTATCCCCGATGAAGGACTCCTCTGGGAGCAGATCCACCATGCTCACCTCCTCCTCCTCACTGCTCCGCAACTCTTCCTCCTCACTACCCTGCACCACAAAGCTGTCCTCCCCGTAAGTCTCGTCCTGTTCTGGCACCTGAGGGAACATCCACAGGCCTCAATGCACCACTCTGTAAGCTCTCCAGCGCCCCCTGCTGGCCCCTGAGCCTCATGTCCACGGCCTTTGCACAAGGTTCCCTTTGATCCACCTCCACCTGCAGCCACATCCCACAATTCCCTGCTGCCCATGTTGCAGGTTGGCTTGCACACAGATCCAGGTACTTCACTCATACCCTCATACCCAACCATCATCCTCAGTACACTTAGCAACAAAGCATCCTGATAACCAAGCACCAGTATACTGGAGTCCACATGACCCCATACCTACTCAGGACGCTCCAGACATTTGGCCCATTTTTGTTATTAGACAATGAACCCCCTAGTATCTTACACTGAAATCAGCACCATATCCACACAAACCAACCAGCCAGGGAGTGCAGCCAGCTTCACCAAGAAGATGCCCCGTTACCTGAGAAAAGATGTCCATGTTGTGTTCAGCCTTGTACGCCATCTTGAACTTATTCAGCACAGCCGGACTTTTAATCGACTTCAGGTAAACTCCCCGCATCTCTGAATCTGAAACGGCATGTCAGACATGTGCAGCAGTGTCAAGCTTAATCGCTACACATAGAAGCGGATACTCTTCACGGCACTGCTGAGAAGCTGGGATTTACTGCTGATAGTGTCATGATTTGAAAGTCGTTGAGCTACCATTGAGGCCTTGAGAGAAGTGACTGCTGTTCACCACGAAGCCCTCCAGTGATCCATCCAGGTCATCCTCCGCCTCGTCCGAGGAGACATCCCCACCGTCCTCAGACAGCTCTGCTTCCTGGTCCAAGTACTCCCGCGCCCTGATGGCCTTCACCTTCTGGGGAAGAGAGGGGGGCGGCCAACCGGGTGGGTTCATCAGCCAACGAGAGAAGCAGGGCAGCTAGAGAGACCGTAGGTCTCATTATTGGTTAGCAGCCATGTCACCTTCTTCTGACTCGGTGAGCGTTCCCGGCAGTGCGGAGCCCTGAGGTGCCTAACGGAGACGTCCTGGAAGTCCTCATCCGACAGCCGCTCTCCTTCACTCTCCCCTGACTGCAACAGCAAAGCCAGATGATGCAGGCAGAGAATAGCTATGCTTCACCCCATTCACTGTCATAGTATTTATCCAGTTAAGAAAAAAATACCTTAAGGTCAATAATGACTGGAATCTCAAAAAGGATTTACAATAAATTACATTTAGGCTCAGAAGCTCACACTATAGCCTGCATTGTCAAAAACAGAACTAAAATCATTTGGTCTTTTATCCATGCAGAATTGCGCATCTTACTGTGTTCAGGACTGCCACGCGCCTCCGAGTTACTCTGACGGGCGTATCCATATCACTGCAGCTCTTAGCCTAAAAAGCAAGACAGAGTCCTCAGAGGGGCACCAGCCTGGAGAGTATAATGCATTTCAGTCTTAAAGAAAGACTCTGATTTCCATTTACATGGAAGTGTATGTCTTCAGATACACCTTTGACTGATAGACATGCATGTCCTACCGGGAGCTGGGAGGGAGCAAAAACATGGACCGTCTGTGGGTCCTCGAGGATCGGGTTGGGAAACACGGGTCTAGAGCATCAGTCTAAGCACTATAACACTCAGAAGACCGGCATCTCTATAAGTACAACCTTTTGAACTGGACACGTGAGACACACAACATTAGGCTTTCAGGTACACATCCCTCAGTTAAAGGCATCCCTAATTGTGCTGCTGCATGGAAAGGGAATATACATCATCATGCCTGCTGCCATGACAACCCTAACATTCAATAAAGGCAAAGGGCAGCTGGCTGAAAGCCTCTTTGTCCACCATTCTTTGTTCGCCTCTGGTATTTCTGCAGTTGCTTTCAAAACTGTAATGTAACTAAAACAGCAGCGAGAAAACTGGAATAGGCATCACCGAGAGGCTGATGTTTTAGAGCACAGAAAGAGAACTCTGTAAAAATCAATTCTATGGTCAACGAAAAACCAAGAAACGTCACGGACCTACAAACAAACACGATCAGTCGCGCCCACGTGCCTCCCAGCATCTCAGACACATGCAGTGCGGCATGCAGCTACCGCATGCGAATCACGCGCTGCCGGAACTGCCACACGTCAGCGAGTCCCAAAGCTGCACTGAGCTACTCCGGATAATGTGAGGACCGCAGTGGGCAGGAAACTGACCTCCGGGGTCGCAAGGGGGTCCACTTTCCCCCGTCTCCTGGGGGCCACCACCTCATCATCGCTGTCTTTGCCACAGGGTCCTGAGGGGGGGGGTGGGGCAACATACAAGCAAAGTTATGATAATGATAGCATGCCTGGTCTTTTTCTTTCTTTCTCTCTCCTTTCTTTTCATTTTCCCCCGTTTCTATATTTTCCTGTCTTACTAACGTTGTAACATGCCACAAAACACCCATGTACAGCGCCTTGGGTTTGTTTTTCTGAAATGTTTACTGTAATTATTACAGTGGTTCTATCAATTTAAGTCACCAAACAAGATGACCCAACACTGGTGGCCCTGCCATATAACCCCAGTGCTTCCCTCTTACCTGCATGAGGTGTAGCCAATAGCTCCCCAGTGACAGGCCCTCCTGACTGCAGCAGAGACCTTCTGATGGAATCCTGGCCATTTCTACCGGCAGGCTTACAGGGACTCCAGCCATCAGCTGTTGATACCTTGTCTTTGGCCTTTCTGGGAGTTGCCAATAAGGGGGGTGAGGTGGTGATTGCACGTGCAGCAGACGCACCTGGACCCCCTGTATTGAATGGAGAGAGTGGAACACCCAACAAAGAGACCAGAGACTGTCCCCTTTCCTGCTGAGGAGCTACCGGGCTCAAGTTTCTCTCATGAAGATCCACAGAAGTTGTGGCTTTCCCCAAGCTCTCCTGCAGAGTGGGTAGCCTGGATTCTTCTGGGGCAGCACAATCAGGAGCTGTGGAACTTGTCACATCTTCTTGCCCTGAGTTCTCCTCATCAGACTCCTCAATGGAAAACCCCAGGTCAAAATTGACAGAGAAGAGCTCCTGGGAACAGTCAAGATTTCCACAGCTTGAAGAAGGTTCCTGGTGAATTTTTGCTGAAGTACAGCACATGTCCTTTGAGCCTATGGATGCATCATCCTCTATAGCTCTCCTGGCACTATTATTTAATGTGGTGTCCTGATTCATACACCCCGGAGAGGGCTCCTCCTGAGCTTTCCTGCTAACAAGAGGAGAGCTAAGCGTTTTGATCTGAAAAAAGACATCGTCATCATCGTCATCCCCAAACAAAACCATACTCTCATCCGGCTTAGGTGGGGCTATGTATTCCCTGGCACCTACAGGGCCTGGCAGAGCTGAAGGAGCTTCACAATTATTAACCTCATCTGCAAGACCAGGTATATCAACATCATTATCAAAAACCTCATCCCAGGTGGGGCTGCAGGCTGCACTGCATGTTCCTTCTGCAGGATCCAGGTGGTTAAGTTCACCTTTCTCAGTTTCCAAAGGAAAGCCATCCAAATGCTTATCAGAGAAAGCCGAATCACTTGATTCCTCATCTCCAAGGTCATCTCCAAGGAGGAAACTCACTTGGAATGGGTTTCCATTCTGTTGTGACTTGTGTCCAACTTCTAGTGGTTTGTCCATGGGGTTAGCTTTGGACTCATTCTTAGAGCAGGCAAACTCAATGACTTGAGGTGGTGACCTAGACAGGAGCTCTAGAACGTTGGCAAGAATAGCTCTTACTGCCTCTGGCGGTTCATTGGAGGAGTGTAGCTTTTGGGCAGAACCCCAATTTGGCAAATAAAACATATTTTCAAATTCTGAGGAAGGATCCTCTGGCAAGCTACTATACCCGGCATCAGAGTTTACTTTGGGTAACTGGTGAAAAACACTGGGCCCATCAGCTAAACTCACTTCCTCATCGTCACAGATCACAATGCAGTCAGAATGCGATTCAACCTCTCCGTTTATGACTGGGATCTCCTCCAAACTATGAAGGGGAACATTACTGGTGGTTTCACATCTGGCTCTTTGATTATTCTCTGAAGACAATTTCTTTATAAAATTCCAGGGTGACCCTGAAGACCCAGCCAATTTCTGTCCCTCAGTAGTCACTCTATCCTGAAGGACAAAATCAACATGATCCTCTTCATTGTTCAGCCAAGTGTGAGAGGACAACTTCCTCAAGGTGTTAATGGGCACCAAACAATCCCTATTGTCCCTGCGGCCAACTGTTTTGGGGACTGTAGTGGTTTTAGGAGCCTTCTCTGGCTGTCCATCTTCAATATAACCAACAACATCTTCTTTGCGAAGGTAGGACCTCATTGTCAGCTCATAGCTAGAGCTTCCCTGCTGGGCAAATGGTGAGGTTAATCAGCTACATCGTGAAAGATCATGCATGAGTAACATCATACAACAACAATAAGAAATGTCATTTTACCATATATAACAAAAATTAACCCAATAGCTCTTGCAATCAAATATACAAATGTAACCAAGAAGCAAAAATATACATATACAAAGTGTAACATCAATAAGGCTTAAAACATTAAATCTTGCTCCCTTATGACCACTTTAATTGCCTATAGTAATATAATTGCATGGTACACAAAGACAAAACAATGACCCATGTTTCTTACTGCAGCTGAGTAGGAGGGCATTGCAGCATCACAATGAGCATGAATAGGTCGCAAAGGTAAGAGAAGAAACCATGACAACTTATACATACTGAAGGAAAAGGGCAAAGAGGCCGCAAGGACACTGGGGCAGCCACTGAATGGTTAGGCACATCCAACCCCCTTACCCATTAGCTAGATCTGAATAGATCGCATTGAGGCTATACGACTATGGGTACAGGATAGGAGAATAAGATTCAAGGGAGGAACTCAAGAAGCCACTGACCTTCATTTCCAGAGCTATACATGAAAGTACGAGTATGGCATTATGAACACTATACAATACACTGTAACAATACACTTACAATGCACACACAAATAATCTTCACAGAAGTAACAAAGGATGGCGAAGATAAAAGACATTAATGCATCCTTGTGGTCACAAAAGCGGCAGGAATCGCTGCTCGGTAATGATGGCTTATTCCAAAGTTCCAAAACTTTCGGCCCGCTGTTAATGACTCAAGGATAATGAAAAGACGCAGAGCAACGTGAATTCTGAAAAGGTGAGTGTGTGTGTGTTGAAGAGAACGTCAGCGGAGCTCCCACTTTGTCAAGCCCCTGCTCTCCACCAAGGTGGCAGCACGTATCAGACATCAGCGAGGCATGGCCTACTTCTGAGTTCCTGTGTTTGTATAACTTCTGAGAACTGTTACATAAACACTGAAAGAGTCCATCTACTTGTGGTAGTCACTCATAAAGGAAAACTCAACCTGATAAGGAACAAAGAAAATCTATTCAAAAAGGTGAAAGGCATAAGAGAAAAATGCATTTTATAAGGCAGATTTAAAAAATACACGCTTTCATAAACCATAGTTTCACTTGAGAATTTCTCTCTCCTTCTTCTGAACAAAACAAGAAAAACAAAAACAGCTTCCAAAATGTAGGTCGTGTATCAGCTTTTTCACGTCACTCCTTCTCAGAATGCGAGAATCAGGCAGCCTGAAGGAAAGAGGGTTTAAGAACTTAAAACACAAAAAATAGGTCGCAGCTCATTTAACGAAATCCTCTTTGTTGTTTAATTAAAGTGGTGTCGTAGCACAAGAACAGATGTGTGCGGGACCAGCGTATTAATGCAATAAGGGTGAATTGAAAGAGGGAGTTTTGTTCAGTCTAGTAAGTAGAGACTGCTTTTCTCAATGATTTGCAGCAAGCTTCAAAAATGGCAGCTAACAGAGTATAAAATGACTCTACAAAATACATTGCCCACTGTAATCATACAGCTCATTAAAGTGGCCACAAATTGTATAAAATGTAACAATATAAAAAGCAAATTGTGTATTTTAGTAGAGATTTTTCTTAAGCAAAACCCAAAGAATTGTCCCTTGCTATTCTGATCTTCTCTCTGAGCACAGCGTCTCTTCAGGCTGATGTTCTGACACGTCCCACTGACCCAATGAGCTGACTTCAAAACACAGCTGGTCTGCAACCTTCCCAGTGCTGCCCCTGGACCCATCTCTTTTGCTGATCTCTCTCAAAACTGACCAGAGCCACTGCAAAGTCAAAGATCCTGGTCCTAACCAATATAACAGCAAA
Organism: Hippopotamyrus pictus; assembly: GCA_026781145.1. NCBI lineage: Eukaryota > Metazoa > Chordata > Actinopteri > Osteoglossiformes > Mormyridae > Hippopotamyrus > Hippopotamyrus pictus. Next base: position 2,604,298 of record JAODLC010000028.1, on the reverse strand, counting down.
ATACTCAGGACCACACTATCTGCAGGACATCGACCTCAGCAGCAGTGCAGAGATTAATACAAAAGGTGCCCTGTAATCAGTGCTTAATTTGTGCCAGATCCTGCCTGAAGCTTCTCTGTGTCACTGCATTCTGGTACCTATTGGTGTGCATCTGGCAGCTCTCTGGTTAAAAAAACAATAACATAAAACACAAAATGCTTAAAAATACATAGCATGTTTTCAGGGACCCGTGCCACCCTCACTACCCCACCGCTCTCATATGCCCTTTGAATCCAGCACCTTCTGATTCGCAAATTAAGCACAGCCTACAATGGAGGAAAACCAGCCGGTGTAATATCAATGGCACCTGAGGTGTGACAGCCTAGAAGACACCAACTGTTTCTGGAATATAGCAAATCACTGACATAAAAATGACACACTGCTTCCCAACACAATACAGTAGAACCTTCAAACCCCAACGCCTCTTAACTTGACATAGAACGGGTCTGCTGAGTTTTCATCTACTTGTACCTCGACCAAAATCTTGGAACGCGACCGTTCCTGCTAAAATTTGTATTGGTCAAGATACATTCAACTCCACCAATACGGACCTCGAACGGGTTGGTCAAAAAAAATCTAAACGCAACTCCACCAAATACTCGAAACTCGACAAAACAAATCAGACCTGCTAAAACTTGTACAGATCGAAACGCGTCTCCGATGGGCTGAAACGAAGGCAAGCGGGCCTACTGGGATGCTGATGCCTATGAATCGCTGTCAGTCTCGTGGTGCCTCTTGATCGTGCGAAATCTGTGTTCCTGTGTTTGGTGTGATTTTTTTTGTGCTTTATCAACAGTACATTTAGTGATAAAATAATCATGCTCCCTGACAAAGTAAGCAGTGATATCAGCAAACCAAAGAGGGAAGTAATGAGAGTAACAGTAGAACTTAAAAAGGAAATTATAGAGACGTGAAGGAGGTGTATGTGTGTCTGCTCTCGCTTCGGAATATGGGACTGTCATTTATTTCATGTTTAACACTTTTGTATTTGTGCCTCTTCATGTGTGTATTAGCTTTATATTGATTGTCAGTACTTTTTTTAATCATCAGTTAGGTATGTAGATAAGTTTAAATAGGCAATCATTTGGGGGTCTGGGATGGATTAAATTCATTTACATTATTTCTTATGGGAAATTTGACTTGGAACTCGACCAAATAACTCAACTACACTTCTGGAACAAATTACGTTCACGTTCCGAGGTACCACTGTACGCAGTTTGAGCGCTGAAGTAAATTTGGTGTATTGATGGTATGTTAAGTAATAGTCAGCAATAGTCAAGAATTGTTTTAGAAAAAGAAAGATTACTATAAATTTGACAAATTGGTCTCCCAGGGGAATCTGAAGAGGGGAATCAACGAGCTCCAATATTTTGTCAGGACCTGAATATATTCCAAAGCCCAAAAGCCAAAAGTATTTCTTACACCAGCATACCTGGCCCAACAAAGGTCACACAAGTTACGTAACCTCAGCAAAAATTGTCAAATTCTGCCTGGAGATAATGACATTTACTTGTGGCCTGGACACTTAATCCCTGGAAGCTGCCTGAAAGCCAATCCTTTCCCGATCGATAGGTTCCTACACAAAAGCTAAATAGGACAGCTGCCATGGGAGCTAGACCTATTGGTGGTTGTGTGTATCTCAGCATAATTAACTTCCTCTCTCATCTAGCTGCAAAGGGAGTCATTATAGGAGTAGGGGGGAGTCATACATGCCCAACCCTCTAATTTGCAAGCAACCTTCAGAAATAATGAGGTTTCAATCTGGTAGACAAGCCAGGTTTACCAGAAAAAATGAGTGTAGGGCATCTGCCATTTTCACAAGCAGTTTCGTTCTCAGAATTACAATAAATTACAAAACATTTTTCTTAGAACATGTCATGCAACAAATGGCAAATGCTAAGTGACATTCAGTACAGGAGTATTCAGTGTATGTTCTGATTTTTACGTGTCAGATTTTACTAGGCCATGCATGACTAATTGTATCATTTGTATCATTATTTATTATCATTACTATTATTATTATTAGTAATTTCCCTTTGGGATAAATAAAGTATTTTTGAATTGAACTGGGATTTTAGTTTCTTCACCTTTCTCTTTTTCAGCTCGCTTTTCAGAGGGAAGTTAATGCCATAGTTTTTATGAACAGTCTGAAAATGCCGCTCCACATTCCCCTTCTTCGGAATAGCAACGGTAGACTGACAGATGAGGCAAACGCACTTAGAATATGACATGGTGGGAAAAAAAAAGTCCTCCTCCCATTCTGTATGGCAGTGGTAGGTTTTTGGCTTCTTACATTTTTACACCCTTTCTTAGGTTTATTAGAAATAAATTGGAGGCTAACTAGGGGACCCCGTATCTCGCTAGAGATTTGCAGCAGCTGATGCGGTTGAACGCATCATCCATCCTCTATTTTTTATGCCATACGATCTACCCAGACTACCTTTGCGATCGCCCTGTAGATCGCAATCGACCTGTAGATCGCAATCGACGTATTGGGCAGCCCTGGTGTAGACCATGTGTATGTCAGAGTGGATCATGAAAACAATGCTGGAACCGGCGAGAAAAAAAAATTTACATTTATAAGGTCACGTTGATGCATCGGATCGTTTGCCTTTGAGTCGATACTTCGATACAAATCGATGCATTGTTACGCCCCTAGTTAAGAGTGATTCCATACTAGTAAAAATTAAGACTGACTAGTCTAGTTCATGGACTGGCGACCTGCCCAGGGTGTACCCCGCCTCTCGCCCGAAGATGCTGGGATTGGCTCCAGCTTCCCCGCGACCCAGATGGATAAAGTGGTATAGATAATGGATGGATGGATAGTCTAGTTCAAACTAAGCTCAAGAAGTACTGTAGTAGTTAGTAAATAGGTTAATATTTATTGGCAAGCAGAAAGCTTGAGCTATATGTAACTGCAAACATATAACCCAAACCAGAGATGGTCCAGGCCAAGATTTTCAACCAACCACTTGAATATAAAGAGTCACAGACACAGAGTATTCAACTGGCTGGCTGAATCAAAATCTTTGAATCCGGCACCTTCTGATTCGCAAATTAAGTGAATTACTTTCAGGACCTAAGCAATCCACCTCTGACCCAAACCGAAAGTTTAGCATAGACTCTTCTTCCCCAGCACATAACATCAGGGGGCTGAGCAATACTATATCACCTGCAGAGAAGTCTATTGTTAAAGAAATGTGTTACTTGTTTCATTTTAAAATCAGGACATGCAACAACTGGCAGAACAATGGTTCCGCCAAGCCTAATAGTGAGAGTCTGGGTGACCTGTGTAAAGCCAGTAATTCAATAAACCCATGAATAAGAGGCTGCTGCTAAGAACTATGCTGTAAATGGAATAGCAGCTTTCAGGAGGCCTTACAAATCACACAATACAACGGCAAATATGCATCAATTAAAAAGGCATCTACTGGAGCTTCTTAACAGCGGCTTAGGGATTGGAGAAACAAAGCTGTGAAAGCTGGGGCCTGCAGGATTTACTGCATGATGTCAATAGCACCAGATTTAACCCACTGAGAACCAGTGAAGGAACCATGGAGCAGCGATTAGCATCCGAGATGATGAACCCTCCCAAAGCCTGCAGAACGACAGCTACCGACCATCAGCAGATGGTGAACTTCCAGAGTCATGGAAGTCAGGATCACCACAGGCACTAGGAGAACAGTTAGTGTTTACAGCTACACCGGTCAGAAATGGTCCGGTTGGCTCACGGGGCCTGTGTGGGGGGAGCGGCCCCTACCTCCTCCTGCCGCATGCTGTCCAGGAACCCCATGATCTCTGTGAAGTGCAGACAGCGGCCCGAGTGGCTGACCCGGTGGGTGGGCAAGGGCCGGTTCTGCCAGCATGCCCACTCGCCCAGGGAGAGCTCCCGCACAGGGCCCACGCTCACGTCCTCCTATGGGGCAGAAGAGGATGCCGTGACGGGCTGGCAGACACACAGGGGGCCCGGCAACACAGAAGGTGGGGGCATATGGCTTTCAGTGTATTACTGATGAGACAGAATCCTTAAGAAATGCAGATAAAACATCACAGTAGGATGCCTGCAAATTGAGAAGAGATTATATACTATTCACTATATTATTATCGTTTTATTATTGTTTATTATGTTCATTGTTCTATTGGGTTAACCGGACTGTGTGTACGCAATTTCGTTCCACCTCATGCAAATGTGGTGCGAATGGCAATAAACATTCCTTGAATCCGTGAATAAATACAAAACAGTGAACAACAAACTAAAGGGTCCCAATCTACTCCTAATTCCTCACGTGCCAAGTTTCATAAAAGGTGCCACAAAGGTGTTTTCCACTTTATTATTACGGTCTGCGTGGCTGGGTGAGTCATATTTTGTTTATTCTTATGCTGCAGGATTTCTAGCTCAATAAACCATTTCCTCTGTGAGTCCATTAAAACGCTTTAGGGGAACCTAGGGGTTCACAGTTTGACTTGAAATGTAGGTAAATACTTTCTGCGAGTCAGACGGGATTACCTGGGCAGGGGCATCGCTTTTGGTAAACAGGAAGTGGGAGTGGCTGAGCACAGGCTGTGGCTCCGCCTCCCCCAGGCGCATGGTGGCGGCCCAGAGGGAGAGCTCTGCAGGGCTCAGAAAGCCGTCCTCCTTGGTGGCGTGACGCCGTCCGCCTGGGACACAATCACTCAGAGTCAGCCATCGCCCGCCTGATTGAAACGTGTCCAGTAACACACCACAGTGACTAATCAAAACCACAAAGTGTTTTCAATAAGAGGCTTTTACACCAGGGATAAATAATTAAGCAAACCTAAGAGTGATGAGAGTTTGGATTTTTTGTCGTGGATTTGGATTGCGCAAAAACAGAACGTGGCAAAGTTCGGCTGCTATGTTAGGCTTCCATTACAACTGTTAGGTCTTCAGGTTGTCATAATCGGTCATGTTTTCTGGAGTCAGAATAGGAGTAATAACAGATTCCGTCTTTATTGAAATGCTCCCAGTTTTATCAAATACAATTAGCCTAGCACTCTAGCGAACAGATGGGTCGACGGTTGGATGGACAATCAGACTATCAGAAACTAAACGGGGCCATTTCTTTGAACTGTTCAGCCATTCCATACACCTTCACTGCAGATGAGAGACAGTCTAACTCCCAGCAGCAGTAAGGCTCATGCCGGTAAGCGGGTGGGAGGGTCCGGCCCTAACCTTGCACACAGGGGTGCAGCAGGGACTCCCCCACCTCAGCGCCCGACCTCCGCCCCCGCGAGGAGCGCCGGCCCACCTCCTGGGGCTCGAATTGCCCGCAGGTGATGAACATCTTGTGCAGGGTGGGCCGCACCCCTGCAGGCAGCATTCGGGGGCTGTGGGGGTACATATGCAGGCTGTGCTGCTTCCCCGTGATGGACTTGTAGACACTGCGCTTGTTGGACTGACTCTGGTTGTAGGTCTGAAAGGATGGGAGACGCTGTCACACAACTCTGGGTCACCCCAGGTGACGATCAGGCACACAAGGGACACCACCAACAGGCACCACCAATAAAATTCATTAGATCATCATCATCATCATCAATCATAACAAATCAATCATAAGGAACAATAAACCTAATTAGGAGATAAAACTGAATGCAATGAGTCATACAACATTCCCTCCCACATTATCTCCAGCTAATTAATTTACTCAGAATCTCAGTTAAAGCCTGAATGTTACAGTTAAATGGGGAGGGGGGGGGCTGACCCTCTCCTCGCGGCCCTCGGCCAGGATGACCACGATGCGACCCTGCCGCCGGCGACCCGTACGGCCCATTCGCTGCACCAGCCGGATGGGGTTCTTCTGCGCGTCGAAGCAGACGATGAGATCCACCTCCCCGATGTCCAGGCCCTCCTCGCCCACGCAGGTGGACACCAGCGTGTTGAACCCGCCCTCACGGAACTTCCTCACCACCTTTTTTTGGGAAAGGGGATGTGGGGGTGATACAGGGGGATGGACAACCAGTCACAAACAAGCCTGCAAACTATGCAGAAGTCATATTACTGCAGGAAGCCGAAGTTCGTTTATTGACAATTTTAAAGCCCCCAGTTTGTCAGGTGGGGACATTAACATCTCGTGCACACGCACACACACACCCCTCATATATTCCTGTCATAGGGCAAAGAGAAAGTATCATAAGTAGAGTACTTGGTACAGTAGTCAAGTGCCCTATGATAACCCTAAACCTAATCCTAACCCTAAACCTAATCCTAACCCTAACCCTCAGTCCAGCCCTAACCTTAACCAGAAGTAACCAAACATGTAACAAAAATACAAGACTTTAGTTCTTTGATTGCACTCACAGATTTTTACAAAACTGTAATTTATATTGTGGGGATCTGAAAAATATCTTATGAGCTAAAAGAAACAGGTTTTACCACACTGGTTCCCACAATGTGGAAACACACACACACACACAGCAATAAACATTTTATATCAAGCCTTCACCACTTAAACCATCAACACAAGAGCATCTGGAGCCAGTTACTCCTGTCCCACATTTGTGTGTCATGTCTGTCATCTGTCAACAGATACAAATACTGTGTTTTACAAAGGAAACAGGTTATTCCTGTGACTGTAAAGTAACAGTTATTTCCCGGTGAAGACTTGGGAACAAGGGGAACACTCAGCTGGGGCGGCCCATAGGATTGACACGCGCCCCCCCACCCTCCCGCCTGCCCACTAGGGTGACACACGGGGGGGCACTGATCAGGTCAGTGGGAGTGAGGCGTGGGCTTGTCTCTGAAGGCCTCCCCTGCAGCTCACCATGCCAGCCAATTTGCTTTAGCCTCCCCTTGGCCTCATGTGATGTTTTGGTGAGAGACGCCTAGGGAGCCAATTCCTAGGCTGTGAGTCAGTTGGAAGATCGATAAGGAAAACAGAAAATTACAGCGGTATGGCAGGAATAGCACCAAGGGGCCGCTGCAGTTAATCAAACCAAAGGGCTTTTCACAAGTACATCTGTAATCTCAAGCTGATATCAAGGGCCAAAGCGAAACGCTTCCGGGTTCCGAACCTCCAGCTGCTCCTTCTGGGTGAAGCCCCGCACTGCTTTGCCAGCCGTGGCCTGACCCATGAAGGTCATGACCCGTATGAGCGGCTGGTGCCGGTTCAGCATGATGGCAATCTCCTGCACGCTCTCACGAAACGACGAGAAGATCATCACGCGCGTGCTCACTGCCTCCGAACTGGGACCAGCTCCTGGGCCAATCAGAGGAGGGAGAATACGGTCACATGCTACAGGAAGACGAGCAAATTACTGATGCTGACCACAAGCAGAGGACGAAAGTGACAAAAGGATTGAACTTCACCCCCAAAGGGATTAAGAGCAGAGCAGATATCTACTGTGTGGACTTCAATGCTGCTGCGTGTGCATTTATCTCGTAACTGGACTCATTAAGCTGTCCAGATGTCTAGCATGAAAAGCAGAGCGCATGAAGATGTTTCAGGCTTTATCAAGGTTGACCTACTACAAAAGAATTCAGGTACATCATCCTTGGAACAATCAAGATCACCATGGGAACGCCTCATTCACAAACGCATGGGGGGTTGTAAGGTGTGGGGGGGCTGGGCTCCAGTTACCGGAGCTCTCTGGCGAGGTCCTGAAGTGCTGCAGCACCACCTCTTCCAGCTTCTGGAGCTTGGGGTGGCTGTAGACGAAGGGGGCCTCAGGTCCTGGGGACAGGAAGAGGGAAGGACACGGCTGGGCTTCACTGCGTATAATCAAAGGGATTCCCCAAAGCTAACAATGACAAGCCAAGGTGATACCCTGTCCCCAAGGTCATGTGACATATCATCACTGTCAGATGAAAACCACGCGTTTTCACTTTTTGACGATTGCGACTTCTTTTCATTCTTTAAGAGAACTAAACGGAGAAATTATAAATAGTCTATTTTGGAGGAAAGACGTTTTTCAAACACATCGTTTAAACTATTTATAATACAAACCAACCAGGATTAACAGAATTTGCAAACTCAGTCCTGTTTGATTGTGCATTTTTGCTATAGATGGAATACGTCAATTCTCCTCTGTCTACTGATAGCGTCTAATGTCTAACTGACCAATGAAAAGATTTTATAAGGTCATCTCTAACTAGTATTTATGGTTTATTATTATTTATTATTATTGATACTTTATTGATCCCCGTGGGGAAATTGTCTTTACGCCTCTCTCAGCTTGTTCTTTGTGACTAAGCTGTCCGCGAAGGGCAGCCACCTGTTTGGACACGCTGTTTGTACAGATTACTTTATCATCGATAATTTTAACAATTGAATGATAGCTAGTTAACATCATTGTTAATTGTGAATAGAAAGAGTTTAATTTGCATCTTGTTAACACGGTCATATTTGCCTTGCTGACAATAACCCGCACAAGCCTATTCAAAACATTACAATGTTCACTGACGGCTGTGTAAAGATGGGTTTCTATTTGTGGAGCTAAGGCTGACTCATTACATTGTATTAGGTATATTTTGTAAGGTCGTTTCTGAGAAAATGGGTTTCTGGAGATACAAGTTTTTCATTGAACAGGGATGATACATAGTTATCATTTACACATTAATGTATTTGCTTAACTGTAAAATTCAGGTTTCGTATGAAATACAAGTAAATAAATCCATTGTATTGCACAGTTTAAGTCATACATGTGCACCCTTTCAGAACACATTGATAGAAATGGGGCACCGTCAGGCAGTACCCAGTGGTGTCTGTGTGGCACTGGATGGCACCACCTTTAAGATACCTGCACTGGGCTTCCCGAACATGGTCTCCATCTCCCTGTAGAGATCCATGAAGACCTTGGTACGCTGAAGCTCATTCCTGGCTCGGGACATTTCTGTGGGGGGGGGGGGGGGGGTCACATATATTTCAAGAAGGGCATCGTGAAGCCAGCTGGGTGGAGCCAGTAGCCCAAGACCCATGAAGGTCATAGTGGAGATGAAGTAGAGCAGACAGGCGAGGGAAATGTGACGCACCAGAGGGCAAGAAATGGAGCATCTTATGAGAAGTGACATTACAGGAGGGTTACCGTCTACTTAAGGCTGAGTGTGTCTTTAAGTATGAGGACTGTATCTTTTCAGGGAATCAACGTTCTTTAAGTCCAATTAAGTCCAATAACATCGATGCTGAGTTAGTATAGTAACTCTGAATGAAACACACAAACACACTGCTCTGCATCAGCCGAATGCCCTGCAGGAACGTGCAGCGAGAACATCAAAACTGGCCCCAGAGAGAGACTCACTGCCAGGCATCTTCCCCATCCTCACTGAAAGAGGAGAACATCAAAACTGGCCCCAGAGAGAGACTCACTGCCAGGCATCTTCCCCATCCTCACTGAAAGAGGAGAACATCAAAACTGGCCCCAGAGAGAGACTCACTGCCAGGCATCTTCCCCATCCTCACTGAAAGAGGAGAGTTGCCACTGGCCTACAGGTCCATGGGAGACTGGCTGCTGGCCACTGATGCAGACCAGCTAGGCACGGCAAAGGCAAATGACACCATTCCTATCAGCCCTTTGGGGATCTGAAAGGTAGCACCTCACCTCACGAGTGCTGCTCTAACAAAGGGCCTCTGTGTTCAGTGCGGATATTGTTAACACTTGTTAATTTGATGTCTAAGTTGCATATTACCTGATAACGAACTGACAACACCAAGTTGAAAAGGGTGCGATTGTCTTGCCTTACAAATCCAAGCTGAATGAGACTTTATTTTCTTTATTTCTTGTATTGATTAGCAGGTAGGAAGTTATTGACCATATGTCCTGTTTTCCTCTTCCGCAGTGTCACACTACCATGAAACTACCATGCCCGAACATCTACTGGTAGGCGTCCTTCTGGTGATACCGACTCACAGCCCCCCTCAGCTGAGGGGCTCCCGGTTCGGAAACCTACCCTTGGTGCCGTCCATTATGCCCTGGACGAACAGGAAGAGGGAGCGGACGCCCATCTGCAGCAGGAGCTCGTAGCCGTGGTACAGCGTGATGCACAGGGCGAAGTCCCCCTCCAGCACGCCATGCTGCGCCCCCTAGGGATGAGAGACGGGAGGTCTCACTGCACCAGGAGGGTCGGTCACAGCATCACGCATACAAAGCAGGCAGCTCATGTTAAAAGCAGGGTCAAAGATCTTCAAAGAGCTAAACACATTGTTCTATCATGAACATGCAGAAATATTCAGGCGGATGGACTTCAGGTGACACAGGACAGCGAAGGACCAGCAGGCTCACAGCTCCATCTCATAGACAGGGAACACATACAGGGGCCAGGCGGGGCCCATGCACCGGGCCGTACCACGATGCGGGGGTGCGGGTTGTTCCGGAACTGATCCCGGGCCAAGATAAGCTGGTACTTTGTGAGAGAGCGCAGGTCGCGGGCAGACAGGACCCCCATCTGGGTCAGGCGACTTGTGAACTTCTCCAAGACCTGCAGACACACACAAGGGGGAGTAAGGAGGAGGCAGGACAGCGAGAAGAGAAAAGAGCAATTTTAACAGCCCTTTGAAGAGTTTACTATTCAATTAATGCTTTTCCTGTTCTCTGTTGAAGCAGAAAAAGGGTCGAAACCCCCACCCCACAAAACACCGGCCATTTTGTGCCCCCCAGTTGTCCAGGCTCCCACAAGGAACGCTGCATTTTTTGCAGCCTTTTGAGGCACAGAAAAGAAAAATGGGAACTAGCCACATCTGCTGTGATTTCTTGCCATTAAAGCCACTTAATTGCAGCCCCTTTTCTTCAGCAGGAAAGTTATTACAGACATTCGGCAATGTACAAGGTACAAAAGCCCAGCATGATTCTTAACCCAAATTCTGCACCAAGTAACTGTAATTTGTCCACAAAACTGGAGGAAGTGGTTGGGCTTTACCTTACTTGCCCAGGATGTAGCTGATAATGTAAGAGAAATATGTTCCTTGGACAGCCTATGGAGATTTTTATCCTGAAAACTTACAGTGCCAAATAAAGTTTTAAAAAGCTTAATCTTTTATCACACCAGGAGCAGGTGGTACGAAGGTTTAGTGTGGCCCCCTGCTACGGTCTGCTTTACCTGAACGGCCCCAAAAACACCCAGCTGTGTGACTGAGCGACTCTGTAAGTTGCTTTATTAAAGTGTCACCGAAGTAAATATTAAATTAAAAAGGATGATATATTCGTTATGTGGCGGCAGACGTGAGCTGACCCCTAACCACTACCAGTGATGGCTGCCTACTTTGCTTTCAGCACACACATCTGACAGCCCCAGGAACGAGGGCCGCAAGAAGCGGCCATCTTTGCCGGCGTTTTGGAGAGCTGGGCGCGGATCTAGTTTGCATGGTCTAGAAATCACGGTTGAGCGTGAGCTTGCCGCTGACAGGGCCAAATGTAAGAGGATTGAGATGGTGAAATTAAAAGCTACCTTTTAATAAGTTTAATAGATGGAGCTTGACCTTGGGCTAATGGCTTGGAATTCAGACTCACTGGAGGTTGGACTGCGGGCGCCAGCATATCAGGAAGTTTCCATGGCCACACCCAAACTGGAGGACGGGGGCCGGGTGCCGACATGCTACAGGCCGGCGTGTAAGGAGCGAATGCATAAACAGCCAATCAGAAGAGCGTTGAGACGTCAATGTCCTGGCAGCCAATGTGATGGCGAAAATCCTAAAAGTAGTAGGGGGGGCGCTCACGGATTAAAGCACGCGTACCTGTGACACGCCTGATAGGGCAGACACACGTTAGGTTTAGGCTGGTCAGAATACAGGAACTGTCAGTCCAAACGAAGGGCCCTCTAATGCTGACCTTTTCCTTCTGAATCCCCTCTATCCCTCCCCGGGGCAACTGGGAATGTAGAGAACATTCAGCGCAATCTATCAAGGTGGGGGCAGAGTTTGTCTCTCTGACCATCACCCAGCATGCACCAGGTCACACAGGAAGGAGTCACAGGAGCTGAACACAATGCCGTTAAGCTGGGGAGGCGGTGCCGAATCTTTCAGACTTCACGGAAAGATGGGGGAGACGAACCACCAGCAACGGCACAAAAATCGAAGAAAACAAACACCGGCCGCCCGTAAGAATGTGACGGGATTATAGTGCGGCTCCAGCCAGGAGCGGTAAATCCCTTGTACGCATCAGCAGATGGCCCGGGGAGATGGGATTACACGCACAACTCAGGCAGAATTTGTCTCTGGAACAATTTCACCCTTTGATGTCCCTAGACAAGTCTTATTTGCATTGATTATCTATGGAGAAAGAGAAAGGTGCTCTGTGGATGATCAGCATTAATCTGATATCAGTATCAACCCCCACATGGCCTTTTTCCATGAATGTTTCCTGGGCTCACTATACAGCACGCCCCAACCTGTAAACCCCGCCCTTCTCATTTCCCCCAGCCAGCCTGGGCACCAATAACACCCTGCCAAGTCCCCTGCTCAGCCCCACCCTACATTTAACACTTGGATTGATGGATGGGCGGAGATTCGTGTTTCAGCTCCTCAGAAACACCCCCCACACCAAGCTTCACAGCAAGACTCCATCAGAGCAACACAATCAGAGGCATGGATCAAAACCTTGGGCACCAAACTAGTTTAGCTTTCATTACTGCCACACAGCCGGAGACAAAGGGCAGTCATAAGGTTAATTAAAACTTAAAATACTTTGACACAAATAGAAACGTACACAAGTATGGGATCTAGGTTATTACATGTCTGACAAGTGGCAGCAAATTTAAGATCACGTGCGATACAAATCAAACATGCCAAACTCAAACCAGAAATATAGCAACATTACAATTATTGTCAAACAAGTTAAACTTGTCTCATTCAGTTTTCTGCACTCAGTTTTCACTCTGAAGTACGGAATTATTTCTTTGAAAGGATGAAAAAAACGATCAAGTTTAAATGTATTTAAGTCTAAAACTGAGACCCAGTAATATACCACATAACATACCATATATGTTTATAACATATAAAAAGGTACAAAAAACTCATACAACATAAAACAAATATGTAATATAAAAACCAACAGTATGGAATATGTAGCCCACAGATAATTTCACATAACTGTTTTGGTCCAAGACTCAAATTAATATCCAACTGTTGAAATTTTCCAAACATTACACCATCTGCTTTGTGTTAAATACAAATCTAAAATTATTTAGGTGGAGTGATGAAGAACCTTTGGATTTTTATATTACAAAAGCCTCATAAACGACAGTTATCAGAAATCAGGAACTCAGCCCCCAGTGTCTAAATAAGGAAACATTAATAAAGATCTCAATTGACTCCATACCGCTTGGGGAATCTGAGACGCTATAGTCCCCAGAGCATAAAAAAAACAAAAACATGAGAATAGAGGAAAATACTAACTCTAATGAGGACTCAGAGGCTCATGAGGCTCTCCAATCAAAACCCACAAGGGAGAAGGTATAAATAAATCGACCAATCAAAACAAAGGGAGGGACTAGATGAGTCAATGCAGCCTAAAATGACACATTTAAGAATACATCTCAGAAAATGAAGCAAAACAATTAACCTGAGCTTGAAAGAGGTCCTATTTCAATGAGCAGAAATATTACGGGATCGGCCGCAGTCAACTTTCAGGCCTTCGTGATTTGAACAAAACTGCTTGCTGTGCGACTCAGCTTATACACGTACACATTAGCAAAACCACGAGCACAGAGGTGTGACAGGACACAGTCTGAGCTGCTGATCCTACCACGCCCTCCTTCCTCACCATTTGCCTATTCACACTATGTTAATTAATAACGAGACTTTACTGATCCCAGTGGGGAAATCCTCTATTCAACAACCTCATCTTGCTCTCCATGACGCACACAGAACACAGACACTTATGTAGGTAAGAGCGAGCCTGACAGCGAAGGGCAGCCACCCGCAGCGGCGCCCATGGACCTGGGGGGTTAAGGGCCTTGCTCAAGGGCCCACAGATGTGACTATTCTGCTGAGACCAGGCGCAAACCTGCAACCTTACGATTACAGGCACAGAGGCTCAGCCCACAGGCCCAGGATCCAGTGCGATTTCAATCCCTTGTTTGCCGCCTGCTTTCCAAAGCCCTGTACTCGGCACAGCGGCGATATTTTCCCATCTAGCTGCAGAAACACTGAATTCCAGAAATGGCTTCGAGGCCGGATGTCAAAAGCAGACAGACAAACGGAGAAAGGCAGGAGATTCACAGCATCTGGCCGCCCGATCTGACGCCGTGCCCACCGTCATCCTGCTCAGAAAAACAGACCTCCCTTGTGTCCCCGCACCCCTGAGGGAGACTCGTGACCAGCCGATGTACGACAGTCGGCGGCTCTTATGTGAGAAAGGTTTAGAGTAGATGGGCAGGCCGATCTCAGAGCAGGTGGGGGGGGGGGGGTCAAATTGCCCCCATCCTGTGAGTGAGGAGGATGATGTGTGGAAATCCATCACTTTAATTTAATCTCGCATGAGGTAGAGCCCAGGAAGGTCAAGCACTGGAGCGTCATGGAAATGGCTCGGGCTGGACCAGGCCAGTCAGGACAAGGCGCTGGATTTTCTCCTCAGAGGCCCTGGGTATACGTGGGGGGGGGGGGGGGGGTCATGAGGACATGAGATTGGTGTTGGGGAGCACCTCTTCCGACTCATTTCACTCAGAGAAAACGACCTTTCATAAAATGAATGAAACAGAAATTACTTCATTTTCCTTGTTCTGTGAACGCTCACAGTAGCGCTTTGAAAAATCTCAGTTGACAAACCGTCCAGTCCAGCATGACCCCGAGAAGACAGTCAGTCAACTCGGACGTCCCTCTGAAGGTCCAGCCCATCACTCTAACACCCCCCTGTACCCGATGCGGGACGTGTTGGTAGATCTCCCCTGCTACACGATAAACCGCCCACCCATTCCCTCCATCACCCTGAGGCTCCATTTCAATGCACGACAATGACATCCCCGATAAATGAGAAAATAAGTGAAATCAGAAGAATATGTTTGATTTCCCTCCCAGCCCTCAGTGTCAGGTTACAACACCCCACAAATCCATCACAAACCTCTTCCTTCCCAAACACATTAAGAATTAGTGTCTATCTGCCTGTACTACCACTGAGGGTGGGGTCAGCCCCGCCCATCTGCCACAGGCACCCAGACATCTCCCCGTCCAGGCAGCCAGAGCGCTGCTAGGATCTTAGGACATTGGGGCCGTAGCCCCAGTTCTCAGACTCAGGACATGGTTACTGAGCTAAAGAGATCATTCAGATCATTTGGGGGTCGAGCTTTCACCCAGAGGGACAGGTGATGCGTGTTGAATTTGACCAGCTAACTGACTGCATGAGTCATGGTGACCTGAAGCCACTCAGCACCCGCTAGCCCTGAACGCCCAGGTCCCGCTAACCCACCCCTGCACCCGCTATCATGTGCGTGCGCGCGCGCGCACACACACACACACACACACACACACACACACACACACACACACACACACACACACACACACA
>JAODLC010000028.1:2577639-2588712 GCA_026781145.1 Hippopotamyrus pictus | reverse complement strand
ACACACACACACACACACACACACACACACACACACACACACACACACACACACACACACACACACACACACAGTGTTCTCAAGACTCCATGGATATTTCTCAATACCAAGAACGCAAAGATCATACTTGTGCTCTTGGTAAGACCAGTCTTTGCTAACTTGACGCCCAGGAACGAACTTGGGACTCAATGAATCATGATGTCTCATTTGGCGAGTATGCAACTGAGGCCGGATGGGGCAGGAACATCATCCAGGGATTTTTACTGTCCTCTGTACTTCTGTT
Source organism: Hippopotamyrus pictus (assembly GCA_026781145.1). Taxonomy (NCBI): domain Eukaryota; kingdom Metazoa; phylum Chordata; class Actinopteri; order Osteoglossiformes; family Mormyridae; genus Hippopotamyrus; species Hippopotamyrus pictus. Next base: position 2,588,429 of record JAODLC010000028.1, on the reverse strand, counting down.
CCTGAGTATTGGAACTGGTCCTCGGCAATGGAAGATGACGGAAAACAGGTACACGAGAGCACAAGTACGCATACTGAAAAACACTCCCTATTGCTGCAGAAGAAAATACTCCCATGATGCTCAAGGGCTCTGGACAATACATCACGCCTTAATCATCTTCTGTCAAGCTCTGTTTCCATCTGTTGATTATGGGTTTTACCTGGGAAAACACTATAAATAATTCAAGCCAGTGTGCAATGTGTAGCTAAGCAGGTTAGTGATTAGTAGAAGGGGAAGGTCATGGCTTCCCACCCCACAGCCAGAACAGCAATCATATTACTGCTGGCCCTTATCCCCAACTGCACAGGGACGCTAGCTGACCTGTACCCTGATACCGAGCTTTCCTCACTTGCACGCCTGCCGAATAAATGAACATGAAATGCCCTCTGGCTCTTAAATGCAGGCATGCTGCGAGTTTCCCATTCGCTAACATGTACAGTAAGCGCCAGACGGTCTTAACCGAGCATGACGGCGGTTAGTGGAGCGAAACATTATCACTATTTTAATCCCATCACAGGGAAATCTGGTCTTCTAAGCTACACCAGCGTCTGGTAGGACGTCGCAGTGAGAGCCAGAGACACAGGGGACAGTTCCTGCTTTATTCCCTTTATTTGAGCCACAGCAAAATAAAGCCATGCTTGGCTGGGAGTGACCACTCAACAAGACATTCCTTTGTTTAATATAAAGCAGATAAAAAGCAGCAGCTTTTCACACATTCTGGAGAACGCTGGACTCCATTAAAGCCACGCAGATGCATGGAGCTCTTTCTGAGCACTAATCTGAAGATAAATAGGGAGCAATAATCAACTGTCCGGCGGTTCGGCCAATCAGCATGGACCATGTGGTCATGGCCTGTGGGGTAGATTCCCATTTTTAAATAAAGGGAAAATTACTATATCAATTACACTGAAAGTACATTCAGGCTGCTTTGTACAGCAAGTCACTTTCTGCCCTAAACACATATAAACTGGACTCTGCTATCCTAGTGTTCGTGTGTGAATACCCGCTTTCTATCTTCTAACCATGAGGAAGCAGTTCCTAGAATTAGACCTTCCAGAAACAAAGCTGAATCGTTCTCGTAAGACCTGAAATTGGCTGGGATAGAGGGGGGGCATGACAACAGCCAGCTACAGGCTAATTAGCACCAACATCTGCCGCTCCTGACCTATTGACTGATAATATCCAGTCCTTCCACACCACCTCTACCGCTGGGAGCAGGTTCGGGGCCTGTGACTGACTGCGCAGACAGAGGCAGCTTGCAGTGCCGCGCTCACGCCCGTGATAAAAAACGAGGCACGCCGAGCGGTTTGCTGATAAACACTGATGCGCAGATACACTAACGTGTGTGGTTCCACTCCGGTCCTCCACAGACCGTGCTCGCTCCCTCTGCCCATTCTCTGCTCTAAGCTGAAGACCGTAGCTGATTCAGCAAAGGAGACAGTGTCACGCAAACTGCTCTACTGCCTGCTTTATCAATACGCATTTCCCGTCTGCAATATTTAAAAAAAAAAAAAGAATGTTTTTCTTGTCCTCCTGCCCGCTGCCTCCTCCTCATATCTTGTGTGCCAGTGCACTTCCTTCAAGTTACACGGGGGCAGGGGGAGGGGGGTTGGTGCGGGTTTGGGAGCGATTCGCTGAGGGTCGCGTACCACACGGAGGAGGGTGGGAGAGGACAGACCGAGGTTCTCCATCGCATGCATCGCTGCCCAAAGCAGGGACTCGCATGGGAGACGGGGCTGCTTTTCATTACACTTGGCGGAACGTCTTACGGGGAGACGCTGCTCTGTCTCCGTTACGAAATCGGCAATTTCATTCCTGTCACAGCCTGAAGTGAAAAAAGGGTGTTGAAGTGAAAAAGATTCTCTGCTTCCAGTATATGGAGGGAAATCAATCAAGGGGGAGGCTTTCAGTCCCCCCCACACACACACACACACAAACTATGCCAGGCTCTTTAGGCTATTATGTCACATTAAGTAAAGGCAGACAGATTTATAGAGGAGGAGAAGTAACACATAGTTAAACTGAGCAAATACTTTGTAACAAATTCCAAGGCAAAACAACAAGGTAGAAACAAGTAAAAAATATATTTATAAGCTAATTTTTAAGGATTAGCCTTACGGAGTGGTCATAATTAAATCAAGATTCTGTGCACTAATATACAGTATCTATACAAACAGCTACATCAGTCCGTACCAGCTGCAGCTTTGAATATAGGTCATACGGATTATATAAATGACAGCAGAACCGCTCGTATTGTATATGTAGTTAAACGGAGCAAGAAAGTAATGTCATGTCTTTCACAGAAATCAATAAACTAAGGAAGGGAAGAAAAAAAAACCTACGGTCCGAGAGCACGGCCCCGAGGTGGGAGGGGGCGACCGGCCAAGGGCCACGTGACCGCCCAGAGGTGCTTATAAAGATGAAATTAGAGCCCCATCAAGACCATCGGAGACAGATATTCACGGGTGCCGATCTCCAGCTCCGGTCGGTCTTTATTTCGTTTTCATTTTTTTAAGCTCGTAATTCTTAAGTACTTAAAGAGAACCTGCCAGACGCGATCAACACAAGCTGCGCAATTAACGGTGAACGGAGCATGAAGCTGTCTTAATTTATACCCCAGGGGGCAGGCGGGCATCGACTGCTTACTGACGCCCAGAAAGTGCGCAAGTAAAGCAGGCAGATTTCAGACTTTCCCAAGTAACGACCCGCTCAACGCAAAGGCGACGATGGACCGCGGAGGCTGTCGTTTAAACGGCGGTCAAGTTGGCGAAAGCGGCGGACCGAGTTCAGGTGCCGGAGCCGGGATGATCACGCTGGAGGACCTGGAATCCTTCTCGGAGGATCAGCAGTCAGACTCCGGCAACGGGAGTCTGGAAGAGGGTGAAACTATGGCAGATAACGACCAGGACAGACTTCTACATTACTGGCAGGACGTGGCTAGGGGACATCAGGTAGAAGTGCCCAGAGGTAAGACGGGGTTTGCGCGCGTTCAGGTTGCACGGACACTTCACGCATGCTTCTTATCATGCTTGCACTTCGGAGACATTTTCGTGGACAGCACCACCAAAGCATGAAAATTACGCGACGGCAACAGTGAGCAGCGAATTCCCTCATCCTCCCTCACACAGTGATTTCCTGTTGCTGGATGCACATTAACGCGTGTTTGAAAGTTCGTAAAGAAGCGCAAGCACCGTAAAACAGCCGCTTGCTACTTAGATTCTCATTCCAGAAAAAAGGTCAAAACTCGTAAATAAGCCTTTAATCGAATTTAAGTTACAGAACAGCAAATTAAGAACGCGCAAAAATCCCCGTTATACTGAATTCTGTCAGTTTAAGTGACAGTTAAGCACAATGACCATTTGCTGTTCATCGATGGCATTTAGATATCATCTGTAACCTGTAATTACATATAAGAAAATCATACCACTGGCCGCAGTGCACCTCAGAATTCACATGCTGCAGAAAAAGAAATTAAATTCTTGTTTGCCATCGTGGTTTTCATGTAGTTGAATTAAAACGCCCCACTCAGCCCCACTGCAATACGCAAACAAAAAAAACCGAGATCTACATAAATGAAATTATTCGCGACAAATGTATGAGTTTACGATAAAATCCAGTTTGCTTTAAAAATAGCAGTATACATGAACTTTAAGAGACAAAGTCTAAAGTTATATAAAACAGTAACGGGTGAGTATTGAACAAACAGTCGCAAAGAAAAATAGGGGCAGCACAGGTGAAGCCTTGACAGAGCCTCAGGTGGCAGATAAACCTCTTACCAAAGAGGGTATAGCTTTGCTTTGGAAACTGACAACGCTGACCGATGGGGGGAGGGGGGGTGGAATGTCCTCTTGGTCACGTGGCAATTCCCACAACCTGTGCACGGGGATCTTTCCGAGCAAAGCGTGCCATGCGGGGACTGGGCTTTGGAGGTGACTCCAGGGATGAAGGAAAGATGCCCAAAAGGGCAGCAGAGTGTTAACACTGCTCCACCTGCCAGGGAAATCCAACACAGTGGCCTCTTCCCTGCTGTCTGTGGATCGATCCCCAGTAACACATTTAATCTCCAGCCACAGTCATTCAGAGATGATAAAGATTACATTTACAGTGTTATAATAATAATAATTTATTGGGGAAACTCTTATGCCTCCCCAATTTGCTTTCTGGGAGTTAAGGATTAAGGGCCTTGCTCAAAGACCTGCAGATGTGCCAAGGCTGGGCTAGAACCAGCGACCTTCTGATCAACTTAGCCCACTGCGCCACACATTGGCCCACTAAGTTAATACCCACAAGGTGCTCCCTCGTTTCATGTCAATGCATCTTCATCCCTCATAGCGAACCCACTAAACAAGGTGTAAAGGTCTTTCCTTTCCGAGGTCACTCAGCATGGGGCGAGCGTGGCTTCCGATCACAGGCACTCATGCCCGTCCCAAGTAACCATCCTGCGTTAGAGCACCATCTAAAGTCACACGCTTTCAAAGCACAGATGTCTCATGGAAAAGCGGGTGTCATAACAAAAGAGAAAGGGCCATGATTTTCATATGGTGGGGAAAGAGGAACAACAAATTTCACCTCAGAGTTTAAGAGCGCCTGACAAAATGATGGAATTCACATGGTGGGCGTGGCATAGACCATAATGCAAAGATAAAGTGCTGATAACGTGCAGCATGTAAATTCTGCTATGAGGAGACGTTGGGAAAGACGTTTTTTTGCTGGTCTCCTCCAGGGCCATGTGAATCATTTTCCTCTGGATATGAAGGGCCTGGTGCTGAGGATAACCCAGCAAGCAGTGAGGTCACACATGTGTGAATTTGACAGGCCAGTGCTTAAAGGGCCTGGACCATTTTCCTGCAACATCCAGGCTGACCCGACCAAGTCTGGATTCGGGGCTGAAACTCAGGGGGCCTGACTCTGACATCCTCAGTACAAATGGGTCTGAACAAGTGTCAGTGATGAAGAGAAGATTAGAGCCACAGACAAGCTGCATGCAGGACGTGGCAGCTCAGACTCCTATGTTTAAAGCCGGGGTCTCTTACACAGTCCGACAGTTTCACACCTTCCAGTGAAGGGCCAGCTGTAGACATAGTTAAGGTGTTAAGGACTCAGGCCAACATCCAGGTCGCCAGATGTGGGTCATCACTGCACGGGGTCACTAACAACCCCGAAACACAAACTAACGCTTTTAACCTGGAATTGCCGGGAGAGGCACACAGGGACAGGGGAACATCAACGCTTGGTGTTATGACTCCCGTGTGGCCGTAACGCCCCAAGAGGCCAGCCGCTCGGCTAACAGCAGCCCCCACCTACTGACACAATAAAACAGGATTCAGCCAACACCCCCTCGCAGAAGCACAGCGGCACCGCAGAAAGCATGGCTGCTGCTGGCAGGCAGAAAGATCCGGAACTGGTTTTTCCATGTAATAAATACATACCATCTTAAACATTGCATTGCATGCAATCAAATGAATGTAAAATGTTAAAAACAAACCTATAAAGTCTTGACAAACAAGTTGTTTTTAGTTAGAAGCAAACTGTTTTCAATCACTGATGCGGTGAACCAGTGTCATGGGGCGTTCCCTGCCCCCACCCTCAGCACGCGACCCCACCCAACAGCCTAGCTTGCTCGGCCTGAGTCACCTGTGCTCACACTGGCTCCAGGTGACCAGTAGCCCTACCCTGGGGGGGGGGGCATCCCTGTGCCGTTATCACTCCTATTCATACCTCATTACTTCAAATGTGCCGTTTTTGTGGAGTGAGTCCCAATCTTGAACCACTGATCTGCAACTGCAGTGCATGATGTCAGTCACTCTGCCCCCCTCTGTGGGACAAGCTCAGCTACAGAACTGGTAAAGCAGAAGAGGCACTTAGCCCACTAAGTGCAGCGTTGGATGGTCCCAGGTTAGACAGGCACCTTCCTTTCAGTAGATGTGGTGTTTGAGAGCCAGGAACCCAGGGTGATAAACACACTTGGCTGTATTCAGTGAGTTCAACCCACGTTATGGGGTGAACCCCCCAAACACACACACTGGGCACACAGTTCTCCGGCACCTGAAATTCCCTTAATCCGACTTTCAGATGGCTCAGGGGGAGCTCATGTTTGGGTGGGTGGGGGTCTTACGTTGCCGTGCAGGCTGGCGGCATTCCAGCCAGATCAAGTCCAGAAGGTGGTTTGGATGCAGCATTAGATCATGTGGTCAATACAGTTCAGGGAGCAATGCATTCTGGGTGTGACGCCTCTCTTGGAAGAGGTTCGGAATGATAGGCCACTCACAAACCGCAGGAACATCGGTACAGGGAGCCGACACAAATCAACATCCACACTGGTTCTCACTGCAAACTCCTCCAGTGCAAGTGGCACGCAGAGGGCCGTGCAGCATTCGGGACAAATTGAAACTGGGCACTGAAGTTTGCTGGGGAGGGTGGGGGCACCAGCAGGGAGGCTCTCCTAGGGCCCCACAGGGGCTTTGACCAGCACACACCAGTATGGTGTATAAGCAGAGCACTAGCCCCTCCCAAACGGACTAAACTCCCCTGACGGCATTGTGCCCCCCCTCTCCAGACATGGCCAGGCCCATCCAGCAGCTGACCACCAACAACGGTGGCACCCAGGACCGGCAGCCTGTGCCCTCCACCCTCATCATCCGCAAAGAGAAGGCGAGTCCCGCCCCAGGCCCGAACGGAAACTCTGGGCTTTACCTGAGCATCACTTAAGAGGGCAGGTTTTGGCCGGGTCCCGCATTCGGACTCATCCCGTCACATTCAGGTTTGGCAGCTTTCACTGCTACATTCGTAATCAAATCCCACGACAAGGCCCAGGTAATAGCCAAACGGTCTCCCTGTCAACACGCTTTGAGGATCTACTGGGCAAAGATGCACCGTTTGTAAAAGGTTATCTTCAGCACACTAAACTAGGAATTTGCTTTTGGAAGCAATTTAAAGGCAACTTAAATTGGTTGACATGTATCCATGGCTGAGCAGAGCGTGTGTCCCCACAGTGCGGGACTGTGCTCTACGAGAAGAGGCACTACGAGAAGGCCTACTGGGCCTGCATCACCATCCAGGAGGAGACCTACGAGCAAAGCATCTGCCACGGCTTCATGAAGCTCATGAGATACATCTGTCAGCAGAACTCCTCAGGTAACTCTTCACGCCGACTCGCACGCCCCTACATCCCCGTCGACTTCGGACGTCATGCAGTTTCTGGTCGAATCCACAAGAGCATGAGGTAAGCATATACCCCACCCCCCCCACCCCCGTCTCCCTCTGGCTTGTGAGGATCCCCTGAGTGTCCCGTGTCCCAGGAGAGCTCTGATCATCTCACCCCCCCGTGTCCCCATCTGCAGGCAGATACCTGGGGATGACCATCCCCATCGTGACCGTGGTGCGCACAGACGAGGCACACACCGTCCTGTCCCGGGCCGTGACCGTGGCCTACTACTTGCCCCCAGAGTTTCAAGGGCAGCCCCCACAGCCCTTCGACGGGGAGATCATCATCGAAGAATGGCCTGCCACCATAATCTATGCCAGGTCGGTCTGGGATTGGGGAACAAGTGGTTTAAAGAGACTGACTCTTAAGAGAGCCAATATCTTTAAAGTAATGTTGTGATAATTATGCTCTTAACCTACAAAAAGTTTAGCAGCTGGGCTTAATCTGCCTTTAGTGGGAATGTCACTTCCTGTCTGAAAAGGAAGTGACCGTCCTGAACGTTGGCACCTCCATGCTGGTGTTCTGGCTTCATGGCCCCCTCCTCCTCCTCCCATTCTCACTTTCAGGGCTTTCAGCGGCACCACGAACGAACAGATTATCCTCAATGAGATCAACATGCTGGCTGACATCCTCGATTCGCCGGGCATCTTCCTGAGTGACTCTTTCATCGTGGCAAGCTACACCAGCCCCGCTGATGCCAACCGCCGAAACGAGATCTGGTTCCTGGAGAGGCTCTGAGTTGACTCTAATGGTCCCTCCCACCTCCCAAACACTGTAGCCACATTTCATACGCTTATTGACCACTTTAGTCCAGTTTGGCCTATTTATCCACTGACCCATGCCGCAACCAGCCGGCCTAAGGCAGATTAAAGTAGTTTAACCCTGGATCGATGGCCATTCGCTAAAATATTCATATCATTTCTGGGTGAGCAGGGGCCAGTGATGATAATGACTATTTCCCCTCGGTTTTTAATGCTGAATGGTCATTATTTTGCATTTTTGGCAGGTCATCTTAGGACAGGAATCCCAGTCATCCGACTCCACACTAATGTGATAATCGGTGTTTCTGGAATTGGAGATCACACAGGCACCCGCATTCACACCATAAACACACTGCAGACAGTTATCCAAAGTCAGACTGATTGTGTTACTGCTAAGGGAGTGGTGGGGGGGGCCGAAAGTGGCAGAATTCGTGTGACAGTCAGATGTTTTCACCGCATCCCATGATCCTTCATTCTCTCACCGCGTCCCATGATCCTTCATTCTCTCACCGCGTCCCATGATCCTTCATTCTCTCACCGCGTCCCATGATCCTTCATTCTCACCGCATCCCATGATCCTTCATTCTCTCACCGCATCCCATGATCCTTCATTCTCTCACCGCGTCCCATGATCCTTCATTCTCTTTCCAATAGGAAGCGGGGGAGAACACATTCCTTTCCACAGTACCACTTCACAATAAGGCTCCATTTGCCACTCGTAAATGGTAGCAACTCATTAAGAAAAAGAAAACAGTGTTATAACTCATTTAAAATTGTCTATTAATAATTTACAAAGTGTTACAACCTAATTAACCAGATTATAAACTATTCATAAACATTTTATGGGTAGTATCATTATTATTTATGGCACCATTTTCACTGGGCAGCACCCCCTCACTGACCACGGCACCTACTGAGCTCCCATCCTCGCGGGTCAGTGTTTGGGGGGGGGTCCTTCGCCACTGCAGACCAAGCGAGTGACGAGCAAAATTAAAAAGACGCAGACCTCATTCATGTCTGACAACAGTGCTAGGGATGTTATTTATGATAATACTGCTAATATTTTTTATTTCCATGTCATATATGAAAATGCTTTTATGTCAGTAGCGAGCTGTAGTATATGTTACCAAAAACATGAGCTAATTAAATCTCCCTTATACCCTCTAGAAACTTCTGTTTATTCATCTGCTGTGTGGTTTTCTTGTCGTGGGGGTGTGAGCATACACGACAGGCAGCACCCCCTAACTGGGATAACTGAGCACTTCAGACTTAATAAACTTGACTTCATAAAATAATTAATTACCAATATGATTAAATTCAAGAACAAGAAAACAACAGAATATCACATGACAGCAGCTTAAGCAGAAGACACACTCATTGTTAAATCGCAACCCTGAGAATCTTCCGGGACGTAACAGTAAACAGGGGAACAAAGCATTAATTATCCCAATTTTCTCACCCTGTTCCCAGACAGAAATATTAGAATTTAGTTTTGACTTGGACTGCTACCATCTGCTGTTTGACTTGCTTCAGACAAGGAATAGTATGATCGAGCATAAGGTTGGGAAATACCTCACTGAGACAAAGCTGGCAGGCTGCCTGTCCCAGTCCAGCTACAGGAGGCTCAGTGACGTGAGGGAGGGTTACCCCCCAGTATGTTATAAAAATAAACGTGAATATCTACCGAAGTGGTCATATGAGGGGACATGCAGCCCGAGGGTGAGAGAGAGGCTGATGCCCCACAAGGTGGGTTCAAGCTTAGGACACTGAAAGCGCAAGGAAGGTGTAACACTGTGCTGTTTATTATTTCCTGGGGGGGGGGTGTGTGTAACAGCTGTGTCCCTAAGCGAGAGTGCAGATGAGGGAGCACCACAGCGGAGATTCAGAAGCACACGGATGCCTGACGCTAGATAGCTCTCATTTTTAGCCTCCCTCCTGATGTTCTGTAAAACTGTTGTTGCGCAAAGTCTGTCGTGGTGCACAAATGTCAGCTGCTGTGGATTTCTTGATCGTTTCCTTAAATGTTCATTTCTTTTCCAAGGTAAATAAAGTGCAAAATCTGTCCTGCAAAACAATCTTTTGGGACAAACAGTTTTATGCAAGGAATAAAAAATAAAACTTCCTCCACCAACCTATTCTGTATTCTTTTAATATTCCAAGATTAAGAGCAGTCGGCTGTGTATTATTATAATAATAATAATAATAAGATAAAAAACCTCTGACCAGCGATGTTCACACACAAGCTACAGCTTATCACAGCTCTCTCTGAGTATTTGTACAGGCCATCTGTGTAGGATCTGCCCCATGGCAAATCCCCAGCGCACAGACACACCCCAATCACATGCTTTAAGATGAGAGGCAGAGCCTCCAAGGGCTGCAGGGGTAAACATATTCGTTGTGTACTGTCCAGTACAGTACATCATTTTCGGCTTGGCGCACACACACACACACACACACACACACAGAAACAAATTAATACATTTACATCATCTGAGCATCCGAGTTTGTTTATGACAAGAGCACGGCAGGAAGAGCCCCTGCAAGTTAGTCTTCTCGTGGCATTTAACTTGCTTTTGCCCGGAAACTCAAACCAGGAAATTCAGACCGGGTACAAAAAATAACCATGGCTATACATGTGTTTATCGCTACAGATATGCAGCTATACACAATACAAATACAAATAATATAAAATCCTGTTTTAGTGGACCTGCTTATAACAGAATATCGTCTATAACGGACGAGGTCCGCTGGTCCCGGCCGTGCGCCTTTACGAACATGCAGAAAAA
>JAODLC010000028.1:2505770-2558507 GCA_026781145.1 Hippopotamyrus pictus | reverse complement strand
TCCTTTGCTCGAGGCTAAACAGATTCAGCTCAGCTAACCTCTCCTCATACGACATTCTCATACGACAGCCCACAAATGTTTTGCCTGTACACTCCCTATGCGATTTTTGGATCATATTAAGTAGTTACATATTGGGATATCTAGAGTTGTGATTATGCTGATATGTTTGAAGCCCTCCACATGACCTACAGTGGACAATTTTATATGTCTAAAATTTTATATAATTTTGATATATAATTCAAAAGCACAATCACAGCCTGAGATAAGAATGTCTTTTTCTGTACTTCCTAAGTTTTATCTATCACAAACCTAGATGTATGGCATCAATCAATTTCAGCTTGCTGGCTATCGTGTTGGTCAGAGAAAATGGGTGCTAGAGACACGTTTAAGCAAAAACTGGGCCACCATTTGGAACTGGTGATGCACCACGGTTCCACTGATTCCAAAATGTGTGTGGCAATTGGATGAGTACACCAGTAAACTGTCCAGAGTGCTCCAGAAAAAAGGAAGGAGTAGCAGCATGAAAAATCAGAAAGATAATGGCTGTCATACACCAGGTTTCTGAGTCTTTTTTTCTTGAACGTTTGTGCGTTCTTTTTTTTTTCCAGGCTGATGCCACTGAATCAAGGATAGCTTTCCAGCTCAATGCCCTTGCTGGGTATCTAAATGAAGACCATGAGAAGCTCATAAAGGAATACAAAGTGGCTCCTCTGTCCTTTTTTAAAAAACTCAATCAAATGCAGCCAGGGAACATGCTCTTATTTCATTACAATTTGCATATGTGAATAGTAAAAAACAAAACAAACTTAACAAATCCCCGAGGCTCAGTCTGTTTACAAAGGGGTTTGGCTGACTGTCATACTGCTTAGCTCAGGGGTAGGCTTTGTCTGGCTTTAGTTTTGTTATCTCTTCTTTACCCGGTTGCATTTAGGCCTCTTCTGTTGCACATTTCCTTTCAGAGCCGTACCATGCATGAAAACACTTAGAATCCTTTGCTGTTACCTGGATTTTTACAATAACCCATAAGGTGCGGCCTGATCTTCATCTAAATCATAATAATAGGCAATCTGCTCAAAGTACATAATTACTTATCCAATAGGAAGAATCTGCTGGTCTGGTGTAATATTATTGTTGTACGCATGCATTGACCACGACAGTATGCTTACATAGATAAATGTAATATGTACACAAAAGTCCATCCACTCAATCCTTCACAGACTGTAATGGCATGCAAACAAGTGAGGTACGAACTATGCTTTATGGATTAAGTGTGTTTAAAGTTATTTGAAACAGTTGCATGAAACTACTTGATACAACATACAACTACGTAAAAGTTTTTTTTGAGTGAGACTGCAGACCGACCACTTTACCTTCTTCCTCAACGACAGCACTGTGTTCTTGACAGTGACAACCTCCTTGTCTGGAATGTGCCGCTCTAACAGCTTATCGAAGTCTTTGTGAGAGGCCAGAAACAACAGCATTTGACGGCCAAAGTGTCTGAGGAACAGGAAACCAATCAATGGCTGTTAATGATAAGTGGTTGCTGATACTCAATTGCTCTCAATGGCTGTTGCTGGTTAGTGATAAAGGCAGTTAACAGTGTAATTAGGGCTGGGTAATAGGCTATAAAAATATCTAAATATTTTCAGACATTTTCATAATATCGATATTTATCAAAATATTCAAAAATTCATATATATAAAAGAGTAAAATATAACAGGTGGTTTGACGACCAAAATGTTTTACTAATAGTAATGAAACGTGACAGGTATAATGACAAATTACACCAACAACAGACTCATAACTTGATGGAACTTCTGTAAAAATAGTGCATTATAAATTGTTAATTATGAAAGAAAACGTCTGTTTAGGTTATATCGCAATACTCACCATATTCAAATTTACGGCAATATGAGTGTTCATAATCACAGTACGGAATTTTATCACTATATCGCCCAACCTAAGTGTAATATCATCAAAGGTTATACTAGTCCTCCATACCTGGTTTCCTGTGAAGAATCATGCGCCAGTTTGGCAACGGCAGGCAGGATACGGTCCGTGAGCTCTCGACTGCTGGAGAGCAGGCGCTCAGCGCCCATGACTTCCACAAGGTCAGCGAGGTGCTGAGCCGTGCACTTCCTAACCATTGTGTTCAAGTGACTGCACATTGGAAATGAGGTTGGAAATCAAGCAATTAGCTCTGAGTGGCTTCAATATAAATACGAAAAGAAACAAACACTAAATGGTCCGTTAGAGCTGAGAAGGCTATATCTAATTTAACAGCCAGCTCAGGTATACAACACTTGCAAAGGTGCGGTTCAGTACGATACATTTGTCTGGACTACTTACTTCAAGCCTCCAGCAAGCAGGGCGTTCATGACCCGGACGGGTGTGCAGTTCTGCACCATACTTGCCAGGGCCATGTCCACGTCCTGCCTCAGGAAAGCATTGGTCTCCCCAGATTTATGCAGCAACACCTTGACCGTGTAGTCAAGCTCTGGGTCCATCTCTCTCCTCATGTGGGTGAAGAGTTCTCCCAATGTCGCCACTGCCACGCGGGAGACTCCTGATCGCAAGTTCTTCACCTGGAGGTCAGCACATACACAGACCAAACACTGGCTGCAGATGCAACTAGAGAGGTGACTGAGACCTAATAAGATATCTAAGCTGCTAATTTCAGATGATAAAATTAAAAGGCTGTAATACCTCGTCAATCACCACAAGGCAGGTATCATGAAGTCTGTCAGACATCAATTCAGTATGGAACTGCGCCAGGCGGCGTACAAGTTCCAGACCCTCTATCTTCTTCTCCCTGAGATTCAGTGAAAGCAGGACTCAGGAACACAACTAGATACTGTATTTGACAGTTCTCAAAAACAACAATGGACTGTAGTCTCAAATCTGATGTGTAACTAAAGCAGTTTATGGAAACAGGTACCCACCAGTCCTCAGAGCTGAGAAGACTGAGGCTATCTGTCAGGGCTTGCTCAGGCCTGGGGATGGGTTGTAGATTTTGCTTCCCTGGAGATAGATCATCTGGGGACCAACAGAAGGACAGCATGTAAGGCAGAGCCCCTATTACTATATCCGCATTTCAAATGTGATGTAAAAATGGTCTGAACCTGAACTATGGGAGAAAGTTGACTGGGTCTTGAGGCTGAATGCCTTCCTAAGACGGGTTGGTCTGCTGGTCTTGGGTTTGTGTGACTGTATTGGAGGACTGGGCTGGATGGGCAGGACTGGCTGATGAGCAGGGCTGTCATTGCTCAGGTTGGGCCTGTTGGGTGGACGAGGACGGAATGGTGGATGGGGCTTCAGGGGAGGACTTGACTGGCAGGCTGGGCTGTATGGAGTGGCTGGCGAACTCTCTGAAGGGGACTCTGCCTTGGCCTTCACTGCAGTGTTCCCATTCTGTTGCCATTCTGCAGGGAGATAATCACAAAAATAACATTTAAGGAAAATTTAAATAGATGCCAGAACAACAATGTATTCACCAGCAGGCTCCATCACCCCACCTTCCCATCTAATCTCTACTCGTCCCATATGCCCAACAGTGTGTAGCCTCCCTACACACTCTCTCTATCTCTCCAAAAAAATATTTTAGACCAACTTTGTGTGACTTCTCTCACAATCTACACCTGTGGCAGTTTGATCACTGACACTGTTTCAATCTCGGTGTGATTTGTTTCAAAATGGAATATGTGCCAGATCATCAGCTATACAATGTTCCTGGGAAGTTTGAAAAAGATCCATCGAATACTTTTAGAGTTACTGTGCTTACAAGGCCAAGCATCTTCTGCAGCCGGCCTTTCCTTCCTTTGTTGGCACCTAGCCCTGCTACTTTAATTTTAGTGTGATTTGGTTCGAAATAAATTCACACAGACCTTTATTCATACAATGTTTTTCATTCATTTAATTCATTCGTTCTCCACCGTTTGTCACAATCTCATTCTTTTGGTCACTACCCAAAGCTCATGACCGTAGGTCAGGGTAGGAACGTAGATCGACTGGTAAACTGAAAGCTTTGCTTTCCAGCTGAGCTCCCTCTTTACCATGACTGAACAGTACAGCCTCAACTTTACTGGGAACACTGCACCAATCCACTGGTCGATCTCTCACTCCCTTTTTCCCTCACTCGTGAAAAAGACCCAGAGATACTTAAACTCTTCCATTTGAGTCATAATAATGTTTATATTGTTTTTCTGAAGTGGAAATAAGATCCAAATACTTGAGTTATCACAATCACAAGGTCAAGTGCTTTCTGCAATCACCCTTCTATCCGCTGCCACTAAGCAGCATTGCTTCAATTTTGGTGCAATTTGTCTCAAAATTTGATCCCTTGCAGATCTTCACCAATACAACACATCTGAAAAAGCTTGTTAAAAATGTCTAAAACTTTTTGCACTAAAGAGATCTAGTGTCTGACACTGCCCTTTCCTTTGCTATCACTACGCAGCAACAGTACACATGCCATGCGTGCCCTTCAGCTACATCATTTTCAGTCCGTATGCACAATGAAACAAATATCTTGCTTGACAGAGGCAGAACCTAAATTCACAGATACATAGGTGTTCAACATGGAAACATTATGCTAATTATGGTTGTGAGTTGGTTGCAGCTAATGCTGGTTATATTGAGTCATAATCAGCAGTTTGGGAACACCAGCACTGGAGGGAGAGTAGCTGAAAAGACCAAGAAGGTCTGTCAGCTGTTATACCAAATTTGCCTAGGTTGCTGGAAACACATCCAGCTCATTTGAGACAACATTCATCTGAGTGAGTGAACAACCAAAAACAGAAACCACCTTTGCAAGAAGCCACCTCATGGCATTTGAGGCACTTTAACCAGGCAAACAAAGGCTATAGGGATATTTATTGGTACAAATATGCCACCATACTTGGTGGTAGTGAACAAGGGATTTGGACCGGATTTAGTTCATTATGATTATGATGGCCGTATTATTGTTGAATCTTTATTTTATATAATTATTTCTACTATGTGCAAATCTTTTGGTTCTGTTATTCAGACATGTCGATAGACACATTGCCATTGGTTTACTACTGTTCCTGTCTTTGTGTTTACAGAATAATTAATTAATTTCAGGAGAAATTCTGTCTTCCCTGCTGTACCGAAATTGCACCAAACCATGATCCCAAAGCTGAGGTTTGTACCGAACCATCAATTTTGTGTAGCATTACACCCTTACTACGCAGTGCTAACATTGTTATAAATAACGGTTTCAGCATCGTATCGCAATACTAGAAATTTTAAATAATGAGATTCTATCATTTTGCAAATTGTGATACCTATAAAAATGTGCTATACATCTCTACTGTGGGTTAAGAACACTAAGAAGTTAGTTACGTCTTATTATCTCACATGCCATTTGTGTGGAAAAGCTACATAGATGGGAGATGGAAACCACCGTTGCCCATTGCTTGCCTCTAATTGATAAGGAGGGCGGCAGAAGTGAGATATGGCATTAATTTTCTGAATGGAAAGGCTGAACCAACAAAGCTGACAGCCCCAGTATGCAAACGCTGCTAAAGGGCAACACATGTCACTCACCCTGATTTAAATAAGGAGTTTAAATATCATCATGTGTGCATGAAAATAGATAGAAGATACAATAGTGATGTTAGCAGTTATTACATTTTGCGTTGCTGTTTAAAGTCATGTTTAGCCATCACACGAGTTCATTCATATCTCTTTCCCCAGTGATGAAAGTAGGCTACGGTAAATGACAAACAGAAACACAAACGAAAACCCAACATGAAAGAAACTTGGATGATGTTTTGTAATAGCTGAGAGCAAATTAATATCAGAATCTATGCACTGAAAGGAGTTTTAATTTATGGATATTTAACTAACAATGTGAAAACTATATTAAAAATATTACTGCTGGATTAATTCATAAACAGGCCTGTTTATTTCAAAGCAATATAACATTTAAATGGGAATATTTTACAGTATCGAGGTGGTGTTGGTACTGAGGTACCATAGCTGGTACTGGTGTCAAAGTCAAAATTTTGCTATCGATCCAACACTACACAGTGCTGCTTTTGGGGTGACTTGTCTCAGCTGCAGACCTTCACCAAGATAATGTATCTGCAAAGTTTGAAAAAGTCCCATCAAATACCTTTTGAGTTATCACACTAATGAGAAAGTGTTTGCAGTTGTCCTGAAACCATACATATTCACTGTCTGAGGAATACAATTACAGCCACCATCCTCTACCATATATAATTGAGCAGGGAATATTATTTTTGTTTTTATCAGCACTCCAATCCTGAATACCTGACCTCTTATCTCCTCTGGGTTGAATTCTGGCGGCATCTGGTGCAGTAGCTTCTGAATCTGACAGTACTTCATCCCCATCTGCAGGAACTCCTGCTCCTTCTGACTCAGCAGAACCATGTCATCAGCAGAGCTGGACAGTGTCATCTTCTCCTAAGTGGCAAAAGGTCACACGGTCACAGGAGCCTGTTCTCTGGGTATTAAGGGAAATCGTCTACGACTGCCAGCTCACCATCTTTTGGCTGTTGGGATACTCGCAGGCATCATGGGGGTTTCTCTGAGCCTCATTACGAGACTTCCGCCTGCTGTCGCCACAATCTAAGGAAACACCCTGGGGGCTTGAAAGGGGTGTGCAGGAGACTCCTGCCAAGAAAGAAGGGCAACATTTAAGAAAACTAAATGAGAGAACCAAGCCCAGACAGTCAACATCAGCAGAAATCAAGCCGATGATATATCAGGAAGTCAGTGTCCAAGCAGAATGAATTAAGTTACGATGATTCATGGGGTAAGAAACTATCTAACCGTACACCAGGGCTGCACAATATAAGATATCACGATAGAATCGCAATGTGTGTGCATGTGCAATGGTCACCAGGGTTCTAGATAACAGCCCGACAATTTTTCCGGACGCCAGCTTTTCTGCACTATACGGGCATTTACATACACCCATAAATTGATAAACATGCCTAAAAAATTAACGAGAGGTATATTAGGATGGCCAAAAGTTAGTAATCTATGTAATTTCGGTGTATCCTTGTGTTTGGTTAAATTTGGTTAGTGGAGCAGACCACCTACTGCTGCTTTGGTACATCATGGAAGTGATAAGCACTGAAATGGTGGTCAAGAAAGGGACAGATCAGCAGCCACATCATCTTATAAAAGAGGAGATATTGTGGATAAACAAGTTAAAAAGACACTGGTTGTGTGGTGGTACTTTTTGCAGTTTAAAGTCTATCATGTTTAATTAAACATAAGGATATGCCAAACTTTGGGCATCACAATATGCTTCATTTATATTTTAGGCGCACCACTAATCTGTTAATGCCGTTATCCAAAGCCCTGGAATCACACTGCATTTGTCAGTACTGATTTGTGTCACTTGACAACTCACAACACCACCAACTTATTTGACACACTTGTAGTGATCTTATCCGTTCTGTTTGGCTACAGTTTATTTTGGGCAAATTTCATCTCCTCTTCTGTTTTACAGTCAGCACAATATTAAGTGGAAATATTTAAAATAATCACAATGTGATGTTGTGCAGCCCTACCCTGCACATAAAACAAGATAGGATTGTGGGCGGGATGGGAGGTCTGACCTTTGCCTATAATGCCATCTGACAAGTCACTGGTAGGTGAGACCCGTCGGCTGTTGGGCAGGGACGCTGCAAAGGGGTATACGGGCACTTTATTCTAAACGATGGCCAGCATTAGCTTCCACAATGCCCAACAGGAGGGTATAAGCAATATTTAGAGTTATTATGCAATAATAGCTCACCTCCCGTGGGTCTAACCGCCTTCACTGGTGCTCTGCCGCGAGGTCTGCAGGAGGACGGAGACGGCTCCCACCGCAGATCCATCTCGGGCTCAGGGGAGCCATTGGAGTAAACGAGACGCTGACCGACCACATTCACGGCACGTGACCCTGCGGGCAACACACACGACTCTCAGCACACGCCACAACAGACGGAGGAGTGACTGCGACGCACTTCACGGGGACCCGTACCATGCAGGGGGGCGCGCTCCCTGGAGGAAGCAGCCCTCGTCTTGGTGGGGGCCCGTGCAGCGCGTGGTTTGGGCTTCACGACAGATGAGGAACTGCTCCCTGAGCTGCGAGAACACCAGAGGCATTGGACCAAGCAGCCACACTTTGTCTGTCCATCTGCTGCCATCCAACACTAGCTGAGATCTTCACATTAGGTTAGAGCGTGCCAGTTCTGGCCTTCATTTTCCAATCACCCGCAAATTAACCTGATCATTCACAGCTCAGATGGCCTTTAAGTGAAGGCTGCACCTGGTCTTGGATCCCTTGTTGGTGGAGGCTGGGGGGGAGTACAAGCTGGAGAGGCCGCTCTCACTCAGCGGGCTGGTGAGGGGGGGCGAGGTGTGTGATGGCGATTCTGGCCCCAGCTCCAGCTTGACCGCAGAGTCTGGGCTGTCTGGGTCCTGCTCCTGGTCGGGGTCCGAGCCGTTCAGACTCATCTTGGCACGCTTCTTGGCTGCGCTGAAGCGCAGGCACCGCAGAGATTTCATAATCTGGATAAACATGCAAGCGCAGATGCATCAGAAGATCGCATCCCTGACGGAATTCACCGGAAATCTAACCCGACACAGCAAAGTGACAGAACACAAGAGAATGCACTATAGAGTCGTAATAAGATGCACACCTCTTCGCGATCCACTATCTCTTCCTCCTCCTCCTCCTCCAGCATTCCCCGCTGGGAGAGGTCCTGGTAGAGACACTCTTGAGTTGAGGGAACCTCAGAAGCGGGCCTCAAGGCATCATGGGATGGTGCCCGCCTGACAGGGGTGGGAGAAGTGGACACGAGCTCACCCCGTGAGCGAGGGTGCGAGCCAGAGGAGAAGTGCCTCAGAGAGCTACTGGAGTGCCGAGGGGAATTCCTGCCACAGGCGTGGTCACCTGAAGGGGAGGACCACATTTGGGGTAAAGACAAAGCCTCTCATTGACAATGGTAAATAAAACTTTAAAAAAATATATATAGTAACAAAGAGTTTTTAACACTGCCCATCAGTGGTCCTGTCAGGCAGCCATTTTGGCTCCAATTCCCGTGAGGCCTGCTGTCTCCCTCTAGGAACCACGGTGTCTGCGGTAGAGCCACTAGCTCGCTCTCTTTTGGGGCCACGTGCTGGACAGGTTCAGGCTGGAGTATGCATGCAGTGATGTCATGATGTACATGCATGTGTCTGGAGAGCGGCCGGCCCGACTAGAGTGCCGCTGCGAGAAAAGCTGCCGTCCAACGTCCATGGTGAGGCCCAAGACAGCCACAGAGGACTAAGCAGCCCAGCTCCTTAAAGCCAAGAGCATTAAGAACTCCCCAGACAACAACAACACAAAGGCTTGGGTTACCCCCATAGTGTGCCAAGCTACAGAAACAGCCAATCACAAAGCGGTTCTGCTGCAACAATCCTGTAATCTCATACAATGCAGCTCAGAGTCACTGCCGCGATGCCAGCGGTCAGCTCGCCTGCAAAGAGGTGTCCCACTTGCTGCTTTACCTGCATCTCGGTCAGAAGGACTGGCAGACTCCAGGAAACAGGGGTCCAAATCCACGTTTCCGGTCTTGGGTGGAACTTTGACTGGCTCCTTCCTTCCAGTGATACGGGGCAGGTGACAATCTGGGATGAGGAAAGGGGCCGCTTGCTCATTCACAGATATAGTCCACTGCAATACGACATAGACTATCCCAGATGCTGACATTGTCCCCCTTAAAAGCATAATATCTTTTAATCCTGGCATAACATACATAACGGGGCAGAAAAACAAAATCACTTTGAATTGTGGGTGGGGATAGTTCTCACCGGGCTCGCAGACATAGGACTCTTGTCCATACTCCAGGGCAGGGGGTGGGCAGCCCTTGCTTAAGACCTGAAACTGGGAAACCGTTATTACACCTATGAGGCTCCTGCACAGCACAAAGCAAAGCGAACAGAGGAAGGAAGGAGAATTAAAATGAACAGATAGCTATATCCAATACAGAAAGGAGGCTTTCCAGCCCCTCACAGAGTGTGCAAATAGGTGGCTAAAACCCTCTAAATTACTGCCAGGAACCACATCCGCTGCCTGCTCAATGTAGAAGTAAACAGTGAGAGGCATCCCTGCTCAAGAGACCCCCACTCGAATCACAGAGAGAGCGGTTCATGCCTGTAATCTCGCTGGGCAGCGGGTGAATTATTCATGACGGATAACAATTGCGGGCTGCAGAGACAGACGATCTATCAGCCAAACAAATCGAGACGAGCGATTGCACGGAGGGATGGAAGCGGCTCAGCAGCCCGTTAGCCAGTGCTCAGCGGCACTCGCAGGCTCCTATTTCCAACTGGATGAAAGGCTTCCAGCTCTGATAAGCCTACAAAGCCTGAAGCTTTGATGCAAGGCCTAGTTCGGTGGGGTTATTTACCTGCAGTTCTGTACATTTCTCGGGGACTGAACATGGAACTAATGGTGCACCAATGTGTACAGATTACTGGAACTTCCTAAGATCCAGTGAATGTGTGTAGCAACCAATTCATATTACACAGGCAGGAGGACATCAGCAAAGTAAAGTCATCTAGACTGTAATGAGGTTCTAAGAGGTGAATGTGCCGGCAAAACTCCTCGTCCTCCACCACGATAACTCGCCCAATGCAATCACCTCCATTATTTTCGTAGTTACATCTTTAGCTCTGGTCCTGGTAACTTTCAATACTGACTAAATATCAGACAGCAATATCAGCCAAGACTGGCACATCAGACCGATGCTGATGTCTTGATTTTAACAAACACCAGCCGATACCGAAGTTACCCGATATACGAGTGTATTGTGCATCTCTAGATGAAACCCAGGAGGGTGTTAGATGTCTTATCCACGCTGGACTAGCGGCTCCGACCCTGTGCTGCCACTCTCCATTCAGAGCCACACCAGAGGAATGCGATCCGCACTCGAGGCAGCGTAGCACCATGTGTAACCAGAGACACAGTGAGGGAAGCTTGCACGAGGTCCCCATGCTGATCCATGCCTCTGCTCTCTTATTCTGAAATTCTGATTGTTGCACAAACAATGGAGGACAGAGAGAAGGCAGAGCATTACTCAGAACAGGGGATCGGATCAAAGGGACTGTGTAAGCCATCATATGGACAGGTCAGTTACACACAAGTGTGTTTGAATATTAGGGACAAGAGCACTCTCACCCTCACCAGTACCAAAGTGTACGCACACTACATATACAGTACCACTCATTATACTGGTATTATACATATTTACCACGGGAGGGTTCTGTACAGACTGTACTATTTCCGTTTGTTTATGTGGCAAGGAACAGGTATGTACTGTACAAGTTTTCCCCATGGACTGGGAGCACTGGCGGCTCCCTTAATTAATGCTGCGATGAGGAATGACTGGCTTGCAGGCGTTGGGAGATTGTTTGAGAACACGCTGGTATTTCTGTCCCATCCATTTGAGATTACAGAGCCATTAGCGGACTGATCTGTGCGATAAATATAAGCCCCACCCCCCACAATCTAACCACAGAGTCTCTGAGCCTCAAGTAAATTTTGCAGCCAAATTAACAAGCATGAAAAAAGAGTGGAAAAAGGATTTAGAGGCTAGGTTTACTGGCCTCCACTTGCTAGACCTGGAGAGGGAGGCATACCAAACAAAGAACAGCCCCGCCCCCAGATTCCTGTCACAGCTACCTGCCTGCGATCCGCTACAAGCAAAGTCTGAGGTCACCTGGTCCTCTTCTCCTCTAAAACATCAGCACAGTCGCATAGCAACCAGCAAGAGCTTCACAATTCATCAGGTCTAAGCTAACGGATGCCTGTCCCAAGTGCTTCAGACATGCATGTCATTGGAGGTACGTGACATACAATAAGACATGTCCACCTGTCGATTGAATAAGTGCTTCTGGCATCTTTATCACCCATAAACTACAGCTGCTGCAACCTCCTTAGTCACTGCAGAGCACCTCACAGTGACACGAAATATGTTCCCATGGACAGGTTTCCCGGAAACCGCACCAAAGGTCAAAAACTTGGCTCTACGTGACCAAGTCGTGGAACTGCTCAAGCGAGCCGAAAGATACCCCCAGGATGATGTCATGGTTCTTCCAGAAAAATCAAATCTCACCTCCGCATTACAGCAGAGGCTCAAAGATGAGTCACCGCGCCTGGACTCTCCACAATCAGAGAAACTCCTTGAGTGCAGAACGAGGCAGGCCAATCAGACAGAACCATGGCACTTATCCATCAGGTCAGCGTCACAATAACAGCCACCATCTATCCATCTATTCCCCCGAGCCCCATCGAAAGCCATCGAAAGTCCCTCAACGTCAGCAAGCAAAGTGTCATTAAAAATAAATGTTGCAGAGGGACAAAAGTAGACAACGTTACTTCATGGGCATGAATCTAGACCTGGACATGTAGTTGAATTTTAGTAGTAGAATGAAGAGAGATTGGTTGTCTTACAAGATTAAGCCCACATTCATGTTTTGCGAGACGCCCTTTGAGACCTCTGAGGCTGACCTCTGTCCTCCAGCTCTCTCCATGAATACTGCAAGCTGACTAACCACACTGGAGCCATTTAGCCAGGCTAAAAATAGCATGTTATTCACAGGTTAACAGGTGTTAGCTGGTAAATACCGAACAACCTACATTTCACAGTGGTTTAAAAAAAACACGTGTTGAGAAGGAATATAATTCTCTTACAAGCACATGTTTTACACCTGCTATTCAGTTCTTCTGCATATATTGAAACAGACAATCACTTTGGTATTGATACATAGTTAACCCCTAAGGTCTTTTTTATTAAGTCAGGAGTAACAGCATGGACAGACTAAATCTAAAATGGAGGCTCACCTGGGCAGATGATTTGCTGTTGAAGTCTTTGCCGGTCAGGGGCTTCATGGTGGCGGGGAGGCCCATCCGTTCCCACGGGAACCTGTTCTTCCCTTTGCCAGCACTAACGATCCTCCTGTGCTGGGGGAAGACTTCGGTGAGACCGCCCAGGGTGCCATCGCATGGCCTGTCGGGCTCTGGCTCCGTCTGGTGGCTCCTGCCGCTGTTGACACGACAGCCGTCCATCACCCAGTCCAGGTCAGCTCCGGAGCTGAACTGCGGTGAACCGCGCTGGCCAGGCCTCGGGACGACCAGGGCGTACTCCACCATGCCATCCGGCGACAGACGGGGAAGAATGTGCCGGGCTCTGCGAGTCTGAATGGCTGCCGCCAGGCCCTCCACATCCCCGTTGAGCTCCACTCGGTCAATCGCTCTTGACAGAGGCTGCTTTTTACCATTATCCAGACAGTAGTCGAAGACAGCAAATAGTTCCAGGGCCGCATGGCGGACTTTCTTCTTGGTGTCCGCCAGGCAGGGCGCAACCTCATAGCAGAGGCTGGGGATGTTGAAGTCCTTCCTAGGGTGGGTTAGCATTCCAGCTATGATGATGTTAATGACATCCTCCCTCACCCTGGAGTTCTTATGCTTCAATTGTCCAATTACAAGGTCCAGGACCTTCTGTGGTCCTACGATCCTCATTAGCTGCCCGAAAATACTCATGTACTCAATCCTGGCGATGACACGTGTGTCACCCAAGGTCCTGAGAGCTGCACATACTATCTGTTTTAGATATTTATCTACATTTAAGGCCAGTTTTTCAATTAGCAGATTCATCACCTGTAAAGTGCCATAAAAGACCTTGAAGTTGGTGTCATCCAGCAGTCTGCGGAGGAAGCTAATAAACTCCTCGATGTTGTCTGAAGACACCTGCTTCAAATCCAGGTCAAAGAGAATGTTTTTCAGCTCATCCACCCCATTAATCCTGTTCTGATAATTCTTGAGGTCCAGGAGCTGTTTGTGCAACTCCTGGGGTACAATTTCAAACATCATCACGGCAGACAGCTTTGGATTCTTTCTCAGAACTGGGTACTTAAGAAATTGAAAAATCCTGGACTGTGAAAAACTGATCTTCCCATTTTTTGCCTCTTCATGGTGTTCAGGGGATTGGGAAGAAGTTGGTATCCCCCACTTCAAAAACTGGTGCCAGTGATCCTCTTCAAAGTTATAGTAGACCCTCAGGAGATAGTCAGGCAACAGGTTGACAAATCCATTAAAATTTTCTGGCCCAATATTCAGCTTAATTTGGTTTAATGTAACGTAAGCCACAAAAGGATCATCAGACTCCTTGTTTCCAAGAAGTATACAACTCAGCGATGTGATCAGATCACTCAGGTTAAGATTCTGCGACTCTTCCTTCAAGAGAACAGGGTATATGTCAAAAGTCGCAGACCTTATTCCGTTTTCGCGGTGCAAGAGAGCATGCTTAGTAATTATCTGGAAAACTCTGTAAGGCTTAGCGCTGAATTTCACACACTTCAGAAGAGTCTGCAGGAGAACCTTGCGATTTTTATTATCGGCAAGGCTGACTTCATTCAGGAGAACTGGAAGCACGTCGATCCTGAAATCCTCTATACACTCTTCTGGTATAGACACCAATTCAGACACTAGTTGAACACAGGCTTTTTTGATATTTTTACGATCGTCCTTTTGAAAAATATCGGTCAAAGCCTCGAGTATATCCTTTATTTTTGGAAATAGTACCCGTCCACCATGTTTCTTCAGATGACTAAGAACCGCTCCGATTGCCGATAGCCGCTTACCTTCGGTACGATCATTCAAAGATGAGATAATTTCATCTTGCTGGACCTCCAGGCTACAAACTACCCCCTTCTTCCTTCGGGAGTTTGGGCGTAGGTCAGCGGACGGCGGAGCTGAAACTTCTTGTTCGCGTTTGTCTTGATCAGACATTAAGGCACATTTGTATGCTGTTTTTCTAAAATAGTCGACATGCCGATCTCTAGCTCAAATAACCAAGATGGCAAGCTAGCCCTCGCGGCGTCGCGTATGGGGTTTGCCAAGCAATTGCTTCGCCGATAACGCGCCACTAATATATATATATATATATATATATTGTACTTTTTTTAACTAAAACAAAGCAATTCAAACCCGTTTTCCCTTTCCAGGCTTGTGTTATGAGACGTGGGGTGGTGTCACGGTTCAAGCGATGGGAGGTATCTAATATTTGTTAAACTTTTGCAACGAAGTTTTCTTCAGAATGTCGTGGTTGTTGTCGCTACCCAAATTAAAAGCACGCCGTTGGTAACGCCAGAGTCTCCCCATCGCTGGGTGACACGAAAATGGCGTGTGGGACTGGTCACAAACCCAGCGCTTCCATGGTGACGCGCGGTCTCCTGACCCCGGAAGTAAACAGTTTAGCCTCTTCCGTATACATACCACGGACCTGCCGGAAAAGGCCACTTTTCTGTCATACTGGGAATCCGTAGTTTTCCCTTCACTGGCTTTTTCATATTTACTTTATTTCAGTTCCTGATTTAATCGTGAATTAGCGTATTGTGATGTACTACTATGAAAACTGTGCAATACGAAATAACTGTAATATTACGAAAATGCAATACGTACAAAACACCTGCGAATACTGGGCAATAACTTGTCAAATTATATTATTGCAAAAAATATTCTTGCGTTTGTGATAACTAGATTTATGTACATTCTAGGGACTGATCTACAATTTTCGTTGTGCAAGAAATGTGCAACGACAATAGAGGTATTCTACTTCTACTGCTATATATATATATATATATACTTTACCTGGAAAATACTGAAATATATCTCAAAGTAAAAACTTCAAATACAGTATCACATCTGCATCTGTAAAGAAACTAATATGATGTAAAGATCGAGGAACGTCAGATGAATGTAATAAAATATAATTCAAACTTTTCGATATGTTCTATTTTTGATTAATATTCATGTCTGTCGTTTATGGGAAGGGCATGTTTTTCATGAATAAATAGTCGCATTCACTTTTGTGGATGGTTATAAATATCTAGACAATATCTTCTTTGACTGGAGTCTTCACCTTGGAAATAAGATATTTAGGAACATGATCTGGTACAGAGGAAAAGATTCGAGGATGAATGGATAGATGGATGTCACTGTTTTTTCAATAAATGGCCGAAATTTAATGATATGTCTCGCTCATGTAATGGATTATGGGTGTTGAAGTTCGATTTTTTTTTGTTTCAAATGCAGATGGTTAGCTTAGTAACAGCCGCTCTGCCACTTGTCTGGCCTCAAAGTGAGGATAAAAGAACCACCTTGTTTGCTGGTACATGAATGGGTCATCATGTATTTTTCTTCTCGGCCAATGCCGGTGGAAGCCCGTCTGGCGCCCTAGGCAATCTTCAATGCCAAATTTCACTCAGAAGATGGCGCCCTAGGCGGCCGCCTATGTCGCTTAAGTGGTTGACTGGCTCCGCTCTCGACTATTATTTTTCTGTACCGTCAGGCATATATCTCGTGTGTTTGGGTTAGTCTTTAGCATTAATTTTTTAATTAAATCATTCGTATTGGTTTTGTACTATGCTTTGTTAGCATTTAATTTATTGAAGTTGGGGTAAAACTCTTTCTGACGTCCATGTTCCTATAGTAGCATCTGCTTGTTTAGCTTTATCCATGCCATGCTGTCTTTTTATACTGATATCCTGCCAAGGACGATGCCTTTTGTTCTAAGACTCGTGTTTGCTTTCTTGAATTAGAAATTGGAACTTAGACAACGTGCCTGTGTTATACTGATATGGCCAGATTCAATCAAACAGCGCTTTGTTTCTGAGGATCAGCTCAATTAATAATTGAATAATATTTGTACTATAGTATACAATATACTATATAAACTACTAATAATCAAATTGTAGGTAACCGACGTTTTTACGGCTAATATTTCCCAAATTAGTCGTGAAGTGTTTCCTTCAAAAAATCAGGTGCCTTACAGAAGAAAGGAGGAAAGATGTAAGTACATAAGATCTAATAGAGTGTTAATATAATATTATTATATACCCATGTAATATTCAAGAGCAGACAGCCATGCTCACTTAGAGTGAGAGAAAATATCAGCCCAGATCTGTACCAGTCAGTGGTGTATACATGAAATCACCCTAAAGCAATACTGTTTGCAAAGGCACTATGTGAAATAGATCTATTTAAATTGATCCCAGTGTTGCAAGGTGTATCACTAGGTGTTGCTGTCCCTCAGAATCTCTGTGGTTGGAGGGTAAAAGTCTGCCACAGTATTCTCTCATTTCCTTTCACGGCCCAAAAAATACTTTTGAGGTTCATTTGTAATTTACTGTCCTTCATGCCCAGTATGTGTTCCCAGTAAGTGAGTGCCAAAAAAGACATCAGCAGACATATATTTATTAGGTAAGTTCAATATGGGAGGATAGTCCTAGTCACAAGCACACCATTTTCATGGCTGCCTATATTGTTATTCTAACAAACAGTTTGCTATTTCACATGACTGAAATAACTACAAGTTGCAAGCCAGAGATATGTTTTAACCTTGCTTCTCCTGTGTGTTTAGACATTATGTTTGTAATTGTTCTATAGTATCATTGAACCTGACTACATTTACATCATGTTTATATGTGTCTGTGGGCAATGTGGCCTTTATGGGCTCCCAGAGTTCTGTAAACATACGATCTTAAGACTTATCAAGGATACATGTGTGATAGAGTGTTACAAGGCCAGAAGTGGGATATCTAAATTGTAATTTGGTATAGTTGGAATATATTCAACGAACATCTGCAGCAACTATTACATACCATCATGTACATATTGTGCGAATGCATGTTTTTTTTTTTTGTTTGTTTCATCATCTGACATAAATTTTTATTCAGTTCTGATTCTAAAAAATATACATAAACACGTGTCAAATTCACAGCACCAATTTCGCATTTTAAACAGCCAAAATGACTCGTTAAATATAATCTTTATTTTGGGGTATCCCCAAAAATAGCAACGTCACAGTGACAACCAATGAAAGACCCGGAAAGTTGGTGGTTCTTGGGATGTTCATCTAAATGCAAGTTGCATCTCAAGCCTGGCACAACCAGGGCAGCGAAAGAACAGGAAGAAAGAAGGAGGAGGACGCTGCGCGACGCATAGAGGAAGGACTGCCTCTGATCGGACGCTTTAAACAGTGAAAAGGCGTTGCCCAGCTTAGCGAGGGTAGCATGCCCCTGCGATTCACGCTTCGCTTTTATTTCCTAACATACATTTCACCTTTTATCGAGCCCCGGTCCCGGAAGTTACGCAGGTCCGACCCGTTTTTTCGTGTTTGTTTTCTTGACAGACGCCCAGGGTTCTTGCTGCTGGGATCGTCTCTGGAACTGCAATAATAATAAGAATAGTAATAATAATAATAACAACAACTACAACAACAACACTAATAATATACAGAAGAAGGGCAGACGATCTCATCGGTGCAGCACGATCGGAAAGCACAGGTATGTTTATCCCGCATCCCTGTCGCAGCTGTCTGGCGCTGATCCGGAGGCTAGGAACAGTGAAAGGCTGACCGAACAGTCCAGAGAGAAAATCTAAATGATCTAAATTAACTTCGCATCGGCTGATATTTATTTATGTTCCTTGGCGCGTATTTATCTTTGGTAACGAAATTGGTCGAGGTTCGTCTTTGAATAGAAATGGTGCAGCCGCTACTTGGCCGTCTCCCTACTTAAGGAGGCCCGTCTATGTCCATATATAACGGCAGTAATAGAGCCGGTGCACCTCTGCTTGTCGCTCTTGTGTGATTACAGTTGGGTGCTTTATAATATTTGAAATAGGGGCATTTGGTACAGCCATTGAGAGCATTTGGGTGGGGGTGTCTTTAGTCCGTGGATGGAAAAGCCGATGTTCAAGGGGCAGTCACTATGCAGGCGCTGTCATTTATGTTGATCAGCTTTTGACACTTTTATACTAAGCTGAGAGTTTGGCTGTTACCTTCCTAGACAGGATTGCAAATTCACCAGCTTCCAGCTGAAGGCGAAAAATACGACACTGTCTGGATTTTACCTGCAAACGAAACCTGCTGTTTAAACATTGGAAGCACCGTTGTTGTTGAAATGCATCAATCAAATTAACGATGGTTTTTGCCTGTCTCAGTGTGAGCTCATACTGGGTTTTATCTGTATTACCTGCAGGGTTTGCGTACTTTTTACCTTTTGTTTTGTTATGTTCCAGTCTTATGGTTTACAACAGGGAGCATGTCTGCTTCTTGGTGCGTTTCCTCGTCAACTTTATTAAAACCCTGTCTATGATTTATTACATTGTTATTTTTAAAACGCGAAACCACTGAAATGGAAACGTCATTGCAACAGAGTTTGATTTTCTCAGTTGTGTGACTGAGTTGAAAGTTATTTAACTCTACATGTTTACTGACACACCCAGGTATAAACATCGCGGCATAAACTAGACCAGTTTAATAGCTGGATATAAAGAATCGAGAAATGGGCTGGGGGGGGGTTATAATTGTAAGATTAGTCATTAGGAAACTCCACAGCTTTGCTTGAGGTATACATAAAAAGAGTAGGGAAGTTATAAGGTGTTTTTAAGCTGCCAGGGAGAGAAAGTTGTTGCTATTTTTCTTAAAGTAAGATATATCAGGAGATGTAATTTTTAAAAGTGGCAAAAGATGGGGTGTAAATCTGGAACAACATCACCAAAGGCCTATTGTTGTCCAAAAGCAACATTTTATTCGTATACAATGGGTATTTTTGATATTTTACTAAGACAGCTTGGTCCACTTAGACATGTACGTTACTTTTATGATCTGGCCAGTCTGAAAGTGACCCCAACATGTTTGAGTTGCATTAGCTCATGATGTTACTTACTAATTTAATTTACGCATTAATTTAACTTCATGGCTTTGTGTGTGTGTGTGCGCTGTAATGACTGCTTTAAAAAACACTAATGTATAACATAGAATACACAGCTACTTTACGTACATGGAAGTAAAGTGAATTATCAAATAAAAACAATCCATCCATCTTCTTGCCAATTTTTCTGGTCAGGGTTGTGGGGGGAGGGGGCACACTGTTGTGTGACACCATGGATTACATGCCAGTTTGTTGCTGGGTGCGTATGCACTCACACTTATAATGATATCCTATGGGCAAAGTAGAGATGCCAGTTGGTGTAACTGCCTGGCTTTAGACTGCAAGAGGAAACCTATTGCAATAGGGGAAGAATACATATTTCTGGAGAGGAGGCAGGATTCCGATCAACATCCCGGATGCAAAAGGTATCAGTTCTATTCACTGAGTCACCTATAAAACAACAATGAACAAATCAATAACCTAGTATAATAATTTGGAAGCGGTGGTTTTGTCAGGACTGGAGGAATGAATTTGAAATAAACTTAAATTGAACACGGACTCTTTCGCTGAGCTGTTTAACTGCCTTAAACGACGCTGGTCGAAGCGTTGGGAGCAGCTGACGAGTGTGTTTAACCTCGAGGCAGTGCAGACACACTGAGCCGACCTTACACCAATTTGTGAGTATGGTGCACCTTCCATGCTGCTGTTTGCAGCTGGCTGCCATTGTTGGAAATGTCAGTGGTCATCTCAGTATTATAAGATTTGTCAGTGTGGTTTGGCGCCCCATCCTAGGTTGTTCCCTGTCTTGCACCTGTAGTTTTTGGGATAGGCTCCGGACCCATGCAACCCTGAATAGGACAGATAGGTACAGAAGATGGATGGATGGATGTCAGTCAGTGTAGTGTCCTTTGAAGTTGCTGGTTTACTTCACTAATAAAACAGCTTTTGTGTTTGTGATTTTGGGTGCTCATAAAGGTATCTGCTTTCCTGCTCCCCGCACAGATGGACCAGCAGGCCCAGCCGTACCTGCTTGCCAGCCTGACGCGTCCACACTCCGAGCAGCTTCTGCAGGGCCTCCAGCTGCTACGGCAGGACCGCGAGCTGTGTGATGTGGTGCTGCGCGTGGGCGACGCCAAGATCCACGCCCACAAGGTGGTGCTGGCCAGCATCAGCCCCTATTTCAAGGCCA
Source organism: Hippopotamyrus pictus (assembly GCA_026781145.1). Lineage (NCBI taxonomy): Eukaryota > Metazoa > Chordata > Actinopteri > Osteoglossiformes > Mormyridae > Hippopotamyrus > Hippopotamyrus pictus. The sequence continues at coordinate 2,537,572 of JAODLC010000028.1, read as the reverse complement.
TGTTCACCGGGAACTTGTCAGAGAAGGAGAACTCTGAGGTGGAGTTCCAGTGCATCGACGAAGCCGCTCTTCAGGTGTGGAACGGCGGTCACTGTAGACCATTACTCCGTGCCTGTGTCTGTGTGTGTGTGGCTCTCTCTCTCTCTCTCTGTCTTTGTGTGTCTGTATGTATTTGCAGCCATGATCTGTTTGGTATGCATCTGCCATGATACATGTCACAATTGTAATGCATTACTTATGCAGAGAAATGTACGGTCCTCCAGACTGTAAACATAATTGCTTCACCTGATATTTGATATCATCTAATTAGTTATATGACCACAACTTTGGTCTAGTCACTACGGTGACTTGCATGCGTGATGTGCATTATCCATCTAACAATCCAAGCAAGTAATTATGTCCACTGTGCTGAGATCCAGTTTGATTCAGTTGGGGGGGGGCGGAGAGGATTACCAATGAGCTGTCTGAATGGTGTTTCCGGTCCATTTGTAATTTGAGCATCCCATCGTTCTCTCGGGGTTGCGTTCACGTGTCCCTCCTCCCCCCGCAGGCCATCGTGGAGTACGCCTATACCGGCACGGTGTACATCTCCCAGGACACAGTGGAGTCCTTACTCCCGGCCGCCAACCTGCTTCAGGTGAAGCTGGTGCTGAAGGAGTGCTGCGCTTTCCTGGAAAGCCAGCTAGACGCTGGCAACTGCATCGGCATCTCCCGGTTCGCCGAGACCTACGGCTGCCGCGACCTCTGCCTGGCCGCCACCAAATTCATCTGCCAGAACTTCGAGGAGGTGTGTCAGACGGAGGAGTTCTTTGAGCTGACACGCTCCGAGCTGGACGAAATCGTCTCCAACGACTGCCTGAAGGTGGTCACCGAGGAGACCGTCTTCTACGCCCTGGAGTCCTGGATCAAGTACGACGTGACGGAGCGGCAGCAGCACCTGGCCCAGCTGCTACATTGCGTCCGGCTGCCTCTGCTCAGCGTCAAGTTCCTCACGCGCCTCTACGAGGCCAACCATCTGATCCGCGATGACCACGCCTGCAAGCACCTCCTCAACGAGGCCCTCAAGTACCACTTCATGCCTGAGCACCGGCTCTCATACCAGACGGTGCTGTCCACCCGGCCAAGGTGTGCTCCCAAAGTGCTCCTCGCCGTGGGAGGCAAGGCTGGCCTCTTTGCCACCCTGGAGAGGTAATGGTGCAATCCGAGGTTTGGGGTTTCCATCAGAACCTGACCTCCCAGAGTATCTACTTTGGCTGGTGGTATATGTTTATGTCGCCCCCTAGAAGGTAGTTTTTCATGTGTCCTCAGGTCAGAGGTGGAGATTTCAGGTCCAGAGAGTACAAATCCAGACCAAGATTTTGTTTCAACCAACCAGTTGAGTATAAAGAGTCATAGTCACAGGATACTTGACTGGTTGGTTGAAACAAAATCTTGGTGTGGATTTGTACTCTCTGGACCTGAAATTTCCACCTCTGCCTCAGGTTCATTATTAGTCTCATTGCCTATTTAAATTAATCTTCATAACCTTGAGTTGGCAAAGGATAGGTTGGGAGCATAATAATACTAACCTTGTATGTCAAAGTTTTGTTTTTCTAGTAACTTCTTTTTGTTTGTGATGGCTTGACCTTTGCGCTCAAAGTATTTTGACTTGAGTTAATTCGTAAACATCTTTTTTGCTTGGTGCTTTCTTCCACACTATATTGATTTATTGTATCTTTGTTGTGGGGGTGGTCTCCCTGTAACCACCCCCCCCCCATCACCACACCAAGCCAGCCTCCCAAGTTGTCTGCTTTTCACACCATGCAGAGTTCTCTCCTGTAGAAAGAAACCGTGGAGGGATGCTTGAGAGGTTTTACTGGTTCATTGAAGCCCTTGGCAGAGGCCCCCCGGTGGTCAGTGGCAGCAAAATTTAAAGCCTCCCTTTTGCCAAAGTAGGTTTAAGCTGAGTTTCCATTTGGCTGGTGTGTGGGGCCTGAGCTGTGAAGCCTCCCTGGAGCTTATTCCCGCATTAGGTCGCCTTTCAGCCAAATAAGGAGCCTCACAATTTCATTCTACAACCAAACAAAGAGTTTCTCCCCTTGTGCAGCCAAATCTGATTTGCATGTTCAAAAGTGACTCTGCTTGTTTCGGTGCATAAGCAGGAGCTGTTTGCGACTGCATATAACCTCCATTCACAGGGCTCTTTGTGTCCGTCTCAGTCACAGAAGGGGCTGCCAGTAATAAATAAGAAACGGTGTCCAAAATTTTCCCATTCAAAGTGGGCTGAAAGGCAGCTTGACCCGTAGAGACGGGGACCTTCTGTTGACCTTTTTGTTTTTTCACCTCGTGTGTTTGCGTGGACTGCATGCTTGGTGCCACTTGCATCAGAAAGCGAGCAGCAGAAACTGGCCTGGCGGCTCGGATGGCCTCCAGGCAGCAGGTCCACCGCATGTGGATCTGTAGCAGCTTAGTTTGGGGGCAATGTTGGGTCACCTGTCGTTTTGTTTAAGCAAAAAAAATTAGCCCGGAGGTTGATGTCACCATCGTAGGGAAAATTACAGCTGCGTTAATGCATCCTTAAGACTGTAACTGACTGATCACTTATTGTCTAAAAATTCCCCGGTATTTCCTGTTTACTTGGTTGATTGTTTGCTTGTTGGTATCTGAGACACAAAGTATGCAGAAACAGAGGAAAGCATTCTTTTGATCATTACGGGGATCCTGACTCTTTTATCTTCTGTCATGTGTCCAAAAGCACATAAAAGGTCTTAAAGGGCTCAGAGGCAGGTTAAGCTGTGCTGTGCCTTTGGGCCGCGCATCAGAAAGGGCTCTTTAAGGACGCCTTCCCTCTGTCCCTCTCCCCAGCATGGAGATGTACTTTCCTCAGACCGACTCGTGGATCGGCCTGGCGCCGCTCAGCGTGCCCCGCTACGAGTTCGGCGTGGCCGTACTGGACCAGAAAGTGTACGTGGTGGGCGGCATCGCCACGCACATGCAGCAGGGCATCAGCTACCGGCGGCACGAGAGCACAGCCGAGCGCTGGGATCCCGACAGCAACGCCTGGTCGCCGGTGGAGCGCATGGCGGAGTGCCGCAGCACGCTAGGTGTGGCCGTGCTGGCCGGCGAGCTCTACGCCCTGGGCGGCTACGACGGCCAGTACTACCTGCAGTCGGTGGAGAAGTATGTCCCCAAGATGAAGGAGTGGCAGCCGGTGGCACCCATGACCAAGTCGCGCAGCTGCTTCGCCGCCGCCGTACTGGACGGCATGGTCTACGCCATCGGGGGCTATGGCCCCGCCCACATGAACAGGTGAGCCTGGGAGTAGGCGTGGCATCCTACCTTTGATTAAAAAAAAAAGTCGGTCGTGAGTCCCGTCTCTCGTCCCCATTCCCACATGTCCCCTCCAGACACCCTGGGGGGCGGGGGGGGGGGATCAAACGGGCCAACAGGTGGCGCCACGTGGCCAGGCTTCAAACGGCGCTGCCAGCAGGACGGGCCACACATCACACCCGGCCACATCATTTAGCCCCCCTTTGTTGTTTGCCTTTGTGGCCCCGCCGACAGAAAAAGCGGGTATTTATAGGGTCCTCACAGACATGTAAGGCTCCGTCTGTCTGATCCATTCATATCAGCTCAGACAGCTCCCCATTCTGGATGTACTGAGACACTCTGGCATCCCATAAGCACGTTTAGCCTTACCTGGGCAGTGTTCTGTCACATGGGGTCTTGCAGAGTTGTAGATGAAGCCAGGCTGTGCTGAGCGGCTCCCCCGGGGTCTGGGCTTGGGTATCGGCGGATGGTCTCTGTTGTCGTTACCCGCACGGCAGCGTTATCGTCTCCTAGACTCCCACGATCCCCCAGGCTCCCCGTCCAAACAGCCGGCCTCCTGGGGACAGTTGTTTTTGTTCCCTGAACTGTGGGAGCTGTAAGAAGGACAGATGGATGGCTGTGTGCGCTGCTCCAGGACGTCTCATCTTTCTACTAGAGGCTCATGGGACAACAGAACCTGTCAACTTTAAAACACCAGGAACTGTAGCAGTACAAAAGGGGAGATTATACACTTTATAAACTGTAAAAAAATGTTTCATGCGTCAAAATGCATTCTCACAAATCAGTGGTTTATACCAATGGCCGATACCATGTTCGGTGCCCTTACACCAGCTCACTGAAATCTTTCCTCTCTCACAGTGTGGAGAGGTACGATCCCAGCAAAGACTCCTGGGAGATGGTGGCGCCCATGGCGGACAAGAGAATCAACTTTGGGGTGGGCGTCATGCTAGGATTTATATTTGTGGTGGGCGGACACAACGGGGTCTCTCACCTGTCCAGCATTGAGAGGTACGACCCCCACCAAAACCAGTGGACGGCATGCCGACCAATGAACGAACCACGGACTGGTGAGTGTTACGGGGGGCACTCTGGAGCAGGGACCAATTATGACATTTTATAGCTATCATCATTATCATCCTAATTATCAGTCTTGCGTGCCGATTACACGCATGGGCGATATTTCGTGTACAGTATCTGATTCAAAAGTCACTTTTTTGACGTTCGTGTTTTCATTTCAGTTGCCGTGAAATGTCACTGAAACCTGGACAATTGTAGCTCCCTAGGATGTGAAAATAGAGAGCTTATTCACCCATTGTCTTTGTCTCTACTGCAGGAGTGGGATCTGCAATCGTCGATAACTTCCTGTACGTGGTGGGCGGTCACTCGGGCTCGTCGTACCTGAACACGGTCCAGCGCTACAACCCCATCGCGGACAGCTGGCTGGACTCCAGCGGCATGAAGTACTGTCGCTGTAACTTTGGCCTCACCGCCCTTTGACCTCGGTGCAGCTGCTGAGGACTCCATAAGGGAAGGCAGGCACTTGAATTCCACTTTTTTTTTTGTTCATTATAATTTTTCCTCCTTCCTGTGTGTTTTCACGGGACTGAAGAGGCACAGAAACCTAGGGGAGTGTGCCCTGTCTGAATGGGCCCGGCCCCAGAACCGTGGGCGGGGCTGCAGGAGGGGGGGTGGCCCCCGACGTTAAGGTCCAGGTGGCAGGAATGAGGACCCCACCGGGATGAGGGCTCTCGCGGTCGCCCTGCGGCCTGTCGGAGAACGGTGGGATGGTTCTGTCCCGCTTTCGAAGCGCTCTTGTTTCATCAGGATGTTACGTTTGGTGGTTTGCCAGTAACAGTGGTTTCCACTGCATCCGTGCCACGCAAACTGCGAGCGTGAGGAGCTGTTAACCACTGTCGCTTTGCCTGCTGGATTTATTTTTTTATTATTATTAATACGCAGTTTTTACTTCGTTTCCCTGCTATGAGCAGATATTCCAGTTCTTGATTAATTCTGAGTGTGTATGTAACAGATTGTGAGATTGTGTGTGTGTGTGTGAGAGAGAGAGAGAGAGAGAGAGAGAGAGAGCGAGCGAGAGAGACAGAGAGTTTGTGATTGTGTGACATACTCAGGCAAGTTTAGTAAGTCACACACTGTTGGCATCTGTGAACCAGTGCTTCACAAAAAAGTACAAAAAATCTATTTCTATTCACTTTAAAGGGCTGCCTTTTCTCTCTTGTAAATATTTGAAACAAAGAATATATATATATATATCCTCTAGTGCATTGCCTGTAAATGTTTTCTGCACTGGTTTACTAGTTAGGGTATGTTTATTTGTGTATCTCTGAGAGGGTGGTGTGGCGACCTCTCGCCACACCACTGTGTGACCATGTGATCTCAGCTCTGCAGGCCCACTAGCTCTTCAGGGAGTGGTGTCACACTTTGCTGACCTTTCAACCAGGCAAGGAATTTCAAGTTCGTAGCCTCCCAGATGGCCAGTGATTGATGAGTGGTGTGGCATGGGTTTAACATGTTTTTTTTTTTTGCCTCAGAAACGCTGTGGGGGGTGGGGGGGTTTAAACACAATACTCTTATCTGGTGCTACTCAAGGATTCAGGATCTAGCTGTCAATGATGTCTTTATGGTTGTGTGATGCCTCACTCTGCATGAGTTCCCTTATCTGTGCCCTCCTTTATTTTCCTTTCCAATGTGTATATACTTTTGTGTGTTTAAAAGCAGAAAAACATGAGTAAGCCTGGCCCAGCAATAAAATTCTGTACTGAGCTGCGAGGTGAAAGTCAGTGCCAGAAGAACAGCAGACCTGCAGATTGGGCAGACTCTCCAGGCAAATATTTTGAACAGCACAGTTGTTAGAACTAATCAGCCCCGTAATTAGGGTCGCCCCCCCCCTTTCTAAACAAGGCTCGGATTACAGAGCGAGGAGGTGTATCGTCGAAGCATAGCCTGCAGGATCGCTCTCAAAAAACCTCGCCGTGCTCCTACCACCAAGTTCACCGGCTTCACTGCCAGTGAGAGGGCATGACTGAAGGTGGTGGGGGGGGGAGTGATCACACGCACACCTCAGAGAAGAAGTGCCAAATCCACCCCCCCCCCCCCATGGATTTGCCAGTGGAGGGCATGGGGAGGCTGAACGCTGGAGCCTGGTGCCAGGATAAAAATCACAAAGGGGTTCATGTGACATGCGGGCCTCTTTGGTGGAGCACTCTGCCTGGCCTGTGTGTTCGGTGTGGTGATTCTCCTCTTTAATGCCCACAGGGCATGAGAGGGAAAACTGGTGGCAAATGAGCACTGAGGCCATCAAGGACACTCTTACTGGAGTCTGGACAGTAGCGGCTGGTGTGGGTGGGAAGGAACAGGGTTAGATGCCTGGTAATATGTATTTATCACTAAATCATATTGACCAAAGCAAAAGAGCACATTGAATACCCTGAAGATGTGTCGCTCTGTCCGCCGATGCCTGTACACCTGGAAGCGTAACATCACACATGTCGGTCAGATCATTTCCTGCATTTCGCTGAAGTCGTGTCAAAGGCAATAAGTCTTTTGGATGAGGCGCCCCACGAAGGGCAATGGTGTCTTTACGTCTGTCTGGGAGAGGAGTGTGAGATCTGTTTATCCGTTATCCGCTCTCACTTTTTTTTCTATTATTAATGGTAAAAAAACATTAGTCGCCTCTGCCGTTTGTGTAGCAACAGATTCCATTTGTAGCACAGCTGCACGTTGAAGTGAAAGTCCGATTGGAAACTGGAGTCTTTCGATGGCAGGAGCTAATTGAGAATTTCATGTAACTTTACATTGATCACGAACCCCATTCAAGTCCTCTCATTTGTTAGTCGAGGGTTCCATGTGACAGATCCGAGCCAATCAGAATCCAAGTTTTGTTTTTAGTGCTTTTCTCTGGGCACCAGCTAGGAACGCAGTCGCAAAAGTGCATGCGCGTGACATGGAGGGTCGCCCATCACTTGTGGGTGTGTAAATGCTTCTGTGCTGATTCCTTCTGGAATATCTGCTCCCAGGAGAGACCAATATCTAGGGCACCCTCAAAAGTTGGAGCCTCTAGACTGGAAGATACACACCATATCAATTACTTGGTACCCTGGACACAATATTCTAGCCAAACGTAGAGGCACCCTTGTTGAATAACAACTGCTGCTATTTTGTTTTTGTCCTCAGGCATTCTTTAAGTTGAGGGTTTCTGAAGCCAATTTTTATATTGTCATTTATGTTTTTAATACCCCCAAACTGCCACTGGCACATTGTAAAATCTTTTACTAAGGGATTGTCATTTTGAGAGTTTAATCACATATGTGTTAGCATGGCAACTGTAGTGCAATAATATTTTGTAATGATTTTCTTTCGTTACCCATTTATCTGAATGTGGCTAGGTGAAATCGTCTGAGCTGTCTGTAATACCTTTATGTATATAATGGTCTCCTTGTATCTCTTCATTTGTGTATGGCTCAGTGAGCTTTAGTTGTCCTTATTCTTAGATATTCTGCTCATGAAGCCGTTTGTTGGGGAGAAAATCCCTGAAGCATTTCCATGGTGTCATATTGTCCCTTTGAAACGCCACCTTGCATCAGTTCTCAACATGATCCACTGAAGTAAGGATATAAAATCTCTTTGAGTCTTTGTCTTCAGCAATAAGTTGGCTGGCTCTGAAAGAAGAGGTCTACCACTTGCTGGAGGTTTAAGGATTTGCCAGCTCGGAAGGGTGTGAGAGTTTGTTCCACCTTTTTGAAATTGCTGTAAGTTTTAGTCTCATTTAATTCCTTTTGTTACAAAATATGGAGTCTCGAGATTTCACTGTAGATTATAATTTTTAAAAAATCATATATTTAGTAGATGCTTTTGTCCAAAGCGTTGCACAAGCGAGGCAGATCGTACACTTTATAAACATATTAGCTAATCCTTGCTTGGTTTAGCTTTTAGATGTGGTTTGCCAGGCCAGCGTGTCAAAGTGCATGATCAAGGTGACTCTTTAGCATTCGGCAGATGGTGGATCCACTGAAATTCACCTGCTTGGAAGATTCTCCAGAAACCGGTCCACCATCCACTCTTTGTTCTGGAGGGAGGAGGATGGTGATGCAAGTGACTGGGTTACAATGTGTATCTCCTTAAGTGAGATATTAATATTAATTATACATGGAACCTGGAAACGTAAAACTGCAAATATGGTGGGAGGTGTGATAGTGTGTGTAGCACTGTGTACAAACATTCTCTTATCTTTCCAGCCCCCCCCCCCCCCCACACCCCCATTTATCATGGCTTAACCTAAAACCCTGTTTTGTCATCTTTATCACCGAAGTGCTCATTTTTACCGATGAATTTGGTGATAGAAAAATATATCAGATGTGGGAAGGACTGTTTACTTTATGTTCATAAAGTCATTTCACTGGGAAAAAAATCTGAGGTGGATGTTACCGCTAGCCAAATTAGCAGCCAGGTCCTTCGCTAATTCCCCAGGCGGGTGTCTGCGCCGGAAGTGAGCTGATAATCACATTTGTGGATTATCGCTCGGACTTACGGATTATGTAGATTTTACAACAGTGTTTCTTTTTATCCATGTTTAATCACGCTGACTGAACATACACACTAGTCTGTTTTTATTTGTGTGGATCGATTGTACCCAGTTCAATAATAAATGCCTGCATTAAAAAGGTACCCTGCCACGGTTGTTCCCATGTACAGAGTTTTTTAAAACTGTATTTATCAGACTCTTTGTTCAAGGTGAGAAAAGTCTTCATAGGTTTTTAAGGAAGCTATGGAGCCAGATAAGAGAAAATGTGCCACTTTTAATTGCCAATGCAAATCCCATGTATGGATTTTCTTTATTCCATTTCAAGGATACTAATGTTAATTATTTTTATTAGTATATTATACATTAGCTAAAAATATGCTGTACATACAAGCATGACAATCCAATTGGGTATAAAAATATTTTATTCGCTTTTAAAAAAACAATATGTGGTATTAAATGCCTGCATAGTTTGGAACTGGCAATGAAAGCAGGAAAATGTTATTCAACAATGTCAGATAGGAAAAGGGGAATAATAAAATTGGCATATCAAGATTTTAAAAAATTGGTATTTAAACTGTCAAAAACATTTGTTGGTATTAAATATTAAAGGCTAATAACAGTGGGCAATTAAGTTCATGGTTAATGTGACGTGTTGTAGTAAAATGCACTGCAAAATCAGGCCGACACCAAAGCGGGTGCATCCAGTGCACAGGATTTCATCACGACCTTTATGCACAATGCTGAACAGACCTGAATACTAATCCAAAGTCTATGCCTTAATATCCACCACACATTCAGCATTAGAGATTCAAATATTACCAGCCACTTTTCTGCATGTCAGTTTTCAGTTCAGACACAAGGACTTCAGTATTAGAGAGGGAAAACGCCTTAAGAAAAGCAACGCTGTCCCTCCGTAAGCCGAGCAGCTCTCCAGAGAACTCCGCACTTCACAATAATCCTGCTCCATTTTCCTAGCTTTGGTGCTGCCAAAAAGTTCTGTTCGCTTAAGACAAGAAGCCTCAAGAAAACTTCCATTCCCTCAAAAACATCCCCCCTGATGGGTATTTTTCCATAAGCCTACATTTGCCACATATTAATTACACCTTTGTTATGGGCTTCCCATGCGCTAGAATAATTAACATTGGCATTCTAATGGCTGACTGCTGTAGAAAGCCGACACTATGATGAAAAGTCAGGCAAATTAACCATGGCTTGTTTGTGGTCAAACTAACTACAGAGGCCAAGAAAGGAAGATTCAAAAGCATCTACCAGTTGACGTATGTATAAAGCACAAATGCCTGCATACCTGCAGAGCGCACTGCAGGGTGGTAAATTCTTCCTCTCCCTCTGTAAATGCATATCTACCCAGTAGTGAATACACTTCAAAATATAATGTGGCTGACTCTGCCTCTCTTACATCACCCTTTCTGGGGAAAAAAAACACATCATTTCCTCCAAAATGCTTTTTTACCCCATTTTTAAATTCAATTTATTCATCTGGCTACAGGTCAAGAAGAAAGCAAAAGAATTTATCGTACTCACAGGTAATGCTATACATAGTTTTAAAAGGACTGAAATCAGATAACCTAAATATCTACATGAATGTGATTACTTTAATCCTTAGGTTACACTATTAAGAACTACTCTCAAACTACTCTTTTTAGCATGACGACGTTCTCAGCACCACTATGAAAATCACAACTTTCTTCCAAAGTAGATACGGGAATTTTCTCAGTTTTTTGTGTGGCATCCCAGAACTAGTATAGTCCATATTTTTCTTGGATTCCAAGCAAGCCTTTAAAAATTAAAAAAAAAAAAAGAATTTTGCACTGGTAGCTTTTTCAAAGTGGCAGTCTGGCAAAATCTTATAAATACTGGAAAGAAAGTAGAAAATGGAACGGACAATATAGCATTTAAAACTCCCTCCTCCCTCAATACACCTGCCAGGAATTTAAACACCTACAGAAAAAAAAAATCAACAGTACCAGGACCAGCCGAACCATTTTTTTTTTCCGATGAAATGCAAAATTCAAAATAAACCAACACACCGTTGACTGTCATTGTCTGTAGTGAGAAGAAAAAAAAAAACATGCAAGTGTAGAACGAAAAAAAAAAAGATTTTATGGGGGAAAGCGTCCCCATTCGCAGTATCTTTCCCCCCCAGATTATGGCCTCAGACCCTCACTTATCAATTCGGACATAAACCAGTGAGGAGAGCAGCAGTAGTTCTGGAGGTTTGTTCAGCAGAATCAGGTTGTCGCTGCGCAGCCCATCATAGTGCATCCAGTAGCCATCGATCTGAAAGGCCGCAGAGTAGTGGTGCTCCTCTTTATTGAAGAGTGTGGCTCCCTCTAGTGAGTACCTATGCAATTGCATACAATATTCTACCTTAGCATGGATTTCATTTCCAAAAATATTTACGCTAAGCCCAGAATATTGATTATCAATGCTCAACTAACTTGGATACATATAGCATAATAAATCTGGGGGGCGGATTTTGGCTCTATAGAGTCACCGAGTCTACCGTTATGTATTTAACTTCAGGGTTACGCCCATCAGTTCATCCATACGTCTAACCACTTATCTTGGTCTGGGTCATGAGGTCCAATTTCTGCTGTTTCCTTAAATAAAAAGCATTACATTCGAAGCTGGTCCTTCAGCTGTCTGACCTGTGCTCTGAGAGGTCAAGGTGGTACGGCACGCAAGCCAGCTCCTCCGACTTCCATAGCTGCATGTTGAGGATGACAAAAGGAGGAGCTCCGTGGCAGAACACCCTCTGTGAGAACTCCCTCAGGCCATCACACCTGCAGCAGACAGGAGTAGAAGAAATGTAGCAGAAAAAAATGCACCTCTAAACCGTTTAGATAGAGCTGGGCAGCTATTAAGAAAATAGTTTTGTAAAAAATACATTAGAGGACAATGCTACCCCCTAGTGCAGAAAAAAAGTAAATGCAAGAAAAGACAGGGCTTGCGCTATATTGATAGGCAGACCAAGGCTTACATTATTACAAAAATAAACAAACAAACATCACTGAGATGCATAAAACTGTTTGCATAATGACTTTCCTCTCCTTCCTTTTTTCCGTCACGTACCCCAGTTCATTGCAGAAAAGAATCCTTGGACAGAAAAATTTGTTGACCGCTGACTGGATGAGATCTTTGTGAGGCTGTTCCCGTGGCGGGCTAAAATAAAGGACGAGTACACACAAGTCATACACCCAGAGGGATTTACCCAGAAGCACTACAGCCCTCTATGTCGCTCAAGCCTGTAAGCAGACGCCTATATGTTTAGATAAGCGGAGGAACACGAAACGCCTAACATGGAGCCCTCTGTATGCGCAGCCTGCATCCCCACCAGCAGGACTCATTTTAGGGCATAGCGGAGCACCAGACTGAGCTCCAGGCTGGCAAGGGAACCTCCTCACTGGATACCAAGAGCTCAACAGCACACAGCTGGGCTTCATTTTAATTTAACTGTGTAACTAGAGAAGAAAACTGTGCCAATGAATGGCTATAAACTGTGCCAGCTGAACTGTGGTCTAACTGTTCAGTGGCGCATCACGACTAAAATGTCAGACTCCACTAAAGACCTGTAGTGGCTATACATCACACCCCAGCCTTATACCTGCTGAAACCAGGCATGCAACTAAGGGTGACCAGACAGTCCATGTCGAGGAAGACTGTGAGCTACTTCAGGTTTTACAAACTACTTTAAAACAAAGGCTGCTTTGCTCGGCTAAATAGTTCAGCTCCCCTTGTGCTTTGATCGGTACGTTTCCTTGATTTAAAGATTCATCCAGTAGTGTCATATTAACATTACTGACACATACATGATTGTGGGAGACTGACCAATCAGTACACTGCAAGAACTTAGCGCTTAAGTGAAAGCCAGGTCCTTTTAACTGAAAAGGTAGTTCACAAATGCTTTCCCAGCTCAAAATGTCCTCCTTGACATGGAGCATCTGGTTCACCCTAGTGTAACTGCACTCGTGCCAGCCCTGACTGAAAGTCAGTATTGCTGAAGAAGTTACAGAGCAGTTCCAAGAGGCAATCCTGTTTTGAAGCTTACTTGATATTGATGGTTGTCTGAACAAACTCCTGGAAGCGGGCTGGGCAGTTCCAGTTGGTGCAGAAGCTCTCCTGAATGGTTGACATTAGGTTCTCCAAGTTCTTAGTGAAGTTCTCATGCTCGTTGCCAAACAGGTCGATCTCCAGAGCCGCCCGGTGAATCTCCGACCTGTACTGCTGCTTGGACATCTTGTCCCAGATCCACAGCAACTTAACAGTGGTGTAGTCATAGGAGTCCATTAGGTACAGGAAATGTTCCACAAAGTCCTTACCCAGAAAGAGCCCCACCTCACGTGGGAAGGCCTTGTTCTCACGCAGAATGACATATAGGAGCATGAGAAAGCCATCAATGGTACAGGTGTTCTTGAGGCTGATCTTCACGTACAAGGGAGTGCAGGAAATGGCATTGCGGCCGGCCCGGATGGTGTACACACCTCCCCAGGGCAGCACTGGTCTCCAAAAGGAGCGGTCCTGTTCCTCGTTGTTGTTGACAGAGGCACGGATCTCTTCAAAAAGTGTTTTCGTCCTGTGGAGTAAAGAAAATATGAAGATGAGACCACAGATCAGGGGGGAAAAAAATAAATCTAAGATAATATTACGCTCTTGAACCGCTGAAAGCATTTTGGGGTAGACCTACACTACAGTACCTCATAGGAACTCACCTGATGAACCAAAACATTCATTTAAATTAAATGAAATTGAAGTGAATAAAATACTATTAAACTACAATGCATATGCAGATGTAATTTGACAAAATAGCATGCTCGCAACGCAACAGCTTCAACTCAACCACCGGGTTCACAGGCGTCGCACGTGACAAAATAGACTCTGGGCACCTTTGCACGTCAGCTTGTCTCAACAAGTAGCAAAACTGACACAAAACATGAAAAGCACGTTTGATTACCTTATTCAAATAGGTAAAAGTGGCATTCAGTTTTATTCTTCAAACGTATTTTTACCTACAATGCATGTCCGCCACGATTTCTGCTTGCCACTATTACACGGAATGCACCTACGCAGCCGCTATAAAACCTGAAAACCCTATAAATCGCAACAAATAAAGGACAGCGAGCATTTCAAAGAAGCACAGTTGCATTTAGCAGGCTAAATAATTAAGAGGCCAGGCACTATTCTAGCATTTCCAGTGATAAATGTTTGCATCGTCATTGCCTTGCACCGTCCCAAAATTTTAAAAACAAGCATACTGGAAACGTGTTTAAACACTGTCAACGATCAACCATAATAAAGTAGTGAGAGGGGAAAACAACTGCGCAAAGTCTCTGAACTGACAGACGGAGTAAATACATTATACGTCATTACAAATACCACCATGTCTGCCCAGCACAAACAAAACGCAGCCAGACTACAGCACAGATCCAGCACATGCAAGCCGGAATATACCTTTCGATATGCGTCCCTTCATGGGTTTCTGAAAACAAATGCTTAAAGTCTTCAGTATATTTCAACGAGCAGTAGAATTTACTGTCCATCGTATTTTCGGATTCCTCATTGTCCTCAATCCAGTTAAGGACACTACCTAAACCCGTGCGTTTGATTGCGATTTGTTATTAATATGCTGTTGTTTAAGTGTTTTGCCCTGTCCAATCGCTTCCGTTCTTTTTTTCGGGTTTTGACCCCAGCCTGGGCGTACCAAGCGGCGCACTCCGGTCGGCGATCACGTGCAGCACGTTTGCAGTTTGGGGGCGGGACGCTGCTACGGTGCCGCCGCCGGACAGCAGTTGCCTGCGCAACTCTGACACGGGATGTTTAGGATGCTCGTGTCTGTAAAAGTGAATTTCGACAAATGAGTTTATATAAGAGGTGTTATTTAAATAATAGCACTGTAAAGGTATAATTTTTGCTTTGCATTATAAATACTTGGTCAAGGCCGGCAAGGTGGTCAGCACTGTTGCCTCACACCACGCAGACCAGCGTTCGAGTCTCCACCATAGCTCTATGCCTGTGGAATTTGCATGTTCTCTCCTTGTTGCCATGGGCTTCCTTCAGCGTCGCCATAAACACATACCAAAAACATGCAGAAGCTCACTAGAGTTACCAAAGTGTGCTCGTGTGAGTGAATGCACCCTGCAGTGGCTTGGCACCTGCATCCTGGGTTGTTACCTGCCTTGACCCCATAATAATAAACCGCATTTTCCAGCCTAAACTGTTAGTTTTAATTTCGGGCTGTCAGTCAGGGGCGGTACCATTTTTTTACGCCAGTGGAAAACCGACACGAAAGAAGTACCAAACTTTCAGCACTTTATGTAAGTACCGAAAGTACGGTACCTGGAGCGGTGGAAAAACGCCCATAGACTCCAGACCCCCGCAACCCTGAATAGGACAAACAATTACTGAAGATAGATAGATGGATGGAAATTCTTGGCCTTGAGCCAACGTCAAATTTATTATTATGTATATGATTTATTAAACACAAGCAAATTATTTATACATTGATATTTAAAGACTTACCCAGCTTAATAACAATGAAACAAGTGCTGCACTTTCAGCGGATACTCTCTTATGAATGTAAAGACTAGTCATCTGAGCTCTGGTTTAAATATTGCATGGCCAAAGGCTTGCCATTATCTTTTTTTTTTGTACCAGCAGCAAGTATCTTGCATGCATGTATAGTATCCTGTGCTGTTCCAGGTCCTTTCACAAATGTCCATTAATTTCACCACATGACCTGTTCATGCAGCACATATGAGAACTATATGTCTTTCATTGCTGAGACAGAAACATTACAGCTCAGATAAGTCAAATCAGTTTCCTGTTACACAATGAACCACTAGGAAAGTCTAGTGTGCTGTAAATAAAGGTTAAAGAGATCACATGGATATCAGTTTCATTATGGGATGTTCAATTACTGGATTGGCTCTCCGCACTAAGAATTTTCTAGACGCTGTCCTACTTGGGTAGGATAATTTGGGCTTTCGGGACATACTGTGGTACTAAAGGAAAACGTTCCGTGGATATGCAGCTGGGCCATTACCTCACACCAGTTCCGATGTGACTAACACTGGTAGGTACGTTTTTGAGAAACTTCTGATAAGTGTTGCATTTTATGTCTTCATAATTTTTTTCTGCTCTTCCCCCAAAGGAAACATTTTGTCTCTGCTTTCTTTGCATGCATTAGAGACTTATTTGTCATTGTTCTGCCTTGAAAACATCTAATTCAGTTTTAACCTTTGCTCATACATCAATCTTCTACAATCTTTTAACCTCTCAGTCATTTGACAAATAATATCATACAATGTATATGGTGATTTTTAAAGGAGGTTTAGCATACAGGTTCGGCTATTATGAAATACCTTTTTTTCCACACAGGTCCTTTTTAAGTTATGTGAAGAGAATACAGGTCTAATGAATGTAATGCAAATGCAAAAGACAGGATCCACTGCTAAGGACGGCCTGCACAGATACCAAGCTCAAGAGCATGAAGCCATGATACGGAGCCTGGAACTGGAGAGCCGATACTGCCTTGAGAGGATTGAGCTGCTGCAGAGGCGATACCGCAGGGCTCTGGGGAGGCTGAGTGTAGCCCGTCAGTCTGCATCTCCACACCCTGTTGCAGACCGACCAAATCTGACCCACAATGCAATTCCTCCACCACAAAAGGAAATTACCAAGAGTGAAAGAAAAGAGAGCATGAGGAACCCGCATACGACATCCACAGGCAAGACTGAGACCACGAGGCCGGACCGGTGCTCCCCAGCAGGCATTGTGAATGGGGACTTTGATGAGAATCAAATGGCTTCCATGGCAATGATGTTGAGGTGGGGGGATAGGAAGGCCTCCTGGACAACTCTGTCATTTGCAGATATCAGACACAGAAATATAGCAATGATCAAGACGCAGGAGCCATTTAGGAAATGGCAGCAGTTATTGTTGGCTCCCTCTGCACAGCAGCAATATTAAAGCGTTTATTCAACACTAACAACAGTGAACCACTACGTAGGACTTTTCCCCCCCAATATGATTAAAATTGCCTATCCCATTTCAAGAGAAATTCGGTCGTCTGTGAAGTACTGTACTATTAAACTGCAATTCTTATTCTTGGCACAAGAGGGCGAAAGTAATAAGCGTTTCACTGTTTCTGTCGTCCAATAAAATTACAGAATTGTTTAAAAAAATTCTGTGTGGAAAATACATTATTGTATTCAATGTATACAGAAAGTTAGCAGTATTAATATAACAATTGATTAGGCTAATGCACCTATAGCGGGTTGTATTTCAAACATTTTTTATTCACTTTTGCTAATGTTACTGAAGAGACAATATGTAGGTCACTAGAATATGTCCAGACTTCAATTTAAATGTTTATTTATCTAGGAAAATATTTACTGACTTTTTTTGTTTAATATATATTTGCGAATTCCTCTGACGTAATAAAATAATGATTAAAAATTTTACTTTTGCTACTGTATTTCCATCCGGCGATAACAAAAATCTTAATTGCTTGAATTCAACCATCCCTCAAAAGCAAAGAAGTGCAAAAGAATGTATTTAGAAGTACTGCAGATTTTTTAAAAATCCATTCAAGCACAATTTTATTAATCTTTAACATTCGTACACTTACACTTCCAAATACTACTTACCCTGTACACTACAAACTATTTTTACCCAGGGGATGTTATTATAGCAAGAGGGCGGGTCCTCGTGAGATTCGACAAGGAAACCAGAACATTGAGAGGACGAGTCTCCTGTCAATTGCACATGCGGTTCTTGGTGATGCGGCATTATTCGAAATTAAGCATGCCGTCCACTAAAAAGCATTTACGTCGCGATGAGCCACGTCTCGCGTAACGTGACGTGACGTGTGCGCGCACGCCAGCTGCCAATGCTAACGTTAAAGCTAACAATCGCTATCAGCACTCCCGTCCTTAAAGCCTTCCATCGTAGCGCCATTAAAAGAAAGTGGTTGTTTTTAACTTTTGGCCCGACGATGACGAAGACAGTTTGTCTAATCAGCAGTATCTAGTATGTTATATACGGTGGCATCCGTGTGATTTATAACGGAAAGTAAATGCGGGAGCCGAAATGGCGCCCGTTTCCTTAAGCCCTCGCAGTTAGCACAGTGTGAGCGTGATAGCTAGTTAAAGGGAGGAGACAGAACTGGTGAGTGAGCGACAGGAAGTGGCGGGCGCTCCGGGTCCACACCTTTTCCGGTAGCACGGAGCGGCTCTTCGAGCCACTGAGAAAAGAGGGACCGGAGCGGGCTGGATATACTTGGGTAACGGGGGCCGCAGCTGCCGCAGGTAAAAAAATAAATACCAGTTTAAATCCAAGATATGTTTGAGGGGAACGTAAGGGCTGCCCGAGACACTTCTGGCTGAAATTCTGCAAGGTTGTGCGGAGGATCGTGGTGGTGGGAGCGCCTAAAGTTGTGTGCCTTTTGACACCCCTCCCTTTTGCGAACCACTCTTGTGTTGCAGGCAGAAGAGACGAGGAAGCCCTCGAATGAATCAATGACCTTTGGAGTTACAGAGGCCGGGGCTGTACCGTTTGTCGTACCAAGTGTGTGTGTGTGTGTGAGAGAGAGAGACGGCGTGGAGTAACACAAAGGAGCCACTGGAAAAGCTGCGTTGTAACCGCCTGGCATTTTTTTGTGAGCGGACGGCGGACGAGGGGGAGAGGACCTCAAGGCTGACACACCAGGAGGAAGTAGGTGTGAAGCAGCGCAGGCTTTCGCGGGGCCCTGCTCGGGCTCCTCGGGCGAGCTCCTGTTATCTTATGCTTCCAAGTTTAGGAAAGCAGCAAAAGAATTAAATAAAAAAAAACGGGTCCTGCGGTTTTGGGGAGTAGATTCACAGGCGGTTCCTGCAAAACGTATCTGACAAAAGAATTAACTGGCCAGCTAAGCAGTTTTCTGAGTAAGAGTTAGCTATTGATTTGAGGTTGAAACCGGCGGAGATTGCTTTCTAGCTACCTCCCACAATCTCTTTATAGTCATTTCCAACATCTGGATACCTCTACAATAAACTTACGGTGATACCTGCTGAAGTCCTACAGGACGTTAAGTGACAGCTCATCGTAACTCACCGGGGTTTCTGCTCGCAGAAGTCAGTCGCTGATTGTTTTCTCTGGTTTCTCTTTAAACAGATGGTCCATCCTATCAATACGCTATTCAGAGGGCATTGGTACATGGCTTAATTTCATCCGCACAGCGCTTTTGTTCACTGGATCTTTTTTTAAAGCTGCTGCTTTTAAGCGAACTGCTTCACGTTTGGAAACGCGAAGGAGAGCGGCACGAGCGTGTAAAGAACTTTTCTCCTAATAACTGGATATTTATGCACTGTTTACAAGATGGGGAAAATGCTATCGAAGATTTTTGGCAACAAGGAGATGAGAATATTGATGCTTGGACTTGATGCCGCCGGGAAGACTACGATCCTTTACAAGCTAAAACTCGGACAGTCTGTTACCACCATCCCCACCGTTGGCTTCAATGTGGAGACTGTCACTTATAAAAATGTGAAATTCAACGTGTGGGATGTCGGGGGGCAAGATAAGATCCGGCCCCTGTGGCGGCACTATTATACAGGGACCCAGGGGTTGATCTTCGTGGTGGATTGTGCCGACAGGGATCGGATAGACGAGGCTAGGCAAGAGCTGCACCGCATCATCAATGACCGGGAGATGAGGGACGCCATCATCTTGATTTTTGCCAATAAACAAGACCTGCCGGATGCCATGAAGCCGCACGAAATCCAAGAGAAACTGGGCTTGACCCGCATCAGAGATAGGAATTGGTATGTGCAGCCATCCTGCGCGACCACAGGTGACGGACTCTACGAGGGCCTGACTTGGCTAACTTCAAATTACAAGTCTTAATGATTGAAACCAGGACTATTTAGAGCGAAAAAAAGTAAACAAAATTTAAGAGGCAATTAACAAATAACATGACTTCTCAGAAGAATATATAATACGGAGAAGGTCGATTATATTTTCCTTTATTTTGATTATTATGATGACCCCTATAACTAATCAGTTTTCTTTAAACAGACTGAATTGTTTGGCTGGCTTTTTAGTTTGCTTCTGCTCTGTTGTAGATCTGTGTCACAGTTATTGTGACTTAATATTCCATAAAACGACTTAAAAAGGAAGTACATAGATTGTGGATTTCTCCCTTTTTGTGTAATTTCTAAAGATGAGATAGATATTTTTAGATCTTTTTTATTTCTTCAACTGAAAAGCTTGGTGTTGATTCACTTCTCTATTCATACATTAATGGTTGAAGGTCGCTGTTCTCAGATGGTGATGCACTCATGTACCGGGGAAGTAAAGAATCAAACTTTTGTCATAAATTTTAATCTTTTTCTTTGGCGAGGAAAAACTGATAATCTCCAGATCCTTTGGAAAGGTTTTTTTTTTTTTTTGACAGACACTGAACGAAAGCTGGTGTACTGCAAATGGTTGGTTCAGTACTGTACTCTCATCAATGTCTGTTATCCAGGGGGTGTTGTGAAGGATCTTAAGCCCACGTGCTTTTCTTTTGGATTCCTTTTTATCGAAATGTTCAGTGTGCTCCAACTTTGCAGCCAAATTAATTTATTGCAATACAGTTACATCCCTTGAATATTTCTCTGACCCAGCCTCCCATTTAATGCAATTCATCTTTCACTTTTTAATAAATGTTCAAAGCCACGTGCCACCTTAACTAATGCCATGTCATAGGGTGGCGCTGAAGTGAGACTTAGTGGGAATTTTATGCTATATTCCATGAAGTGTTATACACCCAACCCAGTTTCATTCATAGCATAGTTCCTAGAGGTGTGAACTTTGGAACTTCTATGACAAATTGGCTTCCATGTTTCTTCAACTCTGTCATGCAGTCAAAAAAAATCTTGTCTTCTGTAATTAAATTATAAATCCATGTTATTTTTTTGTTCTATTTACTATATTCTTTTGGTTAAAAGTAAAAAAAAAAAAAATGTACAGAGCAACAATGTAATTGTAACAAAGCCTATTAAACTAGCGATTTTACATGTTTCTTTTTCATTTCGTTAAAGCGATTTATTTTGAAACTGGGCTTAATACAAACACGTCATTGTGGGTGCAAAAATACGAGTCATGGTGTAATTAGCTTTGAAAGGTTCTTGAGTAATTCTTGTTTCCATGACCATTCTTCTGTAAATAAGGCTCAAGACAAGGTGGATCGAAATCTTCTTTTTTTTTGGCTGGAATGAAAATGAGTCACAGCAAACATACGCTGGTGTCCTTGGTGTCTTCCATTAATGTGTGAAGGAACCACAGAAAAGCAAAATGAAAGCAGAGCTTAAACTGACTGTAGTGTCAAATAGTGCACAAGATGATTTATACTCAAGTACAGAACATCCGTTCACAGCTCAGAGGGGTAAATGTATAGCTTGATACAGCTCTGCTGAGTTTCTGTCAGAGGTAACATTCATAGAGGTGTGATTTTTTTTTTTTTTTTGGAAGGAATTCCCCCCTATGAAAATGAATGGTACAGAAAGGTCCAGACAAATTAACTCTTGTCAGTTAAAAATGTATATTCAATGTTACCATAGCAAAGTATGTCTGATACATATCTACACATGATCGTAAATGTGTTGGGTTAGCACGTGCAGGTGGTTATAAGTGCACAACAAATCAAAAGCAGAAATCGTTTCAGCAAGTTCTCTACTCCATGGCTGTTACTCAGTTGCATGTTAATTGATGTCCACCCCACCCCCCCCCCCCCCCCCCCCCCCCCCCGCATGACCCTGAAGTTTTTTTCTGTGTGACAGAAGCGGAGGACTTTTCAGTTTGGCCAAATATCTTTATGCTTTCAGAACATGGTGGCAGTCACTGGCTGCTGCTGGGTAACGCTGCCAAAGAAAGAACGTAGCATGTAGCCGGATGCAAGTTGTCACATGATCGATTTATGGGTTAAAATTATGGTCTGTCAGTACCCGTCGTTGTGAATTAGATTTTTTTGTTGTTGTTATTGTTGATTTCACTGATGCTCTGGAGCTTGACCTATTAGGAAGCGGGCTTTAGTCTGAGCAGTGTGGGTTTGTCGCGTTTCTCATCCCATGGGGAGCAGTTATGGCACTTTGTGAAGCCTTTGGGGACCTTAGCCATTCTTTTGTCCCCAGTGAGTGTTGGTGGAAGGCACTCTGTTATTTCTGCTCTGCGTCCTGTTCTTTCTGCCCTCAGTACGTTCATAGCACTTCCTGCTCTGGCCGCCTTTGGGGAGTAGATCTTACAGGCTGCTTTTACAGCTGCTTTGGAAATTCAGGGCTCACACACCAGTCGGACCAATTCAATAGTTCCTGGCAGCTGTGGTGTTCCACACTGGTGCCAGTGTAGCACTTGCCAGTGGGAGAAAAAGAAGCTTCTCATAATGATGTAGATGCTCTAATCAGGTCAAATACAATAAGTGCCAACTTAGGCAGATACTGAAGCATTTTTATAGCTTCTAACATAACTGACTGACTTGCTGGTGTTAAGTATGTTTTATGAGGCCTTAAGCCTTGCTGAAGTGTAAAGGTCTTTACTCTAGATTTGTCTGGTTCTTAGACTTTTGGGCCTGGCAAATGGCCTTTTTGTGTAACCTGAATATGTGCCCAATGATTTCAGCAGCACAGCATGTCAGCTCTAGTTAAAAAATGACTGATCTTCAGAACCGAGTTAGAAGAGAAGTTGAGTCAAGTGTAAAAATATTCTTATTCAACTGACTTTTGCCTTAACCACAGAGGAACCACTTTTTTTGATTCTTATCAAAGACCTGTGGTAGACATTTGAGTCTTCTAAGGTATACAGACCCTCAGTGTTAAAGTTGTCCTGTTTACGAATCTGTGGCACAGCCTATTATAGATAAAAACAAGTTTTCAGTGTCATTACAGTTGGCTTTGAAATGAAGGCACGGGCTCTTCTCCATCTGAGAATGTGGGTTTCGGTGGGTACAATGCAGACCCCTTCCACCCCTGTCAAATCAAGCTCTTCCTGCTATGTTCCGGTTATGTAGGTTAATAAGGATGCAGTAAATACGTTTCAGATTAAAAGAATGTGAGACAATGGGCAGCAGGTTATAATGGCAGAATACACTATTATCTCACTAAAGGGCAGTTTATACGATATGCCTGCGGTACCTGTAGGTCTGGTTAGATAGGCGATGCACTGGGTGCGTTTTCTGGAGTGGAACTCCTCAGTAGTGACTGGGGGAGGGGTGTTTCAGTTGTTGGTTGTGTTTGGCCGGGGGGTGGGAGTACATTGTCTGCAGCCAGTGGGGGTGTTTTAACACAATGAGGCCCAGTTTAAGCTTGTGTGGGCTCCATGTTTGTGTTTTTCAGTAGTGCAGTTCCTCCTAGCTATTACATTGTCAACCCGAGGGGGAGAAAGCTTCACTGTTCACAGAGCATGGGACTTTTTTTAAAACTCTCTGTACTGTCAGTTCTTTATTTTTCTGATTGATTTTGGAACTGTGGAAATGACTGTTAGCCTGTAATTGGTCCCTCATTGCTTGGATCGCTGATAATTCGGCTGGCACTCGCTGGGAGCTGTCTCTGTCGGCGAGCTTGGCTGGGGGGCTGGGCGCCGGGCGGCCTGGGGGCTTTTGGCGCTCTGACGCAGAGAGGAGCATGTGGGGACCTCCAGCTCTGTCACCTGAGAGGCATTCCCACCCCCCAGTGTTGGGGGAACTGGCGACAGATTTATAGTATTTTGGTATGTCAACAAGGCTTTTGTTTTCTCATGCCCCCCCCCCCCTTTTTGAAGTCCACCTTTGCCCCCTGATGGGGGGGTTCATGGTGCTTTTTCATGACGGCCTTCAGTTCAATAGGCCTCACCTCTGTGTGACCCAAGGCTTATCCAGAAAATGGAGACTGTGAGGCCCCAGGCTGTACAGCAGCCTGCCGACCGGGGCCCTTGTGGTCAAGCAGGCATGTAACGTGTGCCATGTTAGTCCAGGCGGACATCTGTCTTTCCTTATGTGTATATAACAGTTTCGGAGTGTCACAGGAGAGAGCTGCTTGTTTGCTGTTTGTTTGCGTGAGAAAAGCGTGGGGGTGGGCCGTTCTGCATAAGCATGTCGCAACTGTTGAGATCCATGACCATTTATGGATGCTGGACCACCAAAGACGAGGCACAGAGGTGAGCCTAATCGATGACGCACGTTTGCCGACCTTTGGACCCGGGGATCACGTGCCCGTGTGGTGCTGGGGTGGCTGACCTGCTTGGACTGGAGCGTACGTCCGTGAAACAGGGTGAAGAAAGTGGTGAGTCTTCGCAGATCGATGGTCAAATAAGTCTCCCATTCATTCTCGACGCCGTTTGTCAGTGTGGCTGTATCAAAGGGCCGGGTTGGAGGTGCTGAGGCACTTATCCTGCTCCCTGTTCGTGTTCATCAGTCAGAGCGCCAAAGCTAACAGAGGCGAGAAAGCGTTTTTCCGCTAATCTGCTCTGCCGAAGGCAGTGCCTGACTAATGAGGGAGCCCTTCTGGAGCCGCGTGCCGTCTGGCCCGCTTTGCCCCACGCTCAGCGGAGGGGGTGTCGTAAGAGCCGGGCGTGGCAGCCATTCGTCCTGCCAGATAATCTCCCGGAGCCCTCGGCAGGACGGCGGGGGGGGTGGTGACCGCAGCGTGGACATAAAGTCGACTTGCCGCCGTCTGCCCCCGTCGGGTATCTGTCCCATTGACGGGTGGACAGCCCTCTAGTGTTTTAGCCTGCTCCTGTTCCTTCCTCGCTGACCGGCGCCCCCCAGAGGTGTCCTCTTGCGTGAATCTTCACTACCTGCCACCTAAGACTGCAATTCCCACAACACAGCAGCGAATGCCAGATGCCCGTCCTGTTCTACCGGCATATATGGGTGCAAGCTAGCGGCTCTAGAAAACTATTCATTGAAAATGCTTTGATTTATAAAAATATTTATCTAAAAGAAGCAAAAGTAATATTTTCAATAATACGATCTATGTAGGCTAATATGTGTAGTACTGGCCACCAGGTCATACCATAGTATTTCACATTCTTGTTTAGTGGTGTGTTTTTTCTTCATTATTTTATGGCTGGTCAGTTTTTTGCCTAGCCACACTTTTTACTTACTTTCAGTTACGAGTAAAAGAAATGCTGTCTTTCCAGGTATTGTTCAGTTCTGCCTAGATTGAAATATTAATTATCTGGTTTCCCCATTGTTATTACCATTGGTTATCAAATGGAGAAGGTACCTGAAACCGTGGAACGTAAAGTTCCCGTTCTGCGCTAAAGAGGAACATTATACTTGAAGCTGACGACAGATGGGCTGTCTGTGGCACTTGTTCCATATGGCCTCCACTTTCTGAAATGCATAATTAAATCCTGCCCTTTTTCAAATCTTTTCTTTTTTCTGTTCTCTTTTGTACGATCGCCGAACTTAAGAAATGTATTTGCGGTCGCGTTTGCGGATGCTAAGCTGCTACCTGCATTTTGCAGAATGCTGTTGCAAATGTTCCAAATCGGTTGGTTCCAACAGCTGAAGATATTGGGAACTTTTTTTTTTCCTTTTTGGACCAAATTCAGCCAATCTGGCTTTTCCACGCCACGCACTCAGTGACCCATACGTTTATCAGGCTTCCACAAACTCAGGGCTCAAAGCCAAGGCCGCTCCCGGGATCCATCTGTTTAGCCAGGAGCGCAGCCCGGGAGGTTACTGAACCCCGGCCAGTGGCTTGTCAGGGCGCGGGTGACAGGTGTACCCCATGGCTCAGTACCGAGGCCGGGCCTGCTCTCAGGTCTGCAGCCTGCCGAGTCACTTTGATCTAGCAGACTGGAGTTGGATCTTCATCGCCTGCTTATTGAACACATGCAGATCCTGTATGTGAACTGAGAAAATTCTGGGTGGGGTGCAGATCGCAGACCATGGCCGCCTGCCACCTTAGTGTTAAATAACAGTCGTGAGGAGTCGCGAGGAGTGTATGTCTGTGCTGAGCCTCGCTTTCCATGACGACTGCCAGGGGATAGCGTCTGTTATTGTCATCCCTGGCGCCTGGCCTCGCTTCAGCCAGCGGGGAGAAAGGCATGCTGGGACAGCTGAGCCGCTACTTCTGGGCGCTCTCTCTGGGGTGCACTCTGCTTCCGCTGCGTGATTCGATTGAGGAAACTGCTGGCGGGGTGACGTCACAGAGTTTCACTTCCCCCTCGCTGAGATGTTCTGCTCTCTCACCCCAGTCTCAGAAGGTCTGTGCTGCTGTGCACCTGGCACTGAGTGCCTGAGTATCGTATCGCTTTCCACAGCGTTTGCATTCCATAGGTGTAGGTGTGCACACAAACTGTTTGCTAAACCACAAGGAGGGCCAAGCCTTTGTATGTTTCTGTAGAACAGTCGTTCTGGATTAAAACTGATGGAAACAAAAGTCCCGGCCTGTCCTAGGCTTGCAGCCCATGATAGTCATGTCTGTCTTCTGGGAGATGATGCCCCCCCCCCCATCCCTCGCGCTCAGCCAGGATATGCTTTATTTCCCCCAGCAACTGTGAAAAGGACAGCAGAAAGCAAGGCGGATTCAAAAATACAAAACGCCTGTCCTCAGTCTTCAGAGTGTATTACGGTTGTGAGCTGGTGTGGCATTGTGTTTGCATCTACGGGTCTTTGAATGCGCCATCTGAAAGCAATCGCCGCTCTTAAAGGTGATATTTATAACCTGGGCGTGTTGGTTGTCAGTTAGTTAAGATTTCAACTGTGTTTGGCTGCCAGCTAATCAGGGGTGGGTGGGGGAGCTGACATATGGTGGGGGTTGTGGGCTGGTGCGGTGTCCCAATGCTGGACAGGTGCTGGGGGTAGCTGATGTGCTCATGGGAGTGCCCCCCAGGGGCAAAGGGGGGGGGGGGGGGGGCATATGGCCCCTGTTTGGTTGGCCTTCCTCCGAATCGCAGAAACACACACTTTCGCACAGATCTCTCGGTAGTGCCTAACATTCCTCTGCGCTGCAGCAGCCAGAGGAGCAAGGCAGGCGTCTGTGGCGAGTGCGTGAGGTCACTCTCACGCCCTTTCTAATCAGATGAGGTTTTCTGCTTTAATTAATCTGCGTGAAATATAGAGATGGTCTAACTGGGTGTGAGAGTCTAAGCGGAAAAGAGAGAAAGAGGAAGGAAGGGAGGGAGGGGAGATGCAGTTTCGGCTGGATGAAAAGAGCGACAACTTTCACCACTAAAGCTGATATCTTGTCCTGATGCCTGGCAGCTCATTGGAGCGTGCGGCCAGTCAGTGCGTCTGTCACCCGGGTGCATCCTCGCCCCGCTGCTGCAGATTTGCGCCACGATGCCGCAGTCCGGCTGGGCCGGCGGTGTGAGTCTCACGTTATGCTGATCACGTTAAGCCAAGTGCTTCTGCGCAGGAAGTATAATGCAGGTCAGTTCATTGCTCTGATTAGCTCAGTGAACTTCGCTTTTAAAACCAATCGGGTAAGTAACGTAATATGTAGTGTGCTCCTATATGGGACCACACGAGTTTGATTTTACTGCCCCGCCTTTATCACATTGCTGAAGGTGGGACCTTTCTACCTGTGTCCACAAAGGTTCAGCTTTTTCTGGTTTAGGTGTAATACAGTGACTGATACAGTTTGTTGGAAAATTCTACCAGCCAAGACCACAGGCCTCCGCAGGTCTGATAACAGCTAGGATTTGATAATGACACATCAGTAGCCAGATCCAGGTTTTGCTTTGCTAGGTAACCAGAGCTCACATTTTTGTGCAGGGGCCTCTGATTTGAAAAGTGATTTGCATGAGCTGTACCTCTAAAGATGTTAACAAGCTATGTGTTACAGGTCAAGGCAGTATGTATGTGCAGTGTTGGGGAAGTTACTCGCAAAACGAATCCATCACAGACAGGTGGAATGTTCAGATCCAGAAAGTACAAATCCAGACCAAGACTTTGGTTCAACCAACCAATTGAGTACTCTATGATTGTGACTCTTTGTACTCAGTTGGTTGGTTGAAACAAAACATTGGTCTGGATTTGTACTTCCTGAACCTGAACTTTTCACCTCTGTCTGTAATGGATCACTTTTGTGAGTAGCTTTCCCCAACAATGTATACGTGTGTCATGTTTGGGGGGTTTAGAGCTGCCTGGCCAGAGGAAGAAGCCATCCTGAACCCGAAGGAACATTATAAATGGTGAGAATTATCAGTGTGACTCCATTTTGCTCAGCCAAATGACAGTGACTGTTCATTCCATAATCATGCAAATTTGTCAGAGGTTTTCAGAAGGTTTGGTCCCGTATCCCCTGTCTCTCTGAGAATCCCTGGTTAAAGCATCCAGCCCTGCGAGTTGTGAGCGAAAAGAGCCCATTGCAAGCTGAATGACCAACAACAACATTCCTGTTTGCTCTTTGCCAATATGTTGACCTTGTTTAGAGCAAACCAGTCGTCATGGTGTTTGTATCAGACCGACATTTCTGATGTTATTTAAAGCCCTATGCAGACTTGCATTTGTCACCATAATCTGCTTCAGCTGTACTCTACTTTGGAGAAAGACAACTGCTAAATAAAGAAAAGTGACACATTTCTGTGCATATCTATAGTTGGCGCATACTCTCTGGCAAACCTTGCTACCTTTGCACACAACAAAGCATGCGGCAGTGTGCAGGAACTGCAGTGAAGTTGGCAGGTATCCGCACCTCATGGGTTTGTACGAGCCGTTCATGCAATAACCAACCAGTCTGCCTTAGCTTCCATCTTCTGCTCAAGGAAAACCTACTATATCCCATTGACGCGGAATATATAACTGGCTCAACCTCAAACTGCGCACTAGACTATGGGATTATGGATAAGTACCTTTTACTAGCTGAGACATACAGAGACTCCTTAGTGATTATATTTTAACACTAAATTTCTTCTACATTTGGATTTCTTTCCACACTTATTAAAACTTCTCAAATCAGACGAGGAATTACAGTAGAATTATCAGTTAAAAAAAACTCATTGCTATTGTTCTGTATGATAGAAGTTCCTCATTAGTAGTTGATAATTTATGGTAGTGTGACTGTGTGTGTGTGACAAAGAAGGCTGCTTAAAATTGTCATGAAAGGAACAATCTTTCTGTTCTTCTCTCAGCCCCTGAATTGGCCGTGATTCCCCCAAAACCTCCCCCTGAATCAATGATATAGGGAGCGAGGATTCGCAATTCAGAGCCACCCACAAAGTCAATACCCATTAGCCCGGTGGGGGGGGCCATGGCTGGTGGTATTGATCCTCTCTTCAGCAGCTACGCAGAGGTTGGGCTTAAGAAATTGAATTGCCTTAACTCCAAGCGTGAGATGTTGTACCGTTGTGGGAGGAGAATGAAAATGTGTAAGACAGTGTGACGGAAATGGATCATCTCCCATTATTCATGCACAGTTCAGGTTTAATCATAATGACAGCCATAGACTGTCATGCTTCTTAAACATCTGGTCAGTGGGAGGGGGGAGTGCATTTCTGCAGCATATGCTTCGGTCATCTCATCTCCTGGACTTGAGATTTGGGATTTCACAGAAATTCATAATCACTTGCTCTTTCTCTCTCCACGTCTGAGCCAGTCCCCCATAGCGGCCATAAAAAACTTGGGCCCCACAGCACTCCCATCAAAACATTCTGGGTGTTTCCATTGTCCCCTGGTGTGACTTAGGGGACAGTGAGGTGGATGGAGCCATGGCGGCAGGCCTTGGTTCCTTTTTTAGCTGTGATACCCAACAAGGGGGCTCTTTGTAGTTCTGACAAAAGCCACATTGATGGCCAGGGCAGCAGCGGCCCTGCTGTGAGCTTTTGGGAAGTGGGATATCTTTCAGCGTCCTTCGATGGCTTCTTATGGGCGTTTCCCAACCAGCCTGGGGAGGGGGGAGGACAGGGAGTCCCTCGCTGCTAAAAAATCTCCTCAGTACTTGTGTCAAGCTATGGGGTGGCATGTGACTCTGGGTTCAGATCCCGTGATCGGAAGGTCGCTGGTTCAAATCCCTTGGTCAGCAGAGTGACTTCACCTTTGGGTAACACCCTTAACCAGAAATCACTCCAGGGGCTGGCTGACCCTGCTTTCTCAATTCTCAATTGTAAGGCACTAAAGTGTCTGCTAAATAAAAAATAAACGCAAAGATGGCCGTCAGTCAGGATCACCTTAACTAAGTGAGGCACCTGCACCTTGGATTTGTTGCATTTCTTATTAGTACAGCTAATGAAACATAACGTCTAAGTTCTGCATTATCAATGAATGATTTGGAACAAAAAATGAGGCCCATAGATTAATGATGGAAACACTTTTGGTTTACAAGTATCTTAAATACCAGTAGTAATGGCAGGGGCAGTGTTTGCCACCACTCAAACCACGCGTTTGCGTGGCGCCCCCTGTTGGCCACAAAATGTCGCTAGAAACAGCATACCCTCCCCTGAGCAACAGTCAGAATAAGAAGCATCAGCGCGATAGGACCCTCTGAAACTAGAATCTCTGGTCATTCGGCTAAGCCCTATTAACCTGGATTAAAGGTTAACTTCCTTTCAAAGTCAGCCATTTAGTTTGCCGCGTTTCTCAAAGGTCCAGCTCTTCATCTTCGTTCCAAATGATTAAGCAAAGGGTGTCTTTAATAAAAAGTTGAGGTTGGCAGCTCGCCTATACCAGCAAACCCCATGTTAATGGGTGGAAGTGGGTTTTCCTTAGGGCCTGGTCCGCCACAGCTTTCACGTCAGTAGCCTGCTCTCCAAGGCCTGATTATTTAGCTCTTTCACACCTGTTGTGTCACCATTGGTGTGTCTCTGGCGCACGCCGCATCTCTCTCCCAGCCTGAAAGGACAGCTGAAGTGGCTGAATGGCCCTGTGTTCCTCCACCCCGCTGCTGAGGCTCGTTGAGGGCCCGGGCAACACTTGCAGCAGAGTAAACACCCGCGACCTCCTCTTGGCCTCGCCTCCTTCATCGTCTTCCATGCAACACGTGCTGCCCGTGACTCTGACAGGAAGTTGGCACTGCTGATTTAATCTTGCGTGGAATGGAATGCAGGACATGGATATTAAATGACTAGATGGGTTTTGTTCACCGGAGCAATCTTCAAATGTATGTAAAGGATGTGTCATTCTAATTAAAGGCCGGATGACCGATTTGTAAGTAGTTAGCACATGACGTGACAATGCATCATTGTTTACCTTAGTTAGGTTTCCTTGACAACTATATGACTACAACTTAATGAAACTAGACTTTAGAATGATTTGAGTTGGAACTGGTGTTTGCTGGAAGTGAATTTTATACAATAATTGATATTATTTACACAACATCCCAGTCTTGGTTGATACACATCATGTCTTGGGCCTTCGATGGTGGCCACACTGCCTCTTTCTGGTGGGCAGAGGTATGCCTGCATGGCCTAGGTATGGTCTGTAATCGAGTAACCATGACAGCTATCTCGCACCGTGTGGTGCCGGCTGGGTGGGGAACCAGAGAAAATACCCAGTCGAGGAATGCATAGATAGCTGAGTCCTGCTCTTCCGTAATGCTACTCACCATGTTGCCCAGATCTTATGGACATGCTCACCGGGGTGCACAAGGATCAAGGTGAAAACAGGACATGTGAGTGCTTTAAAGTTCCACACAGATATACCTAGCCCCTCATGTAGTGATAATGGGCTTTGAGAAGAATGTAATCTGAGCGTAATCACAGGAAGTGACGAAACCACACACTAAAAAGATATATTGTGCCTACCTACACACATTCCTAAACTGATATATACCGTACACTGTGTGTTTATGTACCCAAATCTATGTCGTAGACAACATATTTGACACTAACCGTTTTGTTGTTGTTTCAGGGATGAAATCTGAATAGATAAAAGGTCAGAACGTGTTTAAAGTCCAAGTGCTGTTATACTTTTGTCACCATTGTATCATGGGTATTTTGATTGTATAAAACTTACAGTTGACAATGAGATAAGCTGTTTGTTGACATTCCATTTTGG
>JAODLC010000028.1:2495228-2505670 GCA_026781145.1 Hippopotamyrus pictus | reverse complement strand
TTATAGTCAACTGGTTGGTTGAAACAAAATCCTGGTTTGGATTTTTACTTTCTGGACCTGAAATGTCCACCTCTGCCCATTAATTCTATATTCTATAAACACACCAAATGTATCCGTGCTTACTGTTATAATACAGGCCTGCTCTTGAACCAACCGAAATAAATCAATGCACGCAAAGGTTTACTTAAACTAATCTTCTGAAAAACCATCGTTAACAGGTAAAATAAGTTTAATACCCTCAATCAGGTAAAATAATCAAACAGGTAAAATAAGTTTAATACCCTCAATATATAACATTTGAAGTATTTCATGTAGCAAAATAACACAGACGACTACAAACCCCTCACATTCTGTGCATAACCAACACTACATGTACTGATTAGCTGTTACCATATTTTAGCTGTGCTGTCCTAACCTGCATCATTTATGCAGAGATGTCACATAAATGGGCATGTAGGGTGATGGTCAAATATGATCTGGGTGAACATCTTTCCTGTGAATTGTCTACGGGTCGTAGCATAATGAAATTGTGGAAATCACCAGAGTCTCAGTATGAGTCACTCTTCAGTTCAACGTAAAGCTAGTTTACAACGTTCAAACTACAAGATCATTGTAGTAGTAACACCCAGTACTGAGGGTGCGTGTAATTGCAAGTTAACACCCATCAAGACATATTCATATTCAATAACAACATTCTGTTTGGCAAACCAAAATGCTATCTTCAGTTTGGTAAATGTCATGTTTTTAATCTCTTTAAGACCAATTTGATAAAATAAAAGTAAAAGCAAAAAAACATCTGTAGAGATTTTCTCTGCTGGCAGTAACATTTTAGCGTTAAACCTGGATGCAGAGTCTTGTTCATGTGGCTGCCTGACCTTCCTATAGGACAGGTCACCCAAGGACAAATCACCGGAGCTTCAATTAGGGTGTAACTGCTGCTTAATTGGGCAGTAATGGCCTCCGTCTCCTGACGGTTTCACTACAGTGAGATGAATGATCCTGTTTTACGGCATTCCTCATTTCCCAAAGGGAGGGGCAGAGGCGGGACAAGGGGAAGGCCCTCCGGGCTTTCTGACAATTTTACGGCTTTTAGGGTTTTCCTCACCTTTCCGAATTGACAGGAGGATGGATTCTTCAGTGTTTGATCCCATAGTCCTGTGTTTCCCAACCTGGTCCTTGGGGACCACCAGACGGTCCACATTTTTGCTCCCTTCCAGCTCCCTGCCAGACAGTTCACATTTTTGCTCCTTCCCAGGACCTAGGAGGGAACAAAAATGTGGACCGTCTGGGGGTCCCCAAGGTCCAGGTTGGGAAACACTGCATTAGTCAATAGAACCACAATAGTGTATTGCCAGAGAAAGAGCTGGAGGTGAGATCCAGTAAATAACCCCCCCCCCCCCAATCTGGACATTTCAGCAGGTGTGTGGTGCTGTATTCACATTTTACCAGCAGCTGGGCAGAAGCTCTCATGTGACATGTATAACTTAAGAGCCTCCTTCATCCAGGTGTAAGGTAACTCGGAATTAAGTGTGCAGAGCCTGCCCCAGATCATGGATGAGGTCACAATTAAATTAAACTAGCACAAGTCCGTGATAAGTGCATGAGTCTATTCTGTGCTGTTGTTAAAACAGAGAGTAATTTTAATATTTAAAATTGGTTATTTGACTCATGCGCTTAACAGGGACTTGTGCTACAACAGTCTTTAAAATATATCATAAAAATAAACAATGCATCTGTGGAGCATAACCTAATTTTTATTATTGATTTACTGCCATTGCTCACTGTCTCACCCCTGCAATCGATTTATATTACGGAGAACTGCATCCCATTCAGCACCCAGTTTATCAGTGCTTAACTATTTTTTTGTGTGGTACCTGAATTTGAGTGTGTCTAAGTGACAAGCATGCACTTGTAATGATTGCTCAGTTAAACTGGAAAAGTTAACTGAGAAAAATTATGTGAACTATAAGATTTCCACAGATCCATCCATCCATAAAACTAACTACTCATTCTGATCAGAGCTGCAGGGTCTCTCAGATTTAATTTAAAACTTTTCTTTAGAGCTGGCCAACTTCCTCAGAAATTCAGTCCTAAATAATAGGCCTTTTATATATTTAGTTAGTGACTGTTCTTAGGCAGTGGGCCTCTAGGAAGGGTTGTGCCTAATTGCTGTGAGATCTTGTGGTATTGCATTAACACTGCGAGGCTGACTTTACTGTCGCTCTGCTTGAAGAAACGTTTCAGCAAGCGGACCGCCCCACCAGTCAAAGCAGGGCACTGGATCAGAGGCCAACGCGTCCCCCACTATGTTGTCTTTGGAAGGTCTCCGGCTCTTTCGACAGGCCTCTGCCAAGTCCAGCTGATATCTGAGCATAGTCAACAGATGCAAGAGAAAAAACCATGTTGTGTTTCCTCATGCAGAGTGGAGAGAGCGCTACCCACAGGACACCACAGGACTGAGAGTGAAGATTACCCTCTTGGCAAACTAGGGTCCAGGATACTGGTTCTGGGTTCATCTTAAAGTGTCATTCTTAGAATTTAGAAAGGGACACTGCTGTTGAACTTCACTAAATGTGTTTACAAAGCAAGAAGAAGTCTATAAACTCTAGTGTTTGGAACATCTCTTATAGTTTCCATCAACCTGGAGTATCTGTGGAGTATTCTAGGATATTATTAACATTAATACATTCAGTTATAAATACATGACATACTTAATACATAAAAGCATACATATGAATAGGTTATTCTCCAAAATGCAAATTGTCTTTAAATAACATGTTTACTCATCCTTTTCTCTGGCAAAATAGTACCAACATAGTGACTTACTGTCGTTTATTGTTGGAAATAATGGACCGTAGTTAAGTGTGTAATTTTCATTTTGATTTGTTCTGCCTTGAGGCTAATCAAGGGGCTGGTCTAAGGACATGAAAGTGTTCTATTCCAAAAACCAGATCTGATTGTGAGCAGATTTACTAAGTGCCTTACACAATCCCTTTGAATATATCAGACTCTGAACTCTCACAGGATGCCATCAGCCCACTGTGACTGCGTCCACCAGCCAAAATATCCTAGCTATGGTGGTCACAAAAAATTTACTTGGTGGTCTGTTGGATATTTTAAAATGTTAACTAGGGAAATGACTAGATGAAAGCGATAACCTACAGTTATGTCTTATTGTGGGTCAAGGTCAGTGTAATGACCAGCATTACGGTTATAATTACAGGTACCACAACTTAACATCAAAGCCTGGACCATCCGCATCTGGGAGTTCCTTGATTATGATCTGACCAAATCTCTTCAGTTCTGAGCTGCAGGGCAGAAATTCCATGAAAGCTGAAAATTGCTCAAGTCCACAGATAATATGAGAATAAAATCATTCACCAAAAAACTGAACATTCACTCACACAGGCACACCTACGGGCACTTTGGTAACTCCAATTAACTTCAGTGAGCTTTTGGACACTGGAATTGGAAGTGGAGTTTCATGCATACAATGTAACTGCGAATGATTTTAGAAAGCAAAGATCTGGAACAAGTGTTTTATTATAAATCGTGCAAAATTTGCCCTTTCTTTCTCTGTAGCTGTAGTGAAATGTGTCCATTGTGCAGTCTCATCTGTCAAAATGGATGATTTTAGCTCATTTGATTTATTTATATAAGGCTTTTGGGCCCCATTGGGCTAGTACATGGATCACACAGGCTTTGTTTACTGGGCTTAATCAAAAAGTTTAAATGCAAAAAAGAGGAAAAAATGCCCAAGTCATCTTTGCATAACTGTGTACCACAGGACAGTTTGCTCTCTACATCTACTGAGACTCTCTTCATTCCAGGCAGGTTGAACGAGCCACAGAGGAGCCTGTATTTGTTTGGCAGGTTCCCTTGACGACGGTCAACCACAGCCAAAGCAGCATTATGACTTCATATTGTCCTGAGATCTTGCATCATTTCCACTTTGAGCTTGTGGTGCGTTCATGAGAGGAAGCAAGAAAAAGGAAAGGGACATAAATGAATCACGTTTACGAGACACAACTGAGCAAAAGCGTGCTGGACACTAGACGTGAGGATGCATGAACACCTGGCGCCTGAACAGTCTGAGCTGAAACGTGGCACCTGGCTCCTACTCCATTATAACCTTATAAATCTTAGGGCGCAAAGTAACATTATTTATAGTAGCAGAAGAATCCTGTGACTCATTAGGATGCTTTGAATATGAGTCAATCTCTCATGCTACTAGTTTAATTCTGTTATGAATTTAGACCTTGTAAATAAAAATAACTAGCAACAAATGATGGCCCCTCCATGAACCTCCACCTTATTGTGGTGGAGTGGTTTGTGCGCCTCTGTGATCATAGGAGCTATGTTGTTGGAGGCTATTGCCCCTGGTAGGGTCTGCCAAGGCATATTGGTCCAGATCTTATTCTTTCGGTAAAGTGCCATTCAGAATTCCCCGATGAAGGGAAAGAGTACGGACCATGTAACCTCAGCCAGAAAGAGTTAAATGAGTTTGCCCTCATGTGGGCCCAATATCTGCGGGGCATGGGGGTCTGGTACAATGTGGATCAGGCGGCAGTCGAAGGCAAAGGGTTGGCAGACTGATCATCTGCTGCCAAAACTGGCTTTATGGACTTGGAATGTAACCTCTCTGGTGGGAAAAGTGCCTGGGCCGATATGGGAGGCAGGGAGATACCAACTAGATATAGTCAGGCTTACCTCAATGCATGGCTCAGACTCTGGAACCAAACTCCTGGAGAGAGGCTTGGCTATTCCACTCTGGAGTTGTCCTGGGCGAGAGGCACTAGGCAGGTGTTAATTTATTTATAGTGCCCAAGTTTGGCACCAAAATGTTGGAATTCACCCACTGGTAAATGAGAGTATTGCCTCCTTTTGACTATCAGTCGGGGAATAGACTCTGACAGTCATCTATGCTTATGCACTGAAAACCTGTTTAGAGTGTCCAGCCATCTTGGATGGGGTGCTGGAAGGAACCCCTCTGGGGACTCCATTGTTCTACTGGGGAACTTTAATGGTCATGCGGGTAACGACAGTGAAACTGGGAGCAGTGTGACTAGGAGGAATAGCCTGTTCTATCCAAACCCAAGCAGTGCTCTGTTATTGGACTTCCATGCTAACTGCAGATTGTCCATAACAAACACCATGTTCGAGCATTATGGTGGTCATAAGTGCACCTGCTTCATAAGATCACCCTAGGTTCTAGCTCGATGATTGATTTTGTACAATCAGAACTGTGACTATATGTCTGGGACACACAGGTGAGTAGAAGAGCTGAGCTGTCAACTGATCACCACCTTGTGGTAGACCAAATATATAGGTTCTTTGTTAATAGTTATATATGTAGTAACTCCTACTCCAAACCTACTTAGACTTGTATCTGGATGTTTATTGTAAGCTCAGTCTAGCTGCACTTATGCTTAGTTGACTCCTTGTCAGTATGAATGTTTGCAATGCAGTCTTTGCCTCACTTTTAAGTCACATTAGACAAAAACAGCTGCTAAATATGTAAACGTAAATGTAGATGTATACGGATGGACTCATGTGTGCTGGGAGCCTCTGGCAGAGGCCCCTGTCCAGTTTAATCTCCAGGTCACACCTCTGGCAGAACTTCTCTTATATTCCAAGGGAGGCTGGAGACATCAAGTCCAAAAGGCTAGTGTTGTTACAGCCCAGCATGGTGCAGGCAGGAAAAAAAGGTGACTATCCACTTACGATTCCTAGACAAATAAGGATTTATTGAATTAAACACTGGAGAAAAACACAAATTGAAGGGACCACAAGGGGTCAAAAACGAACAGGGAAGAACAACTAAAAAGCCATAAAATAAATAACACCAAGGAACAGAGCGACATAGGGAGCCAGACTAAGAAACAAACAGAACACAGTAACGTAAACAATGGCAGACTGAAGAACTGGTGAGAGCAGGCATTTAAATACAATAGGCAACCGTGCTAATGAGATGGGGACCTGTAGGACATCAGACAATTAACCAATCAGATGTACAGGGCAACAAACAAGCAAAAGGTGAAACAAATTACCAAGCACAGAAACAAAGGAACTAAACAGACACCTAAACTAGACCATTTAACCAACTTGAACCCATGACTAAGAGCTGTAGCCTTTGCCACACGCTCATCCCCCCGAGCTTTGTGGCAGTCAGGGGAGCAGGGGTGACACACAAGAGCTGAAGGACAAAAAAGGGGAATGACCAGCAATGCCTACTGGCCAAATATGGAAAGGTCAGAAGGGAGGAGTCAGAAGACACCCACCTGACAAGTGTTCCTTGCCTCCATTGCTGATGCGGCTGTGCATAGCTGCAGCCGTAAGGCTGTTGGCACCTGTCATGGTAGCAACCCCTGAACTCGGTATTGGAGACCAGCAATAAAGGGCCATTAGGCTGAAGAAGGAGGCCTTCTGAGGTTAGTTTGCCTGGCTAAGCGGATTGTGGCTTTGGCAGTTGTGGAAGCAAAAAACTCAGGTATGGGAGGACTTTGGTGAGGCCATGGAAAATGATTTTGAGATTCTGGCAAACCATCAGAGGTTGGGGAGAGAGAGGAGACAGGTCTTAATCCTTACTGTTTACAGGGAGGATGGAGAGCTGTTGACCTTATCTGGTGATACAGTCTGGTGCTAGGAGTACTTCAAGGACCTCCTGAATCCCACTGATATGCCTTCCTTAGAGAAAGTAGAGTTGGAAGACTCAGAGGAGATCTTGGGCTGTGGTCAATGAAGCAGTTAGAAAAGTCTTCTGTGGAAAGGCCCCAGGGGTAGATGAGATTGGCCTGAGTTCCTGAAGGCTTGTGGTGTTGTTGTGCTGTCTTGGCTGACACGACTCTTCAACTTTGTGGAAGTTAGGTACAGGTGCCTTTGGTTTTGACAGACTGGGGTGGTGGTCTGAATCTTTCCAACATTAGGGGGATCACACTCCTCAGCCAGCTTGGGAAGGTCTATGCCAGGGTACTGAAGAGGAGGGTCTATACTTTTGTTAATCCTCAAATCCAGGAGGAGCAATGTGGATTCCATCCTGGTTGTGGGACACTGGACCAGTTCCTTACTTTGTAAGGATTCTGGAGGGTTCATGGGAGTTTACCCAACCAGTCTACATGTGTTTCGTGGACTTGGAAAAGGCATATGATCATGTCCCTTGGGGAGTCCTGTGGGGGTGCCTTGGGAGTTTGAAGTGCAGGGTCTGTTGATTCTGGCATTAGGTCCCTGTATAACTGGGGTGAAAATTTGGTTCACTTTTCCAGCAGTAAGTCAGGTTTGTTCCTGCCAGGGCTGCCCTTTGTCACCGATTCTCTTTGTAATTTTTCTGGACAGAATTTCTAGGCACAGCCAAGGGGTGAAGTGGGTTCAGATTGTTGACTTCATTGAGCTGTGACCTCCCGCATGGGTAGTTTGCAGCTGAGTGTGAAGTGGCCGTAATGAGGATCAGTACCTCCAAGTCTAAGGCTATGGTTCTAAACAGGAAAAGGGTGAAAGGCCCCCTCCAGGTGGGGGATGAGTTACTTCTTAAAGCGGTGGAGTTTAAGTATCTCACGGTCTTGTTCATGAGTGAGAAAAGAATTACAGGCAGATCAGTGCAGTATTAGTAGTGATGCAGGCATTGTACTGGTCTAACATGGTGAAGAGAGAGCTGAGCCTATCGAAAGCTATCGATTTACTATTCAGTCTACATTCCGACCCTTGCTTATGGTCACAAGCTTTGGGTAGTGACCGAAAGAATAAGATCTGATACAAGCAGCAGAAAAAAAGCTTCCTTCACAGTATATCTGGGCTTAGCCTTCGAGAGAGGATAAGGAGCTTGCTCATTTGGAAGGGGCTCAAAGCAGAGGAGCAAGATGAGGTGGCTTGGGCATTTACCTAGGATGCCTCCTGGACAGTTCCTTAGGGAGGATGATTTGAGCATGTTTGACCGGTAAGACACTTTGGGGAAGACCAAGGACATGCTGGAGAGATCTCATGGCTGGCCTGGGAATGCCTTGGTATTCCCCCGGAGGAGCTGGAGGAGGTGGCTATGGAGAGGGAGGTCTGGCCATTCCTTCTTAGACTGCTGCCCCCGCAACCTGGATGAGTGGTGCAAAAATCAATGGATGGTTGGATGGATGACTGCATAATAACAAATGAATGCCCATTAAACTTGCTTCTCTATGTGAAGAATAATACTTTCATACATAATCACTGCAGTTCAAGAAGTTGCCCTTTCTTACTCCACCCTCTGTTACAGCCAGTACTTAGCCTGTGCTGTATTTCATGGACACCTTGGCCTTCTGTTACATATTGGGACTGGAAAAAAGTCCTGCTTCCCCTCCTCATCAGGCTTCTACTGACATTTAGAACATGTCATGAGTCCATCCATGACATTCTGTCACCTACAGCAGCTTACTGTCAGCAGAGCTTTGACTCCATAGTAAATGAAATGTGAGCGTGAAGGCTCTGTGCATATGCATCATTATATACACCTACTGCATTCCAAGGTCAGCAGCTATGAACATCACTGGGCAGAGATGAGATCTACTTGGTGAGATGCATTTTTGCAAGGCCGTGCCGCTCACCAAACCAGTACTGCTCTGCTTTGAGTGGGATGGGACTGGACAGAAAGTAGGATAGTGACATCCAGACCCTAATACTGATTTATTGCCGATGGCAACCTTCGCAGGGTCATTCCGGTCAGGACCATGGCTTTCACCTGGAGAACAGTCCTGTGTTATGACAAATCATAACCTGGGGAGCAGTGCCTGTGGTCCTCATCTCCTATGCCAACAACGTCTTGGAAGCATGTGGAAAAAGCCAGTATAAATCTCCGTCCGCAGCCCCAAAACCCTCATACTCCCAATCAGACAACCACTGATTGGGCTTAGAAGGTGCAGCATCACAATTCACTCTTTCCAGATTCTCTGGGCAGGTGACCAGGGAGTCGGGTTGATATCATGGGGCGAAAAAAAGTCAAATTAAAAAGAATTGGTTTTCATTTAAAGCAATGGCCAGTGTTTGGGAGAGTAAAGAAAGAAAAATGTTCCCGTTTCCACTGCTAATGTTTATTGCCAAGGCATATTTATCTAAAGAAAGTTAAATATTTTTTATTAGGTTCTGTTTTATGTTTACCTCTAAGGATGAAATAATGGCAGAAGCGAGGCACATTCCAGGCAAAAGAAGACCTCCATATTTTTACTATTCTGTCGCTTTTGCTTGATGTATGACATTGCTCAACACGGCATGCCCTAAAGAGCACTTTCTGGGTCTCTGGATGCACCAGCTCTTTAAAAATTGGCAGGGTTTAGCATTTAG
The DNA here is from genome assembly GCA_026781145.1 of Hippopotamyrus pictus. NCBI lineage: Eukaryota > Metazoa > Chordata > Actinopteri > Osteoglossiformes > Mormyridae > Hippopotamyrus > Hippopotamyrus pictus. The sequence goes on along the minus strand of JAODLC010000028.1, from coordinate 2,496,370 downwards.
CTCAAGTGCATTTGGGCTGAAGAGAGTCTGATTGAACTTCAGGGCTTGGCTCGATGCATTGGTATAGGTCAACTTACCTAAATATCCTAGCATGCTTTAGCTCTGTGGTTTTGGCTGCTGTTATTTTTGCAGCTCTTATTCGCATTTAATGTAATGCATTCCACACCATCACAATAATAATAATAAGTAACAGAGAGCTGGAATCTACATTACCAAATATGGGAGGCAGGAAAAACGACTCCAGTCTAGTCTATAGAGAGGCCAGTGCATTGTCCTGTTTCTGTTTCATTATTTTTTTTGTGCATTGTTCAAACGCAACTGTGTCAACACTTCAGCTCTTAAAACACATTAATTGAACGAGCTCTTCATTATACCTCTCTCTATATTACCCATGGTACCAACTGACTCAAGCTCGAAATAATGCTACATTAACACCGTAAGAATAATACCTTACAGTCTAGCAGTTATTCTACATCTTCTGTCCCAGCTGAGCAAGAAAGAATATCGAGAGAGATAGTTAATTTGTTTGTGCCATCAACAGAGCCCCCCATGGCATGTAAAGAACTCTGTCCAGCTGTACTGAACAGTGAACAATAAGCAGCGTAAATCCTGGGCTGAAACTGTGCTGAAAAGCCCAGATAATATCCCTGGTAATGAAAGCATGGTGTCTCTGAATTGCCCTCACATGTCCAATAAGGGAGACCTTGTCTCAGCTGGATTATAAAGGATATGAAGGAATCATTAAATGGATAAAGTTGCAGTGTTTAACTGATGATGCCTGTGCTTTTTTTTCATGTTTCAGCCTTTTCCAGGGGCGCAGTGAGGTTTAAGAAGGAACTGCACCAGGCCCAGCATCTGCTGTTCTGCCCTGGGTGCCGGGGCTCTCCCCGGGCCCGGATGGAGATGCCGGCAAGGTGAGATGACCGCAGTGGGTTCGTTTGGCGCTCTGTGATGTCACAGAGGCGGCCGCCACCGGAGCCGCAGGCGACGCTCAGGTTCCATGTGATGTCAGAGCCAGCAGAGCCCCGAATGCGGGTCGAAACGGGAGCCGGGGCAGCACGTGACCCAGAGGAACATAAGGGCCTCTCTGTGCCTGCCACAGCTGCCGCGGCTGGTCCCCCCTCCCCCTGGCTGATCCCCCC
>JAODLC010000028.1:2467278-2486770 GCA_026781145.1 Hippopotamyrus pictus | reverse complement strand
AGGGTGGGGGTGTGCTCACCGTGGATTGTTTTGCCCTGTGGCTCCATTTCATGCAGTAGTGATCTGAGCGTCCTGTAGTTGTATCTTGCAAATCCACAAGCAGTTATGCTCCGGTGCACTCAGCTGGACTCCACATAGGGTGTGATGGCTGCCCCCCCCCCGGCGCCATCTGACCCATCAGCCACATTGTGCTTGGGAAGGGCCTGACAGACTGGATCGATGCAGCTGCTCTGGGCAGAAAGGGGGTCGGTAGCTGGGGAGAGCAACTGAAAACGAGAGATGGGTGGAGAATGAGATACAGGGATGGGGGGATGAGAGAAGGTGAGAGAAGGTGAGGGGGCTGCTTTTCTCCACTGCTCCTTTTATCTGCAGGCTGGATCTGGTCTGGACCGATGCAGCAAGTGTTGGCACACCTGCGGTACCCCCTGCAATATGCTGCCCCCCCCATCAGCTGCAGCCGCAGCCACATGTGCCTGAGCCATCGACACGGAAATGACTAATTTAGCATTTTTCTCTGAGAATGAAAAGAGGGGAGATTCAATAGGGGTCATATTAACGTTCTCACCCTGCTCTGGCGACAGTAGCGGATGTCACTATTGGGAGATCATGGACAGCTGGTATCAGATTACAAACCAACCAGGCGATAGATCCTCTTTTGTCACTCCATTTATTTATTTTCCCTAAACTTCTGTCATCGATACAATTATGTGTGACTACACATACAGAGCAAACCCTGCATTTGTGTTACTGTCTATTTCTTACAAAGCTAATACAAGATTTTATCTGAGAGGAGAAAACATGTCATTTGTTTTCATACGACCGCCCCCTGGAACAGTGCGCCACCTCTCGAACCCGGGACCCTCAGCTATGCATGTCCATGGACAGAGCACCCAATCATCTTTTTGACCTGTTAGCAATTAACCTAATTAGCTGTGAAATATTGAACCAGGTGATTTGTTTTAGTATTATACAACTTTTCCAGTCTTTTGATGCCCTGTTCCAGCTTTTTTGAAACATGTTGCTGGCATCAAATTCAAATTGAGCACATATTTGTCATAGAACAATCGCATTTCTCAGTTTCAATCTTTGATTTGATCTCTTTGTTCTATTTCCTATTAAATATGGGTGGAATGCATGGGTATGCATTCTATTTTTATTTATATTTCACACAGCGTCCCAACTTTTTTTGGAATGTGGATGTGTGTGTATATATATATCCCTAGGGTATGAATATCTATTGCATATATATGAATATATTTGTATTATGTATTCTTTTTGTGTATATATAATTACTTACAATATATCTTAAAATGTGGTGACTTTATAAATTAAACACGGTCTACATTTAAGGAAGGAATTTGACAGCCTACAGACCACTTCCTCTCAGTGCGTGCGTGCGTGCGTGTCTGCAGAGGCCCCAGTGTCGTACGGGCCCTTTTTTACCCAACAATGCGCTGAACATAGCGTTCACGCTCCATTCTTCCTGCTTGCCCCATGATGTCACCGCCCGCCAATAGGACGGCACTTAAGCCAAGTAGGGGACAATTAGGCAGCCTGCCATTCAAAAATCTCCATGTCGCATTAGCGACGGGAGACCTATACTCAATATGCCGCAACTGGTACATTTTGCAGAGCAAAATGTGGTCAATCTTTTTAAGGGTGAATTTATGCCACTGAGTATTGAAAGCCGCCCTCACGGCAGCAGGGAACACGGTCCTTTTCAGAAGATCTGTGCGAGGGAGGATGTTGTGGTTTCTTGCACTAACCAGTGTTGGGGAAGTGAATAGTCATATGACCTGCAACATTTTCCAGTCAGAAAGCGAGTGAGCTGTCACCGCTCATTTACGTCGTGTGCTAAAGAGTGTGGCATATGGCGGATGCTGTACGACATATTAGAGTACTCCTCCAAACATACAAATAGACTTAGATGAGTTTCTAATGCTCGAAATTTGTATATATAGCGCCACCTGCTGACCAAGAAAATATACCAGTGAGCCGCCTTCCCATGTCAGCTGCAGAATTCTGCTGAGACTCATCTTTAAAGGACTTTCAGCAGGTGCTGTTAATCCGCCAAGACGAGTTTGGAGCTGCCCAGTCCTGCTCTGAGTCAATGGAGAGGATGCAAACTTTGCCGTTGGGAGTGGCGCCATTACTCTGCTTATTTTGCCACCACTCCCTTCCTCTTTCCCACAAACACCCAGTTGGTGGGGCAGGGGTGCATGGTGGGTGCAGGGCGGGGGGGGGGGGGCTCAGTACCAGCTCTGTGCTAAAACAATTAGACTAAGCGTCTCCTCACCACTGCGGTTGGGGGAATTGCAATGTAATCCACCACTGGGATCCTTAATAGGGCAGCATCGCTATGAATACAGAGAGAGCAGGGTGTGGGGGATAATTAGCTCAAATGAGCCACCGTCGCTATTTATAGTTAAAGCCAACAAACGGCAATTAATCTCAGGCCTTATTACTGCGTCAGTCGCCCTCCCCCTCATATGGACAAATATGAGCGGGGTAGGGATTCAGAAACGTCAGGCCGAGTAGGAAGTCGGTCTGGGGGAAGGATTATTGAGCTGATATCCTGCCAGTGCACACCTGTTACCGCCTGGGGGCTTATTGGTCGGGAAGGGGGCATCATAGGAGATGGGGGGAGGGTTAGAGGTGAACGGAAATGCCGGCTTGCTGTTTTGAGAGGAGGACAGAGCGAAAGAGGACAATGTGGCGTCCGCACCAAGTTATCACATGGTGCCTCCTCATCGCACCAGGCCCAGCCATCGCCATCTTTAACATGTACAAATGCACCTTCAAAACACGGAAGCCATTCACTCCTCCTGATTAAAGAAATGCTTTTATGGCTCACAAGGTCGCAGGTTACAGTCCTATCAGGCCCTTACAGGTGTAACTTTGAGATTCAATTTCTTAACTCGCTTCCGTAACATACCCAGCTGTGCAAACAGGTGTAACTACAAACTGTGTTAGTCGACAATATGGAAAAATGTGGCTAAATGCTGATAGAGGTGATATGAGATGGTGTAATAACGTGCCTCTATGATTTATACTGGGTCTTTCTGTGTTTGACAGTGGAGAAGGAGGCCAGGAAGCCGTCACACTGCTCTCACTAGGCAGCAGCCCAAGGCGAGGCGCAGTCACTCATGGAACATGTGACAAAGGGACAGTTTGGCCCTTTAACTTCTGCAGCTAATTTAACTGGCTCGGGATTCTTTGCAAGGTACCACACATTCCGTTCATTTTTTTGCATGTCGCTCGTTTACTGTGTTTTCCCATATTGAGTTAGTCATTTGCTTAATGCTTAAATGGAGCCATGTGACCTTGGTTTGCATGTTTGTACTTATTTCAACAAAATGTAATATCTGAGCATCAGAATGGGTGGGGCTGCAAGATGCTAAAAATGTCATCTGTGATGTGCTACAATTTTTGTGACCTATTGTGACAGAACAATAGTGCAGTCCAGACGAGTCGGTCCTTGTATTTGCTTCCTCCGAGCTCCCTGCCAGAGCCCGGTAAGAGCTGGGGGGGGAGCAAAAATATGAACTGTCTGTGGGTCCCCGAGGACCGGATTGGGAAACACTACTTTAGAGGGACCAAACAAACATGCAGAATCCCTGCTGTCCGGAAACAGGCCCGTCCACTCCCTTCCTGAGATCAAAGGGGACAGGCAGACTGATGTCTTTGTGCACAGGAGCCCCTCAGCTTTGATCTGTAACTTTGTGGCCACCATGTTCAATCCCTCCCTGTGTGGGAAGGTGGAGAAACCAGCGGTGGCCAGTGTGCCAGGCTTGTTGTGTCAACCAGGGGTGGGGAACCTGTTCCATGGAGGGCTGAAGTGGGTGTGGGTTTGGGATGATCTCTCAATCAGCCAATAACAAAGGGTCCCCAGGACTGCAGAACCACTGTTTTTTATTGGCTGATTGAGAGATCATCCCAAACCCACACCCACTTCAGCCCTCCATGGAACAGGTTCCCCACCCCTGGTGTAAACAGAGAAAAGCAGGGGACGCAATACTGGGAAGCATGTGCCTGTGAGTTATGATTTATGTATGAGCCATGGTGTAATTTACCTCCTGGTCCACAAGGACCCCACAGAGGGGTACAGCAGCATGCACAAAAGGCCAGGACGTCCTGAAAGTTTTCGTGAAAAAAGACGAGTGCCTTTATCTCGGGAAAGACTCATCCAAGGGTGGCGTCACTTGTCACAGGACACGAGTGGAACTTTGGTAAAAATGAACGAGTCACTTTGTGTGGAGATATTTATATAACTACCACTGTTCTAATGTTCTAGCTTCTCCTGTATTTACAATCAGATGGCTTTCAATACACTAAACTGAAAGTTGTATATTTTTATCCCTAAAATTCTTTAATACGTCTATCAATAAAGAAGGCGTGCGTGTGCGAGTGAATGGTGTGCGAGTGAATGGGGTGCGAGTGAATGGGGTGCGAGTGAATGGGGTGCGAGTGAATGGGGTGCGAGTGAATGGTGTGCGAGTGAATGGGGTGCGAGTGAATGGGGTGCGAGTGAATGGTGTGCGAGTGAATGGTGTGCGAGTGAATGGTGCGCGAGTGAATGGTGTGCGAGTGTGCCCTGCGATGGGTTGGTGCCCCGTCCTGGGTTGTTCCCTGCCTTGCGCCTGTAGCTTCTGGGATAGGCTCCAGAACCCCTGCGACCCTGAATAAGACAAGCGGTTTCAGAAAATGGACGGATGGATTTGTAAACAAATTTGCAAACAGAGTATACTAATATTACCAATACTGTATTGGAAAAAGATCATCTATGTTCTAAAAATAGATTATTGTCATTACTATTTAAAAATTCGATCCCTTGTCTGAGAATTTTAGCACAGCGATACCTGCATCTGTAATGCCAGCAATAAACCAACTTCCAATATAATCCTTAAGATTTTTTCAAAGAACTTGCATCAATGAAATAAATCAGGAGCAATAATCAATTTTGCCAGTTTCTTACTTACTGGAAATGAAAGACATTCCCCTAATTGGGGGATTTGTATGTTCAGTTCATTTGCTGAATGAATGTCTTTACTGTGATAATAGATAGTAACTGCAATATGCAAATCCATTAATCTTCTACCCACTTCTCCTTGTCCTGGGGCCTGGGGCTATTTCCAGGAAGCACAGGACACAGGGCTGAGGTACACCTATGCCAGTTCATCGCAAGCAGCAGGCACACACAAAGTCTTCGGTTAACCTAACTTGCACTTCTTTAGAAACCCATGTGACACAGAGAGAACATGAAAACTCCCAACCCAGGAGGTGTGAACAACAGTGCTACCTAGTCTTCTTCCGTGTTCTACTTTAAGCAACATGGCCGTTTGTGAACCACTACTGCCCTCTAGTGACTGATGGTATTCATTGCTGTTTTACTGAAAAGCACAAGTACCACGTGTGCAGAACAAGCAATGCCATTATGAAAGTAAGCTAAAAGGGCCACAGTGCAAATAGTTTACTCACAGAAGGATGCCCATGAGTCGTTCAGTACACACCACCCTATGTAAACTAGGTGAAGAAAATGAACCAAACATTTTGACAATTCACCTTTAATGTAAAAAGTGCTGCAATTTCATCATTTTACAAAAGTTGGTATGAAAATCACACTCAATTTCATACCCAACGAACTCATACCACAGCCCGATTAGTAGTAGCCTTACTGATTAATATTAGATGGTTTTCATAAAGTTATAAAAATGTGTATCATTCAGAAAATGTTGAAGACTAAAAAGTTCAAAATGATTCACGTCCCACACAAAATAACATTTTGTGTAACATTTCAGTTTACAGTTTGCCTGGCTCAGATGCAGCACCACTGCTGCTGACTAAGTTTGCTTCCCGGGCAGGGAATGGCGAATGTGAGCTTGTAAACCTTCAGACCCTCAGACGGATGTGGAGGATGTGAATATCGGGGCTGCTGAACTCTGGGTCCTGCTGCTCCAGTGGGATCTCCTTGGACTGGAAGTCTTGCAGAAGCAGCTGGTCAAAATTGATCAGAAGATGTCAGCAAGAAGCAGCCAAAAGAACTGTAGCATATTTCTACCACACGATAAAATTCTGACATGCCATTTGGGGGTAATGGTTTGTAATGCACAATACTTCCCCAGGACAAAGTGGACATTTACTTCTTACCTGGAAGAATTTCTTCTCAACCTCCGCATTGTGCCCCATGGTACGTTGCTCATAGGAACAAATGACACAAGTATGGGGTCCAGCCAAATCCCTCAGAGTCTTAACCAGAGGCTCCACAGACTAAGAGCACATGGGCAGTGTGTTAGTGTTATTAAGTGTTTAAGAGCATAGATTCAAATTTTGGTTGGGGATTCAATAATCCCTAGGGTCAAAGAAAATGTCAAAGAGCCCGGTATACTTGAATCTACAAAAAACAAGATAAGGTAACAGCACTGCATTCTTAATATTGCCTAATAACTTGATTTGTAAAACACTGGAATGCATCTTATCATCCTGATAAACATGTATATACTTCAAAGAAGTGGTTTAGCTTGCAAGCAGGATACAATACCTGTTCGTAATAAATGCAATCTGCCATCAGAATGAAGTCAGGGTGTGGTAAAAACTCAGTTACATCTTCTCCCCTATAAATGCAAAGATGCACATTTGGCAAGTATTTACTTTGAATAATTGTAATCTACAATTAACTGGACATATGCAACATGATTTAGAGTTAAATTATTTTCATCTGTACTTCTCTTATAATGTACTTTGTACTTCTGTATAATGTGCCTTCCTTATTAACTGCATCAGAGTAACATACATTACAAACACTTATGGTTACTGTGTGGGATCAGAATATTTTTAAAAAATTTATAATCAGGTGAGACTGAGTACAAACCATTTTAGTACCTTGGGTACAATCGAGCCATCCCTGACCAAACATTGGTTGTCCCGGATGTTTACGTGGAGCAGATGTTGTAATTCTTCCAGGTCTGTCACAGTGACGTTTGCCCTTAAACAGGCAGAACGGAGGCATGTTAAATTACCAGCATTCGGTACAGTGTATGATCTAGTATGTGCAACGGAGTGCGGCCACTAACAACATTTAAGCAACACAGAAATCATAATAAAACACCATGGCATCACAATCTAGCAAAATAAGCATATACCACGATACATTTAACAACTGTATGTCGCAACAGAAATAACCTTTCTTTATATAGTTATTTCAACCGACCCCAAGGTTGCTGCCATGAGGCCAACCACTCCAGTCCCGGCTCCAAGCTCTAAGATAGTTTTGCCGGACCATAGGTTTGTTCCGGCTTCAGGATCCCAGAAAGCTTTCGTTTCTAAATATTTCGCGAGAACGATGGCAGCATCCCACACCACACAGCCTACATCCCCTTCACTGCACTGCTTCATATGTAAACACGAACCATCATTTTTTTCTATAACTCTAACGAAATAACGTTGTTCTTTCTCGCCATCTGAGGGCGCCGCCATCTTGTTTCCTGACGTCACGCCATTCGGCATTCCCGTTAAAAATGATTTCTCCGCTAGAGGGCGCGTTTTTCATTCATATCATTGTTAATTTAGAAAAACAGAATGAATGAAAATTAAATTAGAATTATTAAATACTTTGAAAATTTTAATAATGAAAAGAAATGCATCTCTCATAGCTTATGGTTAGAAATTATTCAGGCAAGAGTGTGTGGGGATTACGGAGACATGATGGTAAAGAATAAATATGGTAAAGATAAATGTACAATACACATGCATATTCTTGTATTTTTAAAGTAATAATAATTATTATATTTTTATTTTTATTAGTGTCGTTTTCTGACGGTGCATCGGTTTTTAATCCATATTAAAATGCAAAATACTTGGCCGGTAGCTAACCTTTATTGAGCCTTTTTGAGATATTGCGCCTGTGCTGATCATTTTCTACAAAGCATGGTCAATCTGCTGCACCCAGCTTTTTGAGTCACATTACACTTTACACAAATGTTTAAATCATCGTATATAACGGTGCATAAAATAGTAAATGCGCTCATCCAATCAGAGCGCTAGTACCTGACAGAGGTCGCGAGGATGTGACACGAGCCGCAGTATAAAGCGGCGGGAAACCGGACTGAAGAGGCGCTGGCAGGACGGTGGTTTTTAAAAACCCGTTGGGATTGAGGGTTGTTTTATTTTCCACATACGCGCTGCCGCAGTTTCAGAGTAACGCAAAATGCTCCGCAGCAGTACAGAGGAGGTGAGCGCAGGTGACACCTCCGTGTCCGGCCGGAGCAGCGCGTCCCCTTGGCCGCGGCCCGGCGGATCTTCCCAGACGAGCCTGAGGTCCTGGACGTCGACTTCATCTCTGCAGGACTCGACGACTGCGAGCACAAACAGAGACTTTCAGGGGCCACAGGCCTCGAAAGGTGTAATACATTTTTGCATTCACTGAACTGAGTTTTATTACACTAACCTATTCCATTTTAAAGGGTGATTATTGTTAGCTTAATCTCTGGGGTAATGCTGCAAACGGCAGGAGGTCCTTCCTCAAACTTGATTCTCTCACTTTTAAGTAGTACAACTTTACTTAATGTTTTTAGTATTTACACAGATGTTAATATCAGACTACAGAACATGGCTCCGTAATCCGCACAATGCCAAAGATGAGTGAATCTGGTGTTTTGTGTTTGAGACTCTTACCAAGGGGACCTGAGTTCGAACGCCGGCAGGATTAGCTCGTCTGCCCTCGTCTCAGCCCGTAGTGGCTCTTCTGTCTGGAGTAGGGGGACCCCACGGTTAGCCAAGACCCCATGCTCCGCTGGGGCCAGGGGTGTGCTTAATATACGGACTCCGCATGCTGACCATACTGGTATGATACTGCCTTCTAAATCAGAGCTTTCAGATATACTCAATTAGCTCATAACTTTGGAAAAGTTATTTCTTATGCTGAGATATAGCCAAAAATCAAGAGACAAATCTGAAAATGCCTCACTGGGTTGCAAGAACTTGGTCCTTTATTGGTCCAGAGAAATGATACTCATTGCAACATATGATGAATGATGTGATTTTGCCTTTATGGCATAAGTAAGCTTGATGTATGTACGTGTGTGTGTTCTCCACAGAGACCACCAGCTCTTCAGCTGCTTCTAGCGCTGTTGCCTCTGTGATCGTGGCAGTGGTTGAGGGGCGAGGCCTGGCGCGCGGCGAGATCGGCATGGCCAGTATCAACCTGAAGTTCCCTGAGCTCATCCTGTCTCAGTTCGCTGACACTGGGTCCTATGTCAAAGTAACAATCAGTCAAAAAGACTAGATATGTTTCTTATTAGCATCAGAATAAGGCTTTGGCAATACAGTGCAGCTGAGCTGTAATGTCCATATTGATTTAACCATCTTACTTGAATCAGTTAGATGAATTAATAACATGATTTATTAATGAGGTATTAGATATTGCGATTATGTAAAGTACGACCTGTGATCTGTCACAATGGTTTGGCAATATGAGGTTTAAGTTCTGCATGTCGGCAGGTTATCACCAAGCTGCACATTCAGAGCCCCTTGGAAATATTGATGCCAGACACTGCTAAGGAGAAGGGCAAAGGAACTAAACTTTACAGCCTCCTCACTGAAAACTTCCAGGTAGAGGCACATGAATGCTGTTGCAAGTGAAATGAGTCTAGTCTTGCTTTTCCTGTCAACATCAAGAAAGACTGTGGGTGGCTCCTCACAGCTGCCTTTAGATGTGCTTTCTACCTTAAACTATTTTGTGTGTCTTCTCAGCAGTTTCTGGAAAACATTAACCCTAGTATTTTCTGTTTAGGTGATCCTTTTTATCAAAATCAGCATACAGTTTTACATATTTATGCGTTATTAAATAAATTTGCTTAGGAGTAAAGCAGGGGGTCTCCAGGGCTTTGAATGAGAAATATTCAGGTTCTAAAGTAGCACACTATGCCCACCCCCCACACATGCTAAAATTGCTAATGAGACCTGCACACAATTATGTCTCCCCTCTACATTACCAGGCTGCAGCCTTCACCGCCATCCAGAGAAAGTATTTCAATGAGAAGAAGGGGCTGGAGTACATTCAACAGCTGTGTGCACCTGAATTCAGCACTGTCTTGATGGAGGTGCAAGCTAAGTATGTTCACAGACATGGGCAATTACACAGATTAAAACGTATGTGCCATTTTGGAAAGGGTAGGACACCAGGGACAGAGTCTTTGTCTTTATTGCTGAATTCAGTTTGCTTTTCAATAGGTATGCATTGTCATGTCATCAATGTGTTTATTTTTTAGGTACTACTGCCTGGCTGCTGCCTCTGCTCTGTTGAAATACTTTGAGTTTGTTCAGAATTCCATATATGCACCCAAGTCTCTAAAAGTGAGCTTCAAAGGCAGCGAGCAGACAGCCATGATTGACTCCACTTCTGCCTGCAATCTAGAACTGGTTATCAACAACAGAAACCACAGGTTAGGTGTCAAACTGTGAAAAATGATGGACAGATAATAAAAAATGTGAAGAAACTGAGGGGAAACTGACCAAGAAAATATTGACAATTATGTGGTAATTTGTGGGGAGAGACAGGCATGGTTAATGGAACAATAAAATACAGTAAATAAAATAACAGATACTAAAGGTAAGAAGCACAGTACACAAAAAACCTAGCTTCCTTTTCTATTTTACTTGCCATCGTCTTTCCATTTCAGTCCAGCTGCTTAAATGGTTTGTCAGTTACTGACGTGTTGCTCATGAAAAAAATATCAGGATACCTGTGCTGTCATTCAGCTGCTCAGTGCCTCATAATGATTCAGCAGTTTCTTGCTAGTCAGTGGACTGTGCATTTTACCCAAAATGACAAATGTGGGTTATTTTCTCTAAATTAGAGGTGCTGGCTTTGCATGTAGGGGGACCATAAAGACTACCAGAGGCTTTAGTCAAGAATGGTACTTTATAAATTCATAGGTATATTGGTAAGGGCTTGTTATAAAACACATAGTATGGAATCCATAACCTACACTGCACTGTAAAATAGTAGTCGCCATGCACATGGGTGTGGGTTAGCTGTGTGGTTATTGCTGGGGAGGTGTGCGTATTACAGATAGTGAAAGCAGAGAAATGCTATTTTTATAACTAAATGAGAGTATTAGAAGTGGTTGTCCTGACTGTCATATTCTACTAAACTAGGGATTCCCAAAGTGGGGGTCATGAGATGATTTCCTGAGTATGCAAATTGAAATTAACAATGTGAAAAAATTACATGGTAAACATAACCGGTCTATTGGGATAAATCAATTGTACCATGGCGGACCCCCTTGGATGGCGAACGGCGAAATATAAAGGGAGGGGGGGAGACCCCAGGTCCGCAAAACGGGGGTCATGAGCCACTGGTACCATTATTTTGGGGGTTGGGGGCTGAAACGTTTGAGAACCCATGTATTTATAGATAAGTAACTGCAATGAGATTAGTCCATGCTGTGTGTGTGTGATAGGAGTGAGTACACCTTGCTGGGGGTCCTGAACTACACTAAAACCCCGGGTGGAGGGCGGCGCCTGCGCTCTAACATCCTGGAGCCACTGGTGGATGTTGACAGCATCAACACTCGGCTGGATGCCGTGCAGGAGCTCCTGCGAGATGAGAAACTCTTCTTCGGCATGAAGAGTGGTCAGGACTTGCACGTCAATCTTAACAGCTAGTTTTTGCCTCTGTTAAATTATGCAGTGTTTTTTATTAAATTATGAATTGCCTTTATTACAGCAGTACCTGTAAAGTTACTTGTTTATAGGTACACAGCACACCATACGTCATGTATCAACATTTATGGTAGTATTCTCATCAACAAACTGCAATGTTTCAATACCACATTTATAATACTTCCATTTTAACGTCTGTGTAGTTTTACACTCAGCTGAATTTTATGGGAGTTTTTAAACTCGGCTTTGATTGTGTGCACATCACTCAACTGACATTTTGCCTGAATGTTGTGTCCTTTTGACTTGTAGCAATTGGACACTTTCTGGACATAGACCAGCTGCTCTCTGTTTTAGTACAGATCCCCAAACAGGAAACGGTAACAATGGCTAATGTCTCTAGATACTGTTTGAACAGTTGTGGAGTGGTACGGTTATCAGGAATGTAACATTTTGCCAAGCAATATCTAAATACCAGTGAAAACTATAAACTAGATCTATTCATCATTGCCAGCAAAGGTCTTTTGCTATTAATAATATTAGTGTGTAGGGCTACCTCATCTACATTTCTGAGTTTCTTTATGTCAGATATTCCTGTTCTTGAGGCAGGTTCAGGTGGCAGAGATGAAGATTGTGCATGTGATTCAGCTAAAACACACGCTGGAGCTGGTCGCACCACTTAAGGTAACAGCATACAGAGGGGAATGTCTCATCAATTGGCCATTACATCTCATTGCACAGTTGTTCGTAAGACTGTAACATCGACCAGAATACATCATAATGTGTTCTGTAATACTAATATCAGTAGAATAGATACAAATTCAAGGAATGTTGTACACTGTTGGTTAAGAAATTTTAATGCTTATAAAAAATGTGGTATGAATATTGTTTTGTATTATCTGCCTTTTTCCATATATTACTTCACGCTCAGTATTAGAGTTCAGTTATTCAAATGAGAGGGAGGTGTTTGGCAATCCTGTAAGGGGTAATGTTGTGTTAACGCCAAGCTACGTCATAGTTAGTCAGTGTGAATTAACAGTGTTGAATGTGGAGACAGGGAGTGCTGAAGACCTGTCAGACAGCCCTGCTTAAGGCCTACTATAGCTCCTTGGAGGACAGCAGGTAATAGGCTGCCACAGTGATTCTGTGTCCCAGCTGTCAATATGGTGAATTCCTTGGCAGTTGGCAACTCCTTACCATTGCATTTAAAATAATATCCTAGATTTGTTATATGATTATCATCTGTACATATTTATAAATCAGTCAGCTGAAAAAGAATATTTATTAGGTTACATAAATTACATAGCACCCCTAACATACCTTGAACCTGTATACGTTGTGGCACTCCCATTCAAAATCCCTTTTTCAGGTTTGACAGCATCCTGGAACAGATCAAGACTGTAATAAACAATGACATTAGCTACACAAAAGGCAGCCTTAACATGCGCACACAGAAGTGCTATGCTGTGCGGCCTAACATCAATGAGTTTTTGGACATTGCTCGTCGAGCCTACACCGAGATTGTGGATGACATTGCAGGTGAAACATTAGGTGTCAAAAATTGGGTCAATGGGATTTTTACAAACGGATCTGGGGGCAAAAAGACAGTGTGATCATCATATTCAGGACTTGTGGCAGACATGGGGGAGAGACACAGATTGCCTCTGCGAACAAGTTTCAGCGCAGCCCGTGGTTTCTTTGTTCAGATGAAGTTGGAGGGGGTGGCCCTGCCGGGCGGACAGCTTCCAGCAGAATTCATCAAGGTGAAGCCGGTTCCCTGTGAGGACATCATATGTTAGGAGTACCAAGTCTAACTGTACATACCTGCTAATTCGAAGTATTCTTCGGGTTAACCCTGAATTAATTTTAGTGAAATGGCTGCTTGGTCGTGCCCATTGCTTCCGGGATAGGCTCCGGACCCCCCGCGACCCAGTAGGATAAGCGGCTTGGAAAATGGATGGATGGATGGCTGCTTGGCTTGACTGTGCTAAATACTTAATGCCCTCAGGCTGAGTCTTCTTTAGATCTGTTACATGCTGTCCTGCAGTATGCCACACTGATCTCATACTATTCTGCTACCTCCCAGAACACCGAAATCGACACCCAATTTAGAATGATAAACCACTTTCCTTAAAAAAGTAATACCTTTTCAAAGACAGTGCAGGAATATATTGAGCGCATACAAGCCTTTAACAGTGTTTACTCAGTTTACTCTGTCACATTATCGCTGCCAACCAACTGTAATGCAAAATCTGGATAAAACTGGAATTTAATTTTGAGTTTGTGGTTGATGCTTTTGCACAAGGTTACAAAGCACCGGAACAACTACAGTTTCACCACTGCAGACCTCATCAAAATGAATGACCACTGTGAAGAAGCATTGAGGGAAATCTTCCACATGTCCTATGTGTGAGTTAACAGCAACTAAACATTGTTTGCACTCAAGTCTTACGCAGATAATGAGTTTTTGATGCTGGGCCATGTGCATTTTCAAACCTTTTCTCATCAGGTATGTAGGGAAAACTCAATACTGTATTCTTAAACTCACATCAAATAGTTATTTAAAATAATTTTTCTCTTAATATTTGTTCAGGACGTAGTAAAGCGGTGGTTCCCAACCCAGTCCTCAGGGACCCCAGACAGTCCACATTTTTGCTCCCTCCCAGCTTCTCCTCCAACCCCTTGTTCTTGACTGGCTGGGAGCTGGGAGGGAGCAAAAATGTGGACTGTCTGGTGTCCCTGAAGACTGGGTTGGGAACCACTGTAGTAAAGTGTGACAATTTTCTGTAGTTGTAGCAATTGTTTGCTTGTCCTAAATGTTTTTTAAAAATCTTAATATCTAAGACAAAGCTTTGGTGCACAGTCAGCTTTTGCCTCTGAAAAAAATGGAAGCCATCCTGAACTCACACACATGCGTATTCTATTCTGTGCTGGGGCTGCAGTGATCTGGGCTTCTATGGGGGCTGGTATACAGGTATTATGGTGGATCTGGCCTCTGTAGTATTGTTCTGAACCCCTCTTCTCCTAGGGTGGTCTGCCAGCTGCTGAGTGCAGTCCATGAGCATGTGCACTGCCTTTACAAGCTGTCCGATGCCGTCTCCATGCTGGACATGCTGTTGTCATTGGCCAACGTTTGCACTGTCTCTGATTATGGCAAGTAATACCTGGCACACTAAGTCACACACGCCACAATCTGACAGTGCAATTCTGCATCCTGCCCAATACCCGGCAACCATTATGCTTACATAATTTGTCATCAGGGGGTTGTTGGGACTATTCATGCCAAAAATAAATAACTAGCGACTAAAATCCCATTTAAAGTTTAAACAGGTAAGAGATATGAATTATTTCTACAGTTTAATTACCACTTCTGGTAAAACCATAAAACTGACAATCAGTTACAGTTCAGCTTCATTCATTCTGGGGCACAAAGTTCACTGGTAATTGGAGGAAGTTAAATAACTTTCATTGCCACAGTGAAACCTTTAAAGTATTTCTAAGCCTTAGCCCCCTATCCTTAAAAGCAGTTCAGGGCTTAACAGAGAATATTTGCAAAAAAATAAATGCCATATTATGATTTCCTTTAATTAGCCAGACATTGCATAATAGTAGTAGCCTAACACTAAGCCCTTTCTCCTTTTAGCTGTCATTTCCACAGAAAAAATGCCCAGCTCCCATTGCCAGGCTAATTATACTTGGGCTGGCTCAGCCCTGTGGTGCTTCTGCAGTTTGTTTGACTACTTCTTCCCTGACCCCCACACCAGCCATCTTCCCAAGCTGAACTCCAGCACATAGCATAAGAACTGAGTGTGTCTTCACACAGATACAGTTCAGCATGATGATATTGCATAAAAATGACCTTCAAACACCATGCAGCATGTTAATATCAAAAGCGTCTGTATCTGTTCTTGCTATCACATCCATTCTGTTCATGCAATATATGTAATCGAAAGAAGATGAAATGATTAACATTTTGACTATGAGGAGACATAGCAATGTGTTCTTTGTTTTAGAAATGCTTGGTTTCCTGTGCAGTATCCAGGCAAAATCAAAGCACTGAAATAGACCAGGTCTCGCTGCTATCATTCCTGTCCTGCATTCCAGTGCGTCCTGAGTTCACAGACACTTTGGCAATCAAGCAGGGCCGACACCCCATCCTGGAGCGTATCTCTGGCCAGCAGCCTGTCTCCAATAACAGCTACATTTCAGAGGGTACCAACTTTGTCATTATCACCGGGCCCAACATGAGTGGCAAGTCCACTTACTTAAAGCAGGTGGCGCTGTGCCAAATCATGGCTCAGATAGGTATGCAAGGTTCAGACCTTACACAATCTTTAAAAGCAATTTGGACACAAGGCATTTTTATGTATACATTGTTTCTAAATTATATTTTTTAGTTGTTTGTTAATATTAATGTCAGATCCTATAGGCTGTAAACTACAAAAGCAATTTCATGTTCTCTCAGGCTCCTTTGTTCCTGCTGAGTACGCCTCATTCCGAATAGCAGACCAGATTTTCACCAGGATAGGAGTGGACGATGACTTTGAGACAAATTCCTCCACCTTCATGGTGGAAATGAAGGAGGTGCACATGCCAGTGTTTTTAGGTTACACAAAACAATAGACAATAAGGAAATGAAACGTCAAGTAAAAGTGAAATTTAACCTCTTAATATTATTCAAAATGTTCATATGCCATTTGCTATTTTGTATTACACAAAATCAAATTCAGTATGTTATGCTCACACAGTATTACTTACTATACTTATTCCTACAGAAAGATTTCATGGCTTCATTTGTTTCAGTGACGGGAACTCTAACTGTTTCTGTGTACATTTCAGATCTCATATATAATCCACAACGTGAGTGACCGATCTCTCGTCATCATAGATGAGCTGGGGAGGGGCACCAGTGCTGAGGAGGGGGTCGGCATCTGCCACTCAGTCTGCGAGTACCTGCTCAACTGCAAGGTACAGAACTGCTCTGATGTCCTCTCTGTAGGTTTGCTTTTGCAGTTAAATCTTTTAGAGTTCAATATCTTGGTATTTATAGCTTAATACATTTTCTTATATTAATATTTAAATTGAGTGGGCTTACTATTTGTCATATAAAAAACGTTATTCATTAAAACCGCTAATATTTTCCTGAAAACACAAAAATAAGGTTGATCTGTAATCCATTTTTTTTGCTCACTTGAGTATTTCTTCAGGTTTTTACTCTCATTAACTTTAGTTGTAGTCCTCCTATATATAAGTTTTCATTTTTACCCGTTCATTGGTTTCCACTGCCAAACCGAGAGTCAGCAATGGAGCTTCAGTTCTTGCCAGGCTGACGTGAGTGAGAAATATACCACACCCCCCAACCCCCACCCTGCAGGCATTCACGCTCTTTGCCACCCACTTCCTGGAGCTGTGCCATCTGGAGACGCTCTACCCCAATGTGGAGAATCAGCACATGGAAGTCCAACACACCCGAGCCGCCAGCTCTGACGCCGAGACCGTCATTTACACCTACACACTTAGCCGGGGCTGCTCAGAAGAAAGGAACTATGGTACTGTTACAACTTGTCAGCTACCACATAGCCATCCATCAGCATCTGTGAAACAATGTGAGAACACAGACTTACTAGCTGTGTCCTTCTAATTACTGGAAGATGAATCAGAACTGATGACCTGGTTGTGGCATTTAATTATTAAGTGTGCAAGGGCTGCATTTCATGTCGATAGAGGATGTAATGAACTGTGAAAATTGCAGGTCTGAGGGCAGCAGAAATAACTGCATTGCCACTGTCTGTAATCCAGGAAGCTAGGCAGGTTGCCTCAAGAGTCAGCCAGCAGCTGTGGGTAAGCACTCCCGAAATCCGCTGCCGCTTGTTTAAATGAAAGGTACTATCAAGTGTGAGCATTAACGATAACTAGGGGTATTGATAGCATGATTTGACTGGCTTTAGTTGTTCAAATATTTCCACAAGACAACATAGGGCATATGGGCCCTGCAACATTTTTTTGCATGCTGTTGCATCAGAACTCAATAAGGTTATCCTGTTAGCAAGGTCAAATAAATGAAATACTGCAGTAAACAACTTACTGATTACAGCAGCTTTGACAAAGATTCCTCAGCTACAAATATATATAGATATATGGTGACAGATAAAACTACATTTAGCCTGGATATTAATATAGTAATATGACTGTAGAAGATTACTTTTGGGAAGGGCAAAATAACTGATTGCATGTTCAGCCAGGGCTTTTCAGTAATTCCACCTTAATTTAATAAACAATAATAAGGGCATGGATTTGTAACCTGAAAGTCATGGCATATCTCCTTGCTGCTGTACCTTTTTTATATGCAGCAGCCATAAATAAATGTACAACTAACACTACCGGGCACAATATCAAAACAAGTACCAAGGTAATTAGCACCCACCACTGGCAAGGAGGCTTTGCAAGGTCAAAGTGTTGTCTGTGTTTACATAAAGAAATTAAGAGCAAAGTTCACTAAATCCAAAGAGATTTCTAACTAGTACTGAAAGGCCAAGGCAGGGGATTGTATGTTTTAGGGCTGTAATGGTACACACCATTGACAGTTCCATACAGATCAGTTCTGGGTTCATGTTTTGGTGCAATTTCGGTACAACGTGGTCACGGGGGGTCCGGAGCTTACCCTGGAGGCTATGGGCATGAGGGAGGAAACAAGGGGGGTGGGAACCAGAGTAACCAGAGGAAACCCTACAAATGACATGGAGAGAACATGCAAAATACACACATGGAGTCACGGTAGAAACTCGAACCCTGGTCGCAGAGGTGCTAACTATGGCACCACTTTGCTGCCCGTATAATAAATATAGAAATAAAATATGCCATCATAACAAACATAATGAACTAAATCTCGTATTCTCTATTACCGAGTTGTTATCCGTAACAATAAACACTCCTATAGCCGTAATTATGTTTTTTAAGCCCATTCTGAACTTTTGGGCAAATCACCTTAAGTGCCACGGGGAGACTAACCTTGCTCCTGTCATAAACACACTCAGATGATGTGATCTCAAATGAATTAGCATTCTGAATGTGCTTCCAGCAATATATGCAACAGACAGTCTTTGTTAATCAACTACTCTTTCTCTGATGTTGGTGTAATTTATTGGGAAACCAAAATGTCCCCAAACCGATTATGACTCAATCTAAACAGCATTAGCCATAACTGACTCACAGCCACAATAAGCATATTGTTTTCTATGTTGAACATCTATTTGTGAATTTAGGTTCCACCTATGCCAATAAATGTACATCTTTGTCTCATTGTGCATTCTGAACTGAAAATTACATACCAAACGGTACACGATGAATACATATACTGTTACAACCTTAGTACGTATGTTCTTAATCTCCCATATTATCCTTTAGACGTGTGATTTCCTATATAACAGAAGCCAGAAATGTATCCAGAATTGTCTGCAATCACTTTTTATGAATGCTGTGTATAAGAATCTATGATCACATTCATAACACATTATAATGCGTTAAAGCATTATAAACATGACTATAAATTTATAAAAAGACAACACATATCCAAGTTTATTATGCATTATGAATGCTTTATGAAGCTCACATCTAAAATGAACTATAGATTTCAACATAATGCAGTACAAAGCATCCATAGTTCTTATACCGACAATTATAATGCATTATGAAGGTATTTATAGTGTATTACAGATGAGATTCTCATTGGAGCTTAAGTAGGCCTATTATAATCAACCAGGGCTGCAACTAACGATTATTTTGATAATCGATTAATCTGTCGATTACTTTTTCGATTAATCGGGTGGGGGGGGGG
>JAODLC010000028.1:2433716-2467178 GCA_026781145.1 Hippopotamyrus pictus | reverse complement strand
CCCAAATTAGGAGGTCGCCACTGTACTTATGTGTATAATAACGTAGACCCAACTAATCGATTATTAAATTAGTTGACTACTATTTTAATAATCGATTTAATCGATTAGTTGTTGCAGCCCTATAATCAACATTATAATATCCTATGACCTTCAATAGAAGATGCTGTAATACTTTAATTCTTTAATTCCACTATTATAATGCATTATAGATAACAGCTTTAAGTGTCACCCATAATTTTTAATACCATTAAAACTATTTTACCGTCACCCTATTGTGAATGCTACCAGGTAGGCCTGTACAATGTGCAATGTTAATATCCACATTGCATGTTATGCACATGTAAATGTCACATCACAAGGACCGCGATTGTTAGCTGGGTTGAGACTAAGCTTGGGTAGTATGTGATTCACCCAGCCATTTTGACATTTTGCTAAAAATATTTTTACTCTGTCACAAGAAACAATACGTTTTAATCATTTGCACTTTTTAACAAGATTTACACTTTTTAACCATTTGTTCCTTTTCAAGATTATCTTGTATGTTAAAAATCAGTGTAAAGTCTACTGCCACTGCTTTTGCATTAGCGCTGCATGTGCTCTCCACTTCTTGCTGTGGCGTGTTTGTGAAAAATATAAGGAAAATAAGTGAGGCGGAGAAAAGCGAACAAGAACTATTCTCCAACTATTCTGTGTCTTCTGTTGCATAGAAATATTACATAGAGACGATATTGAGCAAGTGATTTGTCGGCACTGCTTTGTGTCTGTTGGCACAGCTCACTGCAACACCACCAGCTTATTGGACAGAACCCATTGGTAGATAACAAGTTCTGTTTGGCTATACATTAGTTTATAGTTTCACTCTGACCACAATATTGATCGCAAAAGGTTCACATCACAGTATTTGTAAAATTTCCAGTACTGTGCAGCTCTACAGGTGATGTAAATTGTTTATTATGTTTCCTAAATAGGTGAAGGTGAAAATATCCACCAGTCCATCCCATCCATTTTGTATTACTACTTATCGAATACAGGCTCCAGTGTAAGCCTGGATCCTGTCCTATCTCAGGACTCTCATACACATGCACACACATGATAGGCAATACAGAAACAGCAATCCATCGGCCTGTATCACATGCTTTTGAAGTGGTTGGAACATGGAGAGAACTAGCAACAACACAAAGCTAGGTGGGAATCAAATGTCAACCAATCAAGCAATTTCTTCTGGAATAATAAAAGTAATCTGAATCTGAACCCTGGAAATCCTAAGCCACTGTGACAGCCACTATGGCACCTTTAAAAATGTCCCTTGGGGAAATGATAAAACCTTGGATTATCTAGGATAAAAGTATTAGCTAAGCATTGAAATAATTACAGTATCAATAAACATACATGAGTAGTAGTACTTCAAATCTTTGTGTGACATTGAAGTGCTGGGGCAAACCCTGCTGTCCTCTGGAAAATAATGTAATCAAATACAGTGCAACCATACTGATGAAAAGATGTCATTAAATATGTAATAACTGAGGCAACAGTACCAGCACACATTCTTGGGCACCATAGCTTTGTCATTTCCTCAAGAGGAAAGTATACTGGAATCTGAAGCACTGCTTCACTGCTGTTCCCTTTAAGGAATATTTACTGCTATCGTATAAAGCTCTGTCCTGTGGTTTCCCTCTGCCATTTCCAGGCCAAACAGCACAGTGACCCCGAGGTTCTGTGCCAGCGGGCAGTCTACCGCCTGGCCACCCGCCTCCTGCAAACTGCCAGAAACTCCAGACTGGATTCTGATAGTCTGCGCATTTACCTGAAGGACCTGAAGCGGCAATACGAGGCCGAGCTGCAGGTTGCCGAGGAGACGGTGTCCATGGACACAGAGCAATGACCCCAGGGAAAGGACAGGGAGGAGCTGGGAAGGAATCCATGTGCCAGCTGTCGGGGGGGCATAGAGAAAGACAAAGGTTAATAATGGCAGGGTGTCCGTAATTAATACCGGAAGACTGCCTTCCCTCCCCCATCAGGCCACAACAGCCTAAGGCATTGTTGCCTTTATATACATTCCTGTGTTCCATTGGATCTGACATGACAGATGCTGATATAGCTATGATTTGATTCATTCATATAATAGATTATCTTATTGGCTTGAGACTTCCTAAGTTTCAGGATGTCTTCTGTGTTCAGATTTGAGTAGCTCTGTTCACAGATCCACTGGCAGGCTCAGTTAAACTAGGCATGTTAAAATATCAGTCTACCCAGGGAGTGATGTAGACAACCATTCACTCCCGGGTTTTCTGTAACGTACACTTTAGCCTCGGATTTTTGGTAAGTCATCAAATGAATAAAATGGTTTTTGGACACACGTTCCACTTAATTGCAAAGGACGAACAAACATTTAGAGAGCAGCATTTATACAGCCGATATACATGTGTAGAAATCCCTAACTTGTGTTTGAATATTTCCATAAGCGATACGAGTTTCACTGCACGTCGCGCAGAGCTAATAACTACGAAACCGCTGAAGGGGTGGCGAGGAATCCTCGCGGTAGCGCGAGAAGCGCTTTGCTCCGCCCTCGCGAAACCGAAACGAGTCTGAGCGGCGCAGAAGCGGTTGAGAGCTGCGTCGGGAAGGTGCAGGGATACACGCTGATCTTGGGACTACGTCGTTTTATCTTTCCTCTTCACTAACACCGACACTATCTGAGGTATGCGGAGCGAGAGTGTTTCCTTTGATTCACTGAACCGTTGAGAATTAGGGGAGCCGTATCGCTGAGTCAGTGATGAGTCCGGGGCCTGTTCCATACAGACTGCCGGTAAACCGGCTAGCAAGCGTGGGTCTGAGATTTCAGGAGAGGCGGGGGCTCTATTCCCCGGGAAGGCCTGCCTCTATGTGTTGGGTTGTATGCTGTTGAGGTACTCTGAAGCATGTAGCTGTTTATTTGGGGTTTATGATGTGTCATTAATCTCTGTGTTCTTGTCGCCTTTGATCGTCTCAAAAGGGATCTAAATAGCACGCGAGTAATTTAGATCATATGTTTTTTGTCTCTAAATATATCTTCGTTAAAATATTCATGTTGTAGACTACAGAACTCATTTCCGAGTCACATTTGACGTTTTGTGAAAGGAACTGACCCGGTGTACTCAGGCTCCGCCATGAGTTTCTCTTGGGAATGGACACAGTTTTGCAGACAGCGGATGGTCCGTCGAGACGCCTTAAGAGGACTATGGTCAATATGACAAAGCCCCTTTTGGCTATGCTTCGTGGGCAGCTGCGTCCACTTTTAGGGAAATACTTTACCGCTGGGGCCATTGGGCCACTTTTACCATGGTGAGCTCTAAAAATTAAAACGCACCCTGTCCTACAACACATTTGCTGACGGGTCTAATAATAAGCATCATCAGTCTGACGAAATCGTCGCTTGAAATCGGTCAAGAAGCCCAAGTGCCGAAATGAAAGGTGAAACCAGGAGTGGCGTGCTCGCCGCCCTCGTGGTTAGCCGGCTATCCTACCGTGCGGCCTTGTGCGTATTTAGATAAAGGGTGGGTCTGGAGTGGGGCGCTGCCTTCCATGGGGAGCCGAAGCAGGCCGGACAGCTTATCGCCTTAATGGGAACCTGGGCGGAGTGCCTGTGGTACCCTTCTGGCCTGCCCTTCTAGGCCAGCAACATCAGGTCTAGTACAGTAGCCTGCGTCCTGGTAGGTCTGCTTGAAACAGCCAGCTACACTAGTCCTGTGTTGTATTTCTAATAATTAAAATGAGAGAGATCGCATGCCGCTCCGCCATATATTAATAATTGATTAACCTGAATGTATTATGAGACTGTGGATTCAGGATATCACACGCTTGACGCTTTTTTTGAAGGAGGGCAGAACGGCAAAATGCATCGACAGCTTTGGTATCATTTCCCATTGACTGTCGGTACTGTGGTGACATGTTTGACGCTTGGTTAACCATCAATGGTAAGAGCAACTCTAACGCCCTCGAACAATGATTTTGAATACTGGAGAGACACGCAGAGTTTGTGGACAAACAGAATGGTTTTTTTGTGATAGTATATTCTCTGAACCCATCTCGCAAGAATACTTACGTTTAAATGCACGGGAGTTTGCATGTGTGTGTCGATATGGGATTTAATCTTTTTCATTATTATCCAACCCCCCCCTCCACACACACACACACGTTGTTGGCGAAGAATCGAGACTGTGCAGTGCGGCTCATGGCAGTGATTAATATCCTATTAATAAAGTGCCTTTCCTGCCCCTTTCCTGGGAATTCCACTGGTGGGGGGAGTTTTGTGCGTGCTTAGTTCTGGACCACACCATTGTAGTGATTTGGTTCCCTCGGCAACCATTGCAAGTGCAGACTCATTGGAAGAATCTGACCTGGCACCTGCTTGCTTGTACCTGAGGACCCCGGTGCTGTAGCCTTAGCAGCAAAGACTCAATCGATCAGACTATTAAGCAGGGCTCCTATTCATTTATTATAGTTTAATCAGCATAGTGCACAATAGTAATTTGGGATTTCTGCATTTCCTTCCCCTAGCGCAGTCAGGGGCCCATGTTTGTCCTTTACCTTGAACTCACCTGTCATTAACAAATTTTAATCCCATTTGACCACTGAACAATGCAGAAGTGTTGAATTGTAGCCTTGTTTTACTTTTTAGATGACTCTCACCACACAAACATGAAGCGGGTTGGATTTATTACCATTTTGCTGTTCAGTTAAGCAAGTTCAAAGTGGGTTTTCTGTGGATTTTTTAAATAGCCTTGTTAGTGTTTTGGCTAAATAATCTAAGCGGCAGTCAGCTGCCCTCTTCCTCGCTCTCCCACATGGCCCTGCCTGTTTCCAATTTTTGGTGTCTCAAAGCAGAGGTAGAGCAGGCCAGCAGGCTAGAGTCCGGTTGCTGCCCTAATGTCTTTTGGTCTGAATTGGCAGGACTCTTTCAAGCAGCCTGCATCTTGTGGAGTATTTACCTTCCTTCCAAGCTGTAGACAGAGTATTATCTCAACGTGAGAATCAAATTTTAAATGATTGTTAAACCTGCACAGTATGTGGCTCTTGTCCCTGTTATTTTCGATATGCGAGATTTACAGCATGTCTGCGTGTGGATTTTGCCCCATCCCCCCTTAACACCACCACCACACCTTCTCCTGGTTTGTTGCTTGACCGATGTGTTACTGTTTGGCTATGTCAGTCAGGATAGTTCATCTTTAGGCTGACATTCAGCTGCCTGGACACCAGAGAGTCATTGAACTGCCCCTAAGTTTAATCAGGGGTTAACTTGGCTAGCCATAGAGGTAATGGATAAGTTCATAAGCTTTATCTTTTTCCCCACTTCTTTTTGTACAGTTAGTATTAACTTCTGTTGAAAGTTTGTTATTAATGCTTAGCTTGGATCTTTGTTTAACAAACCCGATCAATTTATCCTTCATCCCATCTGCTTATTGTGTTCACATGTGCATCAGGAGGCATGTAAGGCATTTCAGGTGGCTTTTAGGTGTGGTTCGGCAAAATAGTGTTAATCTGGAGGCTTAATCATACCCGGTGTCGGTCTGGTCAAGGTGCAAAAGTCTTGATGCTTCACTCTTGTACTGCATGGCTGCGAATGTGGTTGCTCTCCATTGGTGTCTGATGCGGTGGTGATGTCCTATTGCCTGTTAAGTGAACCCAGGACTATAGTCATTCATTTCAGCATTGTGGCACAAGCCTTAAGTATTATTAATAGCCATTATACTTGTGATGATAAGCTGGGTCTTAAGTGGAAAAAAATGGGATCTTGGTATTTTCCTCACTTATGACTCAGCCTAGTTTGGGTGAAGATTTTCAAGTTTGGGGATGTAGCAGGTGAGCAGCTGGATCAGTCCCAAAGCTTATGCTTTGAATTGTCTCCGAAGTGTTTCCTAACCTAGTCCTCGGTGTCTCCAGACAGTCCATGTATTTGCTTCCTCCCAGCTCCCTACTGTGAACAAAAATGTCTACAATCTGGTAGGGATCTGGGAGCCAGTCCAGCGTGGACTGTCTGGGGGGTGCCTGTGGATTGGTTTGGGAAACATTCCTATAGTCTCTTGCTTCCTGGGTTACCTCTGGGATATGTTGGTGAGGGTGATGTTAGCGGAGGGTGCTCCAAAGGCTTTGATGTTTCGTCTTCTTGCCTTAGGCCCTGTTTTGAGCCCTTTTTAAGGTGCATGGGGCAGAGCCAAACACCAGCTAGATTCCATGGAACAAGTGGCCCAAGAGTACTTTTGTATGGGGACTAATTTCCATAAGCAAGGCAGCGCTACAGAAACACTCGCTGACGTTCCTGGGATGGCACCCATGTACATTCTGTGTGCGTCGGCATATACCATACGAGGTTACCACAAAGCTTAGTCCTCTTTCTTCCTCCATGGCCCACCTTTTCTAGCTTTTTTTTTTTAAGGAGTGACACTGAACAGCATGCTGTCAAGCACACTTCTGTTCAAGGTGTCACACAAATGTACATTTGTTTTTCCATTTAAGTGGTAAAGAGGAAGTGAAAGTGTGTGCGCACACTTGGGATGTGTTGCAAAATGGGGAAGCTGCCAGAGTGACGTGGCAGAGACTTTGAGAAGCATTTTCTACCACATATGTGTGGTGCTGTGTTTTAGGGTAGGAAGGTTTGCATAAGGCCTGCAGTAATTAAACAACAACAATGTATCCAGTGTTTATTCGGAACCCTGTGTTATCTCTGGGGGGGCACACACTACAATGAGGCAGCTTTTATGACAGAGGAGGTCCTTCCTGTGAGTGTTACGAAGGAAAGGAGGATGCATCTGAAAGCCAAGCATTTTGAGTTCTATATTGTTGTTTGTCACTATTATTTAGAGATTCGCAGTATATTATATAACATATATGAATCAGTCGATATAAAAAAAAAATCAAAATCGACATGGCATTTGGCATCAGTCTATGTCAGTCTTGGCTGATATTGCCAGTAGATATTTAGACTATCAATATTCAAAGTCAACTGCGGCAGAACTGAAGACATGACTGCAAAAAAAAAATGGTGATCATTGCATTGGACCATCACCAATTTACCATAGTAGAGAGTGAGTGATTTCAACGGCTCATTCTGTGGTCTCAAAGTACCGGCCTGCAAGATGGTTTTATACCAGCCTTGACATTTTCAATTCATTGATAGATTTGGCCCAAAGATCAATCTTTCGTTTTCCACAGAATTAAAAAAGAATGATTTAACGTCGTTACATTAATCTGCGCCCCCCCCCCCCTTCAAGCAACTTGCTAAGAGCTTATTGGTATCTGCGATACTACACAAAAAAGACAAAAATGTATTGATATCGATCCTTATCGGTGCACCACTACTATTATTACATAAGTAACTTTGAGGATTGAGACTTCATTCTGAGGGTGACGTTTGTGGAAAACATTTCTGAAAGTATTATTGTTCTGCTCAAAACAGTGTTGTGAGGGCAGCCAACTTGACTCGCACATAGAGATGTATGAATACTCCTATATGTGCTTATTTCTGGACTCTTTCACTACCTCTACTTACTGCTGGCTTTGCGCACTATGCATATTTTGGTTATATTTAATGTCTAATGTCTGTAATATGTGATGTCTGTCATCTCTCAAACTTCTGTCTTCCTTTTTCTCCCCATAGTATCGAGTTATATGCCCAACCGTGCATTTCACTGCACCTTGTACTCCATATGTATGACAAATAAAACTGTTAAACTTTATTTTATGGTTCCTAATGTTATTGAAGCCTAGTTTTACAGGTAAAACTTTAACCTAGAGCAATATACTGATGATCCTCATCTCTCTGTGCTGGTTTTTTTTTTCTTCTGGAAATGCAAAGTTGGTGGTAGTTCTCTGTAATGAGACTAGATAACATTTAATGCTTCCTTACAGTTTAATCTCTGTTGAGAGGAAATAACGGAGTGGTCATGAAGGCAAGCACCATCATTCTCTGGTTAGGGCTTCTTACACTGCCCTCTGCCAAGTTAGCTGGGGGTTGGGTGTTATGGAACTGTAGCCAGAGCGCTGAGTGACATTTACCACATATATTTTTGCCCCTTGCAAAGCCCCCCTGTGTTGAGGTTAGAATGGTACCCTTTGGATTTCTGGGTGGATTAGACCACAGGACTTGACTGGGGGGGGGGGGGGGGGTGTATAGCTGTCTGCCCTGGAACTTACTGAGGTCTGAAGGCTGGTTCATGCTTCTCTGCACAAGCGTGACGCTCGTATACCTACTCTGCCTAGTCGTACACGGAAACGTTCTCCGATCAAGCCGCTTGATTTTCACATGCTTACGTGTTGTATTTCTATTTTAATAATATAAATTATTAGTCTGATATTCCTTGCACATGTACCACAGCAGTGAGCTTTGTGTTTTTCTCTGTTTTAGAAATTCAGAGAGCCAGCTCACAAGATTGCCATCTTTGTTCAGCAGGTTGGAGTGCGATTTTTCAATTCGAGACAATTCTGCACTCAAAACATACGCATTTATACGCATGTAACAGTTTTATTACCTTGTAAATAGCTTGTAGGGTTTTCAAATTACCCCAACACTTGTCAAAAACACTCATGTTGGTCTTTAAAGTGTACCCCTAGTGAATCGATCATTCACAGTGTGTCTACAGTAGAGCTGCACAGGCACAAATTTTTCCAGCAGACGTTTGCCCGCCGGAAGCTAAACGCATCATAAACGTTCGAGCGGACTCGTCTGCTGGTACACGTGTGGTGTACCTAAGTATGAACCCAACTTGACTGTGACCTGGTTAGAAGGAGGACTTGTGTGAATAGTCAGATTGGAGGCAACAACACAGAGACGTGGTAGGTTTGTTCAGGGGAGGCAGGGAACCCTGCCTTCTGTGACCCCACCTCTGCCCCCAGACGTGAACATGCACTGTGCCGCCACACCCCGTGAGGAATGGAAGGAATTTAGCCGCAGGGTGACCAGCAAGTCCAGATTACTGCGTTCAGCACAAAGTCTAATTGGATCAGGGCAGTGAAGCATGGAGAGCAGGGGGTGGGCAGACGTCATTCTGACACGCCTATGTTTCCCATCCACGCTGGGCCTTTCGCCGCTCCCTCATCACGTGCCCTTCCAGTGGCAGGTTGTCAAACTCAGCACAGGCTGCACTGTTTTGGAGGCAAGCCAGCCATCAGGGCTTTTTAAGCGCCAACGCTGCGTATGCGCTCTCCCATGGCCACTAGCCTGTGTCCACCTTCGTGCTGATGTCATTTGGACGACAGGCCTTCCTGCTGCAGGCTGAAACATTTTTAGTGGTTTGTTTACCATTTTTTTTTTTGCTGTTCAAATTTGTCCTGGTGAGGCCTCCCAAGTGGCATATGGGTGAGTGTGTGTCCCAGATTCAAGGCCTAGCTTTTAGTTTTATGGAGGCCTAGCTTTTAGTTTTATGGAGGCCTAGCTTTTAGTTGTATGGAGGCCTAGAGGACTTGTTCCACCAGGTGGGTTCCATTCTCACTAGTTACTTCATAGCACTCTGTTCACTCCATGCCTCCAACAAATTTTTAGAGGGGCTGCTTAATGAATCCCACCTTCAGCCTGTAGCAGTCTGCTCTTGGATTTATTATTGATGCTTCCTTGATAGACACTCCTCTTTAAAGGCACTTTACTTACCCAGACTGCATTTATACTTTATATGAATGATGATTGTTCCTTCTGAACCACTGGTGGTACGTACTGCCCCAGGGCCTGTGTCCTCAGTTCCGGGGAAGGCTTGTGGGAGATAAAGTAGCCAGTGTTATGATTTACACTCCTCCCTTCACCACCAAAACGTTAACAATCCAGAATGGTGTGTTGGTACCATCAACACCTCACCTCAGATGGGGGAGTCTGGGAAATGGTGACAAGCCTGTTTTGCTGACGTAATGTGTGGGACAACGACCTTGTAAATAATAGGCTTTGTTAGTAATTATTACTGTATTTGATTGTGGGTCTTGTTTTGAAGTCGTCCCATTGGTCCTTTAAGCCCGCTGTTTACACGCACTTTACCATGGCTTAATGTAAGGTTGTGTTTTAGACCTCACCACTGACATGATGCTCAGGAAACCTGCCATTGACATCATGGCTTGGCTCTTTAATAAATCACTGTTGGCGCTTGTGGACTTTGAACCATCAAGCACTGAATGGCATCTGCATTTTGTTAGTGGAAACTCATGAATCAGTCACTAGTGAATTTATGGATTTTAAAATGTATTAAATTTTTTTGCACCTGAATCTCAAGGATTTAGCAGCCATAGTGCTGTGATGATTTAATCTAGAGGGGAGGGTAAATGTGTTATGTTTTTAAGTTGCATTTGAATTTTTCGTGTTTTTTATATGGTTTTGGCAGCAGCAGCTCTGTAACATTTGCAGAATAATTTAAGGCAGGGGTTTTTTAACCAGGGGTCCACAGAACAGTTACTCATCCTATTTAGATAAAAAAAAAAATGTTCTAGGTTCCGGAAGACATATTAAGGGCCCCCCTTGCTAAACAGGTGCTAAGAAGCCATGTGGACAGGAAGTCACCTTTCCCTGACATGCGGAGCCTTGTCTGATGTAGAGCGAACTAGTTGCATTTCGTGGCTGTGGTTGTGTCCGCACCGCAATAAACGTTTGCCTTTCTGTCCCTCTAGGATGATGATGGACTTCTACGACTCTCAGTACCTGCTCATCCTGGCCCCTTCCCTTGTGATCGCGCTCATGTTTCTCTTCTTCTGGCTCTTCATGAAAGAGACGTCGTACGATGAGGTGCTGGCCCGGCAAAAGCGTGATCTCCGGCCAGCGGCCGCCAAGCCAGACGCCCGCAAGAAGGGCGAGAAAAAGAAGAGCAAGAAGAGGGAGGCTGGGGGAGGAGGCAGCAGCGGTGGGGGCGGAGAGTCGGAAGAGGACCACCGGGAGCTTGATCTGACGGATGCGGTGGCCGGCACACCCCCTGAAGAGGAGGAGCCAGCCCAGGTCATGCCCACCCCCACCCCTACCCCTGTAGAGCCACCCCCCAGCCTACGGGAGAGGAAGAAAAAGGAGAAGAAACAGCATCAGCAACAACAACAAATACAGCAGCAGCAGCAGGTGGCAGTCACCACCCGGGCTGCTCCCCCTCCTGTTTCCGAGGAGCAGGTCCCCACCCGGGAGGTGAATGGCTCGAAAGCCACCCCACGCAAGAGTGAGCCGACCCTCGCTGTCAGCAAGCAGCCCAGTCCCCCTCCGCCCGAGCCTGTCGGGAAGAAGAAGGGCTCCCAGAAGAAGCAGAAGAACGAGGCTGGTGAGCGGCCAGGTGCGATGTTCGCAGAACCTAAGGGGGTTCTGCGGTTTGTGCTGTGCAAATGAGTCCTGAGTCCAAGGCAGACAGCGTTGGCTCCTAAATGTGACCATGTCATCCCCTCGTGAAGCGCAGGCCTGACCGGGTGGGGGAAGAGCCTCTGGGGACCATAAACGAGAGCGTTAGTCAGGTCACGGTTCACAAGGTGACCTTCATGTGGAGGCCTTGCACAGATCTCGCGGTAGCCGGTGTTTCTGCTGTGTCATGGCAGGGGCACACGCTCAGGTTTCCATATGTTTGTTGGTCCTCTCGTTCTACGTGGCAAACACTTCTCTCTGCTCTCCTGCAGACGAGCTTCACCTGGAGATCAAAGTGGAGCAGGCCTCTGCTACGCTCAAGAAAGAGGTTCCTGTAAGCGCCGAAGTCAGAGTCCAGGAAAATGCCGCTCCTAATCCCAGTGCTGGGGCTGCCTCTCCCAGTACAACCATCACTACAACAACTACTACTAGCGTTTCTACCACTATCACCGGCGGTGGCAAGAAGAAGAACTCTGCGAAGAAGCAGAAGACAGAGCCCGGTACAGTGTGGGCGCCCAGACGAGTGGAACGCAGTGTGACGGGTGGGAGGGTGCCACATAGCCTCCGGTCCTTGTTAGTTTGCCTTGATGTATGAGGGCTTAGAGCTAACTGTGTGTATCTGCAAGGCTGTTTGTGCTCTGGTGCTTCTGTATTCTCACCGCCGTGGGGAAAAGCCAATTTTCTCTGTGTAAGGACGACCGTCTGTCTGACCAGTTCCAGCCCCACCGGAGCAGACTTGCGTTGCTGTGGACAGGGAGCCCACAGCCCATGCCAACCCACAGAAGGGTCACCTTGAGGATGTTCCCCCCAAGGTCAGCGCCAAGAGGATGAAGAATGAGGCAAACAAGGGTAGGTTTTGGGGGGGGGGGGGGGGTGCTCCTCATGGGCCCAGGGACTTGCCTGCAGCGGGAGCGTATGCATGTATGACAGGCGCTTTCCTGCGCGCAGAGAACTCTGAGGTGAAGCTGAGGGAGTTCATCGCAGGGCTGCGCAGCCTGGTCCTGTCCGAGGAGGACACCGTAAGCGTGGCGACAGTGCTGAGGGAGAAGAACCCGTCTGCTCTGGAGGCCTGGCACCGGGTGAGTGATCCAAAGGCCTGGGGGCAACAGGTTGGAGAAATGACTCTGTGAAACAGTCGGGTTTAACACGCATGTGTTTTGCTTCCATTGGGAACTGGCTGTATTATTAATAATGATCACATTTTTAGTGGCTTGGCAGAAACATTTGGCTAAAGTGGCTCACTTACCTGCACCCCAACCCCTCCCTCTGCACCATTCCAGTCCACAGCCAAGCCCGAGGCCTCTGCCCAGAAGCTCCAGGAGAAGGAGCGGATGCTCACCACTCTGCAGGAGGAGGCCTCCATCGCCAAGGAGAAGGTGAAGCAGCTGAGCCAGGTAGGTCTGCCGTGCTGGGAGAGGCAGTCTCACATCACTGCGCTATAGGGATTTCAATAAAAAGATGCTGTGTGTTTTATGACGGGGGCAGCACAGTGGTCAGAATTGTGGGTTTAAACGCAACGATGGCATCTAAAGTTCTTTCTGCTCCCCACCCCCCCGTTCCGTGACATTAAAAGCCCCATGTCATGTGTTATTTTCTGTAAGGTATTAGTGTGGGGTGGGCTGTCAGGGCCGTGGGGGGGCAGTCTGATCCCAGACTGGTAGATATGAGCAGGTGGAAGGTGGGGCGGGGTGTAATGTCTCACTTGGCAAAGATAAGCAGTAGCCTTAAAAGGGGGTGTTTAGCCCATAGGGGGCTGAAGTGGGCACGTTGGAGATAAACCGAGCGGGACGAACAAGCTGAGCAGATCTGTTCGCGATTTGCTGGCAATGCCAGCGCTGGCCACCGCCCCCTTCAGGCTAGGCCACCGCCCCCTTCAGGCTAGGCCACCGCCCCCTTCAGGCTAGGCCACCGCCCCCTTCAGGCTAGGCAACCCCCCTTGACACTGGCATCCGTCGGCTTGGGCTCTGAACCGCACACATGCCGGCCACCCGTCTGCTTCCAGGTTCACACGCCTGTAAGCTGAGTCCCTTTCGAAGGCTGACCTGAGTCCAAGTACAGGAGAAATCAATTTGTCGCCTCCTGCCAGAGGGCAACTGGGGAGGCTGTAACCCAAGACCAGGGTTTTCCTTGGTGCCTCCCCTTGTCTCTGTGCCCCCCGCCTTACCGGGCTTCCCCACTGCACCTGTTCAGACAGGAAGCTCTTCTGCCTCACTGTGCATGAGTGTGGAATGAGAAGCTGCATCCAGTGACCCCTTACAGGGCAGCCTCCTGGAAATGCAGTCTGTCCACTGCCTCAGGCCCCGGTGACACTGACTATGCGGCCCTCTCTCCCCCCAGGAGCTGCAGGCGGAGAAGCAGAAGACGGCTCGTGTGGAGTCCCTGCTGCGGGAGCAGCGTGGAGCCCTGGAGGAGCAGCAGAATGTCATGCAGGCCAGCTACCAGATGAAGGTGAGGCTGGGGTGGGGCCCTGCAAGGCCGGTGCGGAACATCAGAGTGCTTACGGTGCGGCCTTCCGCTCTTCCTTTTAGTACCAGCAGGCCCTGGAGCAGCTGGAAGGCCAGATTGCCCGTCTGCAGCAGGAGAACAACATCCTGAGGGATGCTGTTAGCACTGGAGAAAGCAAGTGAGTCTCACACACACACAGTTGTGTAATATCTTTTTGAGTACCGCTTGTTCATTTCTATGGGAAAAATGCTAATGCTATGTCAACCTTAACCCCTGCCCAGCCCTACCCATAAGTAACCAAACAAAATGCAAGAGTTTTTGCATTGCAGTCACGGATTTTTATAAAATAGTTTTCCCTTATGGAGACCAGGAAACTGGTCGCCATAAGGTCAGAAAAAAACTGGTATTCATCATGTTATGGGGACATTTGGTTCCCGCAAGGTAAGGTATACCTGGACCACACACGCAGTCAAACAGCCACCAGGAAGGGTAGTACTTCTGTTATGTTCTGCAGTGCAGTCACGACAATGTAGGGTACTAAGCACTGGTCAGTATATAAACATGACTGCTCTAACCCTGATCAGCTGTCCTAGGAGAAACTGCGTCACAGTGTTTGATCGACCAGCGTTGGGTTTCCCTCTGAGTATAGTGTTACCCGGATATCCTGGCTGGGCTGGTGTGACCGACAGTGCTGGTGGCCTCTAATGGGGGTTTTGCCGTGAGGATCGTGTGCGTGGCATTGAATCGCCGGAGTCGCACAAGCTCACACATACCCGTCACCTCGCGAGCCGGTAGCGGCCCCCTTGCTGAGCGCCCCCCCGCCTCCCGCCAGGCAGTCGTCGGAGCTGAACCAGCTGCGAGGAGAGTGCGGACGTCTGATGAAGGAGCTGTCAGAGGCCAGCAGCAAGCATCAGCAGGAGGAGCGGCAGCGAAAGAGCCTGGAGGTCGGATACAAGCAGAATGTCTCTCAGCTGGAGGTAGGAAGGCAACCTGGTGGCGGGGCTTGGACCTCCATTCATCTGCGGTACAGCCGGGGGTGTTGATGGGAAGCGTGTGTATGTTTGTCCTTTCTGGTTGCTGGGTATGGATGGGAACCAAACTTGTGTGTATACTGCTAGATCTTTTATAAGCTCTTCCTGTCGCTCAGTTTTTGTTGATCTGTCCCCTCCCCCCCACCACCCCATTGTCTGGTACCCGCCAGGCTCAGGTCCAGGACGCCAAGCGCCGATGGGAGGAAGTCCAAGGCTTCCTACACAGCGTCAATTCCGACAGGGAGAACCTGCAGGCCAACAAGCAAGGTGAATGGAGCCCACCTAAGCCCGTCATATAGGCACTATATGCCCCCAACAGCCGAAAAGAAAAACATTTCAGGATCCTTATATGGCTAAAATAGCCTTCATATCAACGATTTAAACTTTTTCATTTAGTTTTTGTGCAGTACTCATCATAATACATGCATAATCAGAAAGATCGACTGTCTGATCCTTACTGTCCATGGCTAAGTGCAGAACCAGTAGTCAGTGCTTGGAGTTATTAGGGGCTGAACTCAAGTGTTATCACAGACCTGCAGAACCAGCTGCTGGCAGCAGAGTCTGAGATGAGCAGCAAGAACAAGGAGATCCAGACACTGCGCACCAACCTGACCGACATGATGGTGTCCAAGGAGCAGGTGGAGCAGAGGCTCGTGCAGCTGCTGGAGGTGTCACAGCACTCGCAGCAGGACACCTCCCTGCAGGAGCAGCTGCAGGTACCGGGGAGCCGGGTTAATGTGCCCCAGGCTGGTGGTGGGGGGTCCCACGTGGGGAAGGCCATAGCATAGAAACACTGGCTGAGCAGAGGTGCAGATCACTCACTGTCATGCTTCTGCTGTTTGCAGAATCTTGTGACTGAAAACAAAGCCCTGCAGGTCCAGATTGACAACCTTCAGAGCCAGCTGAATGCTCAGGTGAGGTCCAGTGTGTGCAGAGCAGCGAAAATGTCCAGTTTTATAGATAATTTGGGCGGCTGCATTTTTAATTCATTTTTCTTCCTGGCACAGACCACCACCGCTTTCCACTTTGAGGAACTTCAGAAGCTGTGAGTCATGTCCCAGTTCGATTAGCGACAAAGTGGCTCCTAAAGGATCCCCTGTGGTTATGTTTCTGTGAAACAGGAATTTAAATGAGCATTCTGTGTGTCTCTGTGTGTGGTGGTTATAAGGCTGTCTGACAAGGAGCTTCAGAGGAAGAGCCTGGAGGACACCCTCAATGCAGAGAGGAGCAGTGCGGCTGGCCGGGAGACGGAGATGCAGGTGTGACAGAGTGCTTTTGGGGGTGCTGTGGGCCACATGCCTTTGCTGGTTGTTTTGCTGGTTGTGTTTCACATAGATGTCACTGTTATGTTGAACTTATCGTCTAAATCCTTTTTCTGACGACCATCCTCTCACTGCCAGGCCATGCGCACAGAGATCCTGGCGCAGAAGGCGGAGATGCAGAACATGCAGGCTCAGCTATCCGAACAGGTTAGGACTCCTAAGATATCGTACTCAGAGCTTGAGCCCCTTTGATTGATCACGCCTGCTCTTGCTGATTCTCAGCCTCTTATTTTGCTCCGTAGGCTCGCTCCCAACTGGCCTTGGACGCCTATCAGAAGAGGTGTGTGCCAGCCATCGTACAATGACCTCTTTCATCCTCATTACTCATGATCACGTTGCCATCCTGGTGTGAAACCCCATGGCATATCTTGCTAATTTTCTTAATGCACACACGCCTTTACAGCATTCAGGAGAAGGACGATAAGATAAAGACTGTGGAGGAGTTGCTGGAAATGGGTATGATTGAGGTGGCCAATAAGGAAGAGGACCTAAAGGTGAGGCATTGGTTGGTCCAGCTCGGGTGTACCTAGGGAAGTCATTCAGCTGCAGCAAAGCAAAAGACCTGAAGAATCTGACCTGACTTTGACTTTAATAGTTAGCATCTCTTCATATAGTTTTTATATGTGCTAGTTCATCAGGAATAGCCATTTGACCTCAGCCATTTTCAAAGTACTGCTTTCATTTGTTTTGTGTCAAAGCCAAGGCTTAAGTATAATCTCCCCCCAACAGAAACTGAAGGAGGAGAATGAAGCTTTGAAGCATGATGTGGAGGCTCTGCAGCAGCACCAGCGGGAGCAGGTACCACTTTAGACCATTTCCTTCCAGCATCTGTGGACAAAATGCAGGCTGCTGAGATGTTTCCTCCACGGTCTCTCTGACCCTGGCTCTTCTCTCCGGCCTGTTTCCTGCAGACGCCGCCGGAGTCTGTGCTGGAGGAGCTCCAAAGAACGTGAGTGTCGCCTTAACGCCGTTCAGAGTCCCCATCACCCACGTGGCTTAGTGAAGTGAGCTCCTTCAGTGACACTAAATGAGGCCCTGGAGCTGCTCGTTAAATTTGGAACCGGGGCCGTGTGACCAAGTGCGTTTGACAAAAAAATTAGGGTCAGTGGGTCCAGCTCCAAGGGCCTGCCTGACAGCCGACAGCTTCTGCAGGGCAGGAATAATTTGCAGGTTTCATAGCAGCATCGTGTAGCGACTTGTTCGGACAGGCCTGGCTCTGTTCTCGCGTCCGAGCTGTTTAGCTTGGGCTCTGCAGCAGCATGTTTTGGAGAACAGTGGCGTGTAGAATCTGAGGCAGCTTCTCGGGCAGATTTGACATGTTATGAAATCGTTCCTTTTTTTGGAATGCTGACAAAAGTTAACCGAAAAACATCGGGAGCAGGTCCTCTATAAAAGGTGTCGCATGGGCCCTACCAAGCTGACTCACATGTTTACTTACAGGGAAAGATCCACCTGTGTCTCCCACACGTAACACTCCTTTTAACTGTTAAACATGTTTCATTGTATTGCCATTCTTGTAACTCCCTTAGGCGGAGTTACCATTTTATGTCTCTTTAGAAGAGATCTTTAGTAAAGTCAGGCCAGAGGCTTTTTTTAGATTTTTTTTTTATTGAAAGCTAATCTTAAGCATCTTTAGATTTGTTTTCTAACATTTTATAGTTATAAAGTTTTTACCTTTTTGTATCTTTAATCTTATACCCATATGCTCTTGTTATTAATATAGCCCTAATTGCTGGCATGGCGTTAAGTATCAGCGTAACTAACTGGGTGATTGTGGCCTCATACAGCTTAATACGGGGAGAGAATCACCTTAACTTAGCGAGTTTCATAAATGAATGTGTAGAATTGTACCAATCTCAGTTTGATTAGACTGCCAATGAGAAGCAGTGTCCTCTTAGGGTCCGTGCTCGCCAGACGTGGACCAAATACACAGCTCCACTGCTTGACTCAAGTATGGACACTCCTGGTCAAATAAAGTGCAATACGAGAGAGCGTTGTTCAATAGAGTTAAAGTATTGGCATACTAAATTTTTGAAAGTATTCAAAAGTTCATTTTATTTATGTCAATGCATTGTTGCCACTATGCTTTTCTAGAACCTAATATTAATGAAACAACCTGTTTAATGCTCTGACTTGCATATAGAACCTGTAGAATAAAAAGCTTGTGGGATATGCTACAATGCCTATAGAAACACAATTGAATCAACAAAAGGAAAGCCCTTTTTTTCCATGTTTTTAACAGATATTGATGCCTAATCTGTGTGTGCA
This sequence comes from Hippopotamyrus pictus, assembly GCA_026781145.1. Classification (NCBI taxonomy): domain Eukaryota; kingdom Metazoa; phylum Chordata; class Actinopteri; order Osteoglossiformes; family Mormyridae; genus Hippopotamyrus; species Hippopotamyrus pictus. The sequence goes on along the minus strand of JAODLC010000028.1, from coordinate 2,448,792 downwards.
TTCATGCAAATGCGTGCATCGGGCAGACCGAGGAATCATTGTAGATGCAACTTCCTGAGAAAAGTAAAAAATTAAACAACCAACCCAGATACACACCTCTAGCTTCTAACTTCCACAGCACAGCAATTTGCCTGACAGCGTAGGAGTAGTTTACTTTGATTGGTTTTTCTTGTGACAAATACAATATGGCCTGTAGCGTTTTAGAAAAGAATTTGTCCGCTGACTTCACAGCTGTGCTTCAAAGTACAGAGTAACAAGAACCTTCATAAAAATGTAGTCAAATGTATATTTGTCTTTCAAATGTAGTAGCGTAAAACTCATAAGTTTCCAAAAAAATTGATACTTGAGTAATGTAATGGTACTGGAAAAATGTACTTAGACATTACTCAGGTGAATGTTGTTACTGTCCACCACCAGCTTTGGATTTTTTCTACTTCACAGGGTTCAAGAGAAGGATGAGAGGCTGAAAATGTTGGAGAAGAAGCTGCAGGCAGAGTTGGAGAATGTGCTAAAACAGGAAAATGTAACGCAGGTGTGTGTGTTTCACATTAGCTGTGCTCTCTAAGTGTCTGTGCTTTACCTTAAACAGCCAATGGACCTCATTCTCCTTACCCCCCTTCCCCCTTTGTCTCTGTAGGGGCTGGAGAAGCAGGTGAAGTCCCTGACAGCAGAGGTGGACCTTGCCAGGCAACGGGAAGCTACAGAGGCAGAAGCGTCCGGCACGAGGCTGCGGGAGCTGCAGGCACTGTGAGCTCTCCGTGACACTCCTCATTGCACCAGTGGGATTGTTTTGTTTTATTTGTGTGATGGTTATCTAAGAATTAATCCTCCATTTTTTTGATTTGCTGTGAGCTTTTTGAGGCTTTAGTCAGGAGTTCGGCAGGTGCAGCTGTTTGCCGTGGCCTCTGGCAGTCCAGGTTGAGCCCGGTGTGCTTTACAAATGGTGTGTGGCCACCTGTACGTTAAGATCTCATGTGCCCTTTTGATTGATCCAGATTGGCCTGGAAGGAAGGCTTGTGATGGAGGTCCTGGTGAAAGTGTGAGGTCCCCAGAGTAGCCTGAATTCTGGGTCATTTGTATAAAGCCACTGCACTCTCTTCGTCCCCTAGGCTGGCTGCCAGAGATGAGGAGGTGCAGGCCATGCAGAGGGCTCTGGAGACAGGGGCCAGGGAGGCTACCAACAAAGAGCAGCAAATCCAGGTGAGGCCTGGCTACCCAGATGGACAAAGGACCGTGTGTAGGATGGGAGGGGCAGCCTGGCCAACTCTGACCTCTACCCTTTGCCCATTGGTTTTGCAGGCACTGCAGGAGGAATGCATACTCCTAAAGGCCAAGGTGGATGACCAGCAGGTACTTAAGTGCTATTTAGTGTTTCTAGGCAAGTGATATAGAGGGGAAAGGGCATTAGTATTGCTATGTTAGCTAAACAACTGGAAGCATATGGGCCTGGAACCAGTGAGGAGTCCAGCAGAATAGTTAAACTGCATTGGTTCAGTAAAAATATTTCATGTTAAACTGAGCTTATCCAAAGCAGGTTCTTGAAGAAATAATTAATAGTAATAATTGCCTGAAGGTCCTTCTGGCAGAAGTGACTTTGTACGTCTGTCTGTTTCCACAGGTGGTGAAGGCTGAGGGGCCGAGCCAGGAGCTGCTAGATTTGTAAGTTACCATACCCTCCTGCCTTCCACACTGAGGCTGCCTCCTTGTGGTAGTTTGTCGGATGCCTGCTGCCTGTGTGACCCCTGTTCTTATGCCCCTCCAGGCTGGCAGCAAAGGAGGGACAGGTGTTGAACCTGGAGAAGGAGATGACAGAGCTGCGGGCTTCTCTGGAGCTGCAGCGGAAGAAGAACAACGTAGGTCTCCCACTGCATGGACTGCTGGGCTCCCTGCAGCTGGTTCTGCTGAATGCTGCACAGCCATGTTGGTGTAGCCCTGCCTACACGCCCTCAGCACACACCTGCCTTGCACATGCCAAGAGGAGGCTCCTGGCAAGCACACGCTGGGCACTGGTGCCCGCTGTTGGTTGGTACAGTAACATGGTAGAGGACCACTGCCAAGTGGTGTTAATGGTGCCCTCTGGCAGTGGGAGGGGGGGGGGGTGTGAGACTCTCAGACGGTAGTTTCTGTGATGGTAATTTACATGCTAAAGGTTGATAATGCATTGCAGATTCTATGGTGTGTGACCACTGCTTTCTGGCTACTGGTCTCCAGTTTGTGGTCAATAGTGCTTGGATTGGTATTGTTGCATGGTAGCAGTTTTAATAGACTGGAAAGTAGAGCAGGGATATACCCCAGGGTATTGCACTTTTGGGGTTTGTGCCTGAAGATTGTTTGTGCAACCAGAGCTTCCAGATCTGTAGGCTAGGGGGGCAGTACCTGTACGTGTCTCTGGTGAGCATGACGAGGTGTTTCCCAGCTCGTCCGCATTGACTCGTCAAACGTGGAGCCTGGGGGGAGAGCGGGAGCACGCAGTATCGCAGGACAGTGTAGGCCTCGGAGAGGATGTCTGCAGTAGGCGCTTCAGCAGCAAGGCCTGGTCTGTTTTTATATGTAAAGTGTTTGGGTTTTCGGTGTTTGAATCATTTGTGGGTCTCAAATTCAGTGGCTACTTCTGAATTTAGTAGGAAAGAACACAAGACAACTGCAGAAGTAACGTGAATTTGTGAAATCTCTAAATATACCATATTCCTCCTATAACACCACCCATTACATTTTTTATCTTATCCATGGAGTGATGTCCACTATTCCACATCTTGGTCCAAAAAAAAAAAAGGAATAAGATGTCACTCTTTATACAGTACTCTCTTCACCCCGTCATGGGTGTGCAGCATAATCTCTCAGAGCATCAGTCTTTTCATTGTGTGTCTATGATCTCATGGATGAGCTGTGAGAGAACCTGTCTCGCGGCTGAACTGAAAATGGTATCTCTCTGAAACTGACCAGGAGCTCCGGGAGAAAAACTGGAGCGCAATGGAGGCTCTGTCAGCTACTGAGTCGATGCTTCAGGGGAAACTCTGCAAGACCGTCCAGGTTCGCACCCCACCTCCAGTCTACCATATTCTAGAGTAAAACTGATGCATCCAGAGACCAGATTGCCGCAAATTTTAATCCAACGAATCAGAGGCACCTTTTCCAAACGATTTCCAGTGGCTGCTGCATACTCGTTCCCGTCCATCCTTGTGTCTGAGGCTCTTGTCGCTGAAATCAGCTGCTCCAGTGTCTCCAGCATGCCTTCTAGGGCGAAGCATCTTAGCTATGGTGCTTTACCAGTTCTTTTCAATATTTCCTCTGCGCGTTTCCATCAGATGCTTTGGCATTTCTCACTTGCTTCTCTGCTGTGCTCTGCCTACCAGGACACGGCTGGACTGGGACTTTAGTTTGTTTAATGTATAATAATGTATAATAAAGAATAGTTTTTAATAAATATCAAGCAGGAAGGAGTATGCAGCCACTGATCTCATCTTAATTCTTTAGTCTTAGGGCATTTAATGGTCGTATCTGTGCCCTTTTGCCACCCTCTGTCATGGTATTCGGTATTAAACCCCCCACCCCACCCATACCTCTAAACCAGCATGCCTCCCTCCTCTCAAATCTCACCCTTAGTTTGTGTGTTTTTTTTTAAAGCTTTATTTATTGTGTAGATATGGACGCCGTAATTAGGCTCAGGTTCATTTACTCTTTCATCTTAATTACCAAATTCTTGTTATAGTTTTGAACAAACTGCTTTTTTCCCTGCAGCATCTGTACTCGCATGAGGGTTGATTCCCTGCCATACACGGAACACCTCGCAGCTCTGTGGATGCTGTATTGCCCTCGTACACATACATCTATATGCTTGAAAATAATTGCTCTCCCTCCCCCACTATCGGCAGCCTTCTGCGCTGATGGTGTGTACCTTATCCTCCCCAGGGCTGTGGCTGTTCCCCTCCTGGTGGTAATGGTTCTGACTGACCCTTTCTGACTCCATGTGGGAGCTTTTGATACTCCTGGCGCACACAGCACCCTGCCTGTGCCTCGCTGATGAGTCAGAGAGGGGGCAGGACGCTGTTACTCTAAAATAAACAAATGGTCCTGCTTGAAGCCATTGACCATGATTAATTAGAAGGTGCCTTTGAGAAAAGATCAAGCAGGGCCCACCACACACTTTTCATGATTGCAGGCCTTAAAATCTTGGTCCTTTTCCAGATTTAGGTGACATTTTGTTGTCATGTTGTTTTCTTCCTGATTGTGGGAATAGCTGTCCTGTTACAGTATGGCTTTGCTGCCTATTAAGGTGGAATTTAAGCTAAACCAGGTTATGGGCTTGCTGAGGCTGACTCTTGAAGAATTTCTGAGACTAAAACAGAGGATGAGAGAAACTTTGCTTAAATGTAAATGTCACTGTATAGTGTGTGGTCTAGTGCAGTCTTTCACAGTCTGGTTCTCTGAGACCCCAAGACGTTCATGTTTCTGCTCCCTGCCAGAATTTTGTGAGCTGGAAGGGAGCAAAAACATGGACTGTCTAGGGGTCCCCAAGGACTGGGTTGGGAAACAGTGATCTATTGAAACAAAGATGGGGTGAGAAGGGCTTTTATTTAAGTTATTATACATATCATAAGTTTATTTCTTTTTTCATACTTAAAATCGCTCTTCATCCAGAAATGATTCCCTTGAGGAGAGCAGCTGTCCTTGTTTTGTCTTTTTAAAGACCATTTACCTCGGAGCTGCTGGTTTTCCCGCAATTGTGACTGCAAGTTCAATGTGACCATTGCAGTGAGATGCCTATATGTGCAGTTCATGTAGCTAAATTAATGTCCTTCCTGAAGCGGAGAGGACTGGGCGCCATGTTCACTCGCAAGTCTGTGCTGAAACATGAGTGTGATGTGAGTGAGCCTTTCCTCGGGGGCTCCAACTTGGGGGGGGGGGGGCAGAATATAAATACCACACTTGATCAAAATATTCTCTATGCAAGTTTTTTAGAAGAGGTGTGAGATTTGTTTTATCAGTTGAGCACGCCAGCCACTGGCAAACACTCACACACAACTTCAGTTGGTGCGCCATTTGTGCTGTCGGCTTGTTGAGGTGGCTTCCAGAGACCTATAGCATGAAACCTCTTAGGCTGTTTAGTCATTTTGAACTTGTTTTGACATTTTAGACATCTGTTTGGGTGATTGTTCTTTTCTAAATATAGCAGGAACTACATATAAGCATGGTTGTGAACAATGGTGCTGCATAGCATAATATCCTGTGCCAGAAACACAATGCTTGACAGAAGTGTTACGATAGGTCGTCGTAATTGTAGAGTAACATGATGTAATTTTGTTTTTAAGTAAAAGCATTTCTACTGAATGCCTTCAGAGATGGCAATGGATGAAGTTAAACTGAATCGAGCCATACCAGAATAATTCAGAAGCATACAGACATGTACTTTAAAACAGGCTGACTTGGACTGCCACACATGGCTGACTCAAGGGAACCGTCTCGGGCGTCGCTGGGGCTTCGGGGCTGAAGTGTCATTTTAGAGATGCTGCTATGAAATCCGAAGCATGAACTGCAGCTGGAGGGAACTTGTTCCACCACGCTGAGGCTTAGAAACGTAGGAGCCGCCTGCCTCTGGCTGTTCACCCGGGCCCGACCCGTGTTAAGGTTCCACGGATTCACAGAGAACCAACCTACAGCACCAGTAATCCATCTAAACTTTTGTTTTTGGCCCTTTTTATCCTCCTCATGCAATAGTACTTGAAAGATGGCACAGTTCTCTTGATTGCCTTATTTCAGTACCAAAGCCTTTAAAATAGTCTTTAGCTGGTACCTCACTTGGATGGGGGTCAGCAGGGCTGACTATGGTAATACAAGTGATACTTAAATTACAAATTAGTTTCCAGCTGTGGACTTTAATCCATTATTTAGGTATCCAAGGTCATATGGCTGGCTGACCTAAGACCCCTTTCTGCAAAATAACTACACTGTGTAAATTCTCTTGTGTTCTCTTTGCTAGATCTGTGCAAATATAGTCGTACAAACTGTATTTTAACAAGAAATTCAAAATGAGGAGTAAAGAATGAAAATTTCTCCTGTATGCGATTGGGCTAGCTTCTGTTTGAAAGTGTCCAAAAGTCAGTTTATTCAAAGATGTATAAGAAGCAAATGCAGGAAATAATTTTCCGTGCATGTGCATGTTCCACATGGCAATATTTTTAATGTTTTTGAATAAACATAAATATGCTCTGCAACATGTTCAGACAAGTAAAGGCTGCGTGACACTACTTTTGTTCTCCTGTGACCTTTTAAGTTAAAACTTGTAAGATCTAAGCAATTTTTTAAGAACATTCTGTCTTACTGGGTAAAGTTCCTCGCTGCCAGTTTAGTGGATTTTCAGCGTGTGTATGGAGGATAACTGACCTGTAATGGAGTAGCTGAGCTTGGTGTCTGTAAATAGGTTTCTGATGTAATGCTGGTATTTGTCCCCAGGAGGTCACTGTTCAGTCCTGAGATGTTGCAGAATTTGAAGCGCGGCTTCATATGAGGATATCGTGGTCAGATGGCCAGAACATTGGTTGTTATATTAGTGCTGTACTGCCAGGCTTCTGGGGGGAGGCAGGGCTGGCTCCAGTGCTCTATGGCCTGGGAGTGCAATATGGGGCCGGCTGTGTTCAGCCCGCCGTGTGTTTTCTTTCCAGGACAGTCAGAAAGCGGTGGAAGTGGCGGAAGCAGAGTGCCGGGACATCCTACAAAGGCTCTTCCCCAGCGTGCCTCTGCTTGCAAGCCGGGTAAGCGTTCATGTGCACATGTAGAATCACAATCTGACCCCACCTTAGTCTTTCCAGAAAAAAGCACCCAGAACATATGCTTTTGAAGTCAGTGTAAGTGCAGACAAGTATTCCTGATAACACACGCACACTCGCATACGCACATGCAGGTCATGTGACACGCTCACACCTTGCATCCTTCCCAGACTGGCACACAGCACAGGGAGCCTGAGTTTCTGTGGATGGAGGCATGAATGTGTGAAATTTATAGCGACTGAATGCATGTGAAGTAAAATGTGCTCAGGAGATCCTTTTAAACCATGAACACATCAAAGGAGAACATTGCTCAGTCACGGAAGCCGCTGGCGTCCAACTGTGTGCATAGGAGCAGCTTGATCCTTCCTGGCACCTTATCGTGTTTCTGTTTTCCCAACCCCCAGAACCACCAGGAGTGGCTGCACAGGTTTGAAGCCGCAGCCAAAGAAGTAGCGACGGCAACAGCAGAACCCGATCAAGCTCGTGAATTGGAACAAACCAAGGTAACTACAGAGTATGTTAGGGTGCTCTGCAGTGAACCTGCTGGTCCTCTAAGGGACCAAAGTAGTACAGTGAACAGTTCAACTTACCATATTTTCAGCTTTTATAGAGCACACCAACTATATAGTTTATCATGCTTCTATCTGAAATAATTACCCAATTTCATGTTAATTATTTAACAGACCGGGGGGAGGAGAGTTCATAATTTCTTAAGCTCCATATCAGTGTTGAATTTTAGGGTAGAGAAAGTGGGTCTGTATTATGTATATAAGGGCCTCTTTGCAAGTAGAGAAATATTTTGACACGTGGCATGGGGAATTTGCCCCATATATATGGGAAGTGGATCTTTCGAGTACTGTGTTTCTGCTTCTCTTGCTATTTGTGACCAATTGGTTATCCTAAAATTATGAACATACTGATTTAACAATTCCTGATGTATCGGAAGGAGGAATCCCCTGATATATAGTTTTAGTTTCTGGTAGATGTAGAATGAATGCTATTCGTTTTTATACTCCTAGATATTAGAAGAAAAGCTGAAAGAGTCTGAGGAGGCCCAGAAGATTCTTCAGAAGGACTGTGAGATGTACAAGAAAGTGCTGGCGGAGACGGTGAGGGGCCTTGTCCTTTTTGAAAGGGGATCATATATTAAAGGCCCTGAAGTGTCTGCTCAGGGACCCAGGTGACATTCCCCGTTCCTGTGACAGGAGGGAATCCTGCAGAGACTCCAGAGCAGCGTGGAGCAAGAGGAATCTCGCTGGAGGGTCAAGTTAGACGTGTCGCAGAATGAGCTGAAAGAGGTAAGCAAAACATTCAGCACCGCAAAGCCTGCGCAGCCCTGCGCAGCCGCTTAACTATTAACTGTCTGACCCAGATGAATGTAAAGATGGTAGCCCTGGAGAATGAGGTGGACAGATTGACTCTGGAGTGTGGAGACCTAGAAAACGTGAGTCTCTCCTGGATTCTCTTCCTAGTGGATGTTTCACATTTTCCGTTGGTATCACGTTCTGTAGAACTGGGCCGTTGTGATCAGCCCTTTTGTTCTACTGGCTTGACAGGTGAGATGTGAGAAGCAGCACCTGGAATCCGAACTTGAGAGAGCAGAGCGTGAGAGCGCCTCCTATGTGACGGAGGTCAGGGAGGTGAGTGGAGAAATCGAATCGATGTTATCAGTGCGAGCCACTTCGTAATGGGATTCCCCTTGACAGCTGAGTGGGTCCAAGGTGTGATCCGTGCTTGGGTCATCCCTATTCACCTGTCTTTGTCTTGAACTTTGTATCTTCAGTATTTCCACCTTGATAAGTGGTAAAGGGGGCTGAGCTGCTGAATGTAGGCAACATTTATCCTAGTGGGGGAGAGCTGCCGTTCTGTTTTGCTGTTATGTAACTCAATAGCAGCCTGGTTTACTTATCTTAAACGATAGAAATGGTTAGTGGCTCTTCTAGGAAGAGCGGGAGCTTCAGCACCTCGTCACTTAAAATCCCTGGCATTTTTCCCAGCTCTCTGCTACCAGCCAGATAAGCCCAACATTTCTCACAACATGCCTGTAATCCTGTTATCACAGCACTGTATCACCCAGGTGCTGTCTAGCAGAGGGAGGCCAGGTGCTCCTCTCTTCCGCTGTTTGGTTTGTTTCTCCCAGCTGGCCCTCTGGCCACCATCTAAACCAGTGTCAAACTTCATTTCAGCTCAAAGATCTTTTGACTGAGTTGCAAAGCAAACTCGATGGCTCATATACTGAAGCGGTCAGACAGAATGAGGAGCTGAATTTGGTAAGCCCTGCCGACTCAGAGTAGCCCAGCAGATGCCTCTTACCTGTGTCATCTCTGCTGACCGCTGGTTTGAGGGTGGGGATGGCAGCCCAGTGTAAATTCTGGATACACAGCAGCTTTGGTGGAGCTTGTGGACGATGGGGCAGCTTTGTCTGCCTGTGTAACTGAGAACTCTCGCTGGTATTCTGCATTACTCTGTCTTCACTATTGCTGCTACTACAACTACTACTACTGGTGCTAGAAACTCACCCTTATGGGCAAAAGAAGCACTCATGCAAAGGTCTCACTTGGTTGGCTAGCTTTTGTATCTCACTTTCTGACACGTGTCACAACTTGCTGTGCAAATCTGTCTACAGCAGCATCACTGCTTCATCTGTCCAGGTGTCTTCCTGTCTTCTAACCTTCTAACTCTGTCCAGTCAGCCTCCAGCTGGATGTGTTGGCTTTGTGTTATTGTTGGCCTCCATGCTTGTGTTTGCATACCTGTCTAGATCATGGTGCACGGTTGTTTTTGGTTTTGCCAGGTTTTTATGAAACGTCAACAACTGCAGTACTTAAAGGTGCCCATTACTTTTTAAAAAAGCCAGTGGTTGCCCTTGTGACACCACACCTGTTCTCTGCAGATGAGTGAGACAGCAGTGGCTTCTTCCTAACATGCAGCACGCCCGCAACTGTGTGCTGGGGCTCGGGGGTTCTAAAGCCTGAGCTTTCATGGTTGTCTTTCAGCTGAAGACCCAGCTAACAGAGACCCTGGTCAAGCTGGAGACGGAGGAAAATGAACGGCAGAAGGTGGCAGGGGACCTCTACAAGGTGAGGCGGTGTTCCACTGAGCTTAGCTCGGAATCCAATGCATTAACATACATACACGCTTCTTAAATATCTTCAGCCGTTATATGGTAGTGTTAGTTAGCAAAACATTTGCACTCATTTGCCAGATGCTTTTGTCTAAAGTGACGTACAAGTCAGGTGGATAGTGCATCACAGGCATACAGCTATTAAGGAGCCAGTTAAGGAACAGTGCTGCTAGAATGAGCTTTGTGTTAGCGGCCGGTAACAAATGTGAGGCGGTAGTGGAGCCGGAGCGGTCATTAGAACCTAACATCCGGAAAGCCGGTCAGATCAGAACACCATGAGGACTGGGTTCCTACTACATGAGGGTGAAATGCAAGTGCGCGTCCAGTGTTGCTGAGAGACCATAAGACAGAAGAGTAAGTGAAAACAGCAGGTCAGTGGTAAGATGGCACAAAGGGAGAGACTGCAGCCTCCATGGACCAGAAACCAAAACTGTGTAAATGGTCTAATATTAGTTGCAGTAGTAGTGCGTGAGCCACTTATAGTCCTGCTGTGGTGAGTTCTGATTGGTTTACCTTCTCTCGCAGGCCCAGCAGTCTCTGGACCAGATCCAAGCAGAAATCCTGAAAGAGACTGTGCAAGCAGACCTGATAGAGAACAGCACATTTGCAACACAGAAGGTGTGTGTGTGTGAGAGAGTCGCCCCTGACTTTTAGCATCTTAGGTGATTGGGTGACGTGTTCGGTACCGACGCCTGACCGTCCGCTGTGTCGCTCAGGACGAGATGGACAGAAAGTCAGCGGCGGGGCTGAATGAGACGGTCATAGAGCTGCAGCGGCTCCTCCATGCTGTGAACAGGAAGCTTATGAAAGGCAAGGAGGAGGTGAGTGTCCTAGCTCAGGCTTGCAGCCACCCAGCCTACATTGATCACACCCACTAATCTGATGGCGGAGGGTGGTCTTTTGACTCAGAGCTCATAAGTTTAAAACGGATTTAACCAGCAGTCACATGGTCTCTTTCTCAGTGTCTCAAGGATTGACGGACCCTTCACGGAGTATCTAACCTGCGATGTCTGTCTTTCAGGATGGGGAAAAGGAGACTCCAGAAGTATAAAGGGCAGTGGAATTACACCTGGCCCCACCCCAACCTGCGGTGACCCCCACACACACCCTTGTATTTCCTCTTCAGAGCTAGTCACAAACACTGAACCAATGGTTTTGCGCCCGTCTGCATATGCACACCCAGCCACACCTCCTCCATGCTCTGTTGTTGGGTCTCTCTGAGAGAGAGAGAGAGAGAGAAAGAGAGAGAGGAAGGGGCGGGGTCACTGGGCATCGCCGCTTTAAGCGACACCCCCTCTGCGTAACTCAGCACATTCCTGACGTGACGCAGCCGGCCTCCGACTGACTGACACTCCATGGCTCAGTGCTCTGTTCCACTTCACATCTTTTATTTCAGCAGATTTTCTTAAGTTTTTGGGAAGAAGGGAGACATGGGCTCAACTCATTAAAAATGGTATTTATCAGTTTAGTAGTCTTGTTTTTTTTTTTTTTTTTTAATGAAAAATTGTGCTGCATAGTGCAATAGGGACCTACTTACCTGCACATCATCTTGTCGCTCCTGGACCTAACACACGTTACGTCTGTTGTATAAACACATGTGCAAATACACGACACATTAGTCGGTAGAATCCTTTTGGTTTTATTTTGATGGGCCCGGCTGGGGGGGGTGAAGATCAGTGGAAGGTGGTATGGAGACAGGTGACGCTGATCTATGTGGGACTGTGGCTAAAGGGGGTGATTCCTTTGAGCCTCTTCTGCAGGAGCTGGCCTGACACACCAATAACTCTTTTTATCTGCTTTAACTACCCAGACGAGAGCCTTCCCTCTCTTCAATACTCAACCTTTTGTTGCTAATTTCATTAATATATTTTTTTTGTAAAAGGTAACGGTTATACAAGATTAAAAGGGATGCTTGATAAATACAGAGCCCGTACTCTTGTGTGATTAAGGTGTTGCAGATTTTCTTGTCAGCGTCTCCTGCTTTTATCCTCATGCCTCACCAGCACTAGAGGGAGCCAGAGTATAAGATTGTCCCTTATCCCATTAGTAACAGTGGATTCTATTCTCCGGCCGCCAGCAGTCATCTTACCACCTGCAGCCTCTTTTTTTTTTTTTTTTTTTTTGAATGCCTACACAGAACAGAGCAGCATGAAACACTGGAGATAATCTGTGTCAGCAGAGAATTATGGGAAAGCTGGTGCACCAAGATGTGTGAATTAGTCCCAGACAGACTGTGGGAACCTTGTAGTCATGAGGTGTGCAGTGTGGCAACTCTGGAATGTGGTATGAGAAATTAGCTTTAGAAATAAAAGTTTAGTCTAACAGACTGCAAAGCTCCTTTTTCCCTCTGAACTTTTCCGTTGGTACTGTTGCTTGCAGGAAAACATCAAGGCTAATCTAATCTAGGAATCTACTGGGTGTGACCAGCAATTACTGTTCAGACTAAGCAACAGGGATTGTTCTGATTACTAAGAAGCCTATTGCTTAGTAAGGTTTTATCTGCCTCAGCCAGGCCACATGCCTGCATAGGCTATTTGCTGGTGTGCCACAGCAACAATGGTATTTATAGTGAGCTCCTGGGCAGCGTTTTTATAGTCATCATGGCTGCTGATTTTCTGGCCACCACCTTAATGTCAAGTTCCCGCCTGCTGTTTCAAGTTAGTCTGAACTGCCAAATTTAACACTGCACTTCCAGAGCAGACGAGCATCCTTCTGTTAGCCAGCGCTGCCGAGGCTGGACTTGAAAAGAATGTTTGTCTCTGTGGAAAGGGTGTGGGGGAATCAGCCCTTCAATGGGCTTATTCAAACTGTTGTGTCAGTCTCTCAAAGGGACGACTGTCCTGCCCAAATTCAGAATTGTCTTAAGATGTTTTGTATGTGTTTTTCCAGGGAGTATGAGCGTAAAGAGTGAACAGTCTGCTTTACACTATATCTTTCGTCATAGACAGGCTACTAACTGGCCCCCAGCACAAATTCAAACATTAGACTCCTTCAGGGAGAAACCGCAAGTTACCCTCATACTCTCACTGGCACGTGGCCCCCCAGGCTGTATGATCTGTGAGTAGGTGGGATCCGATGGGGGTATCCCTTGGGTGGCAGACTGCTGAGAGACAGGAAGGTCTGCAACAGGTGACATCCCTCAAAAAGCAGCCCATGTCTTTTGTGGGTAAGGCTGAGAGGCCACTGGTCATCCTTTGACCTGCTGCTTCAGGACACCAGTGTCCGGTTTGGGTGGCCACGCAAGTAAAGACCTACTTGACGGAGCTGTTTGTTTTCTTGTTTTTGTGACATGGGTAAGTATCTTACTAAATCTTTGTGATGACCAACAGAAGGCCCCCTATTTGAAACTACTGTAGTATCAGTGAAGGACACTGTGCGCATGAGACTCTGTGCTCTGTTATGTTCCCACATTATGTTTTAAACGTAAACATTTTTATACTGAAAAAAAGTTAGATGATTCCACAACGCGCTGCTGGTTCCCACTTCAGACATCTCTCCCTCTGGGGAGCTGCACATCTTGGAGCAGGCAAGGGCCTGATTGAAACTTCTCCTGTGGGGTCAGCGGGGAAGGTCACCCAGGCTCCGGCTCAGCGCATTCCATGCATTCCACTGGGCGTGCACCCCAGCCAATGGCAGCTCTGACTGGCCACGATGCCCCAAGGGCCAGTCGTTTCTGCAAACCTTTGGATTTTGCCTGTGGCTGGGCATTCTGGGAAATGGGTGTTCAGAGGCGGACTTACAGATCCAACCACGCTAACAGTCGTCTCTGGCGTTGATGTTCTACTAGGGCTCATTCTACAATTGCTGCAACAGCTGGGCACATCTGGACAGCCCAGCTGTAAGTGTGAAGTTCCCTCTGCTGGAAAATGTCTGACTGCTCCTTCAAACACGTCCTGCATTTACACACACAGGTTTTAACACAAAGCAAAATGTATGCAGATAAATGACATTCCATGACCTTTCCCTTGAACCAAGAAATTGAGCTGTCAAACAAGATCTGACAGTGACTAATTTACACCATTGCCACAGACAGAGTAGGTTATTTTATCTGTCGTTAGACTATTCAAGGAGGGTTGTGATCAAAAGGATGACCCCCAGGCTTCATTATGTCTTGTTTCTGTCTGGAGTGGTCTTTAGCTGTCTGTCTGGCCATTAGAGACACCAGCTTTCTTTTACCATTATGATGATATGTGGTGTGATCAGGGTGTGACTCCTCTTGGAAGAGTGCAGCATTGATGCTTTTGTCCTGGCCAGCTTGCATAAACTGTCCCCATGCTGGGAGGAAATTCAATATGGTGACCGGCATGTGGCCGGTGATGTTGGATAATCTCAGCAGAAGCTGTTTGGAGTATTGTGTTATGTTTTTTTTTTTTTTTTCTTCCTTTGGGTAGATAATATAGAAGTAACAATTGCAAGGTTTCAACTGGATGTACAGGGTGAAAGGAGAACTTTGTGTCCACTGAAATGTAGCAATTTAGACCGATTTGCCAGTTACAATGCAGAGAGCCTAGCTATCCCAGCCCCCTAACACATAGCCAGCCAGGCTCTTTGAACGCTGGGGGACTCCACCCTGTCACGCTGCTGAGTCACATGTTCACACACACAGTAATTACGCCAAAAGGCTGATCGTGGCTGTTTTTTTAAATGAGGTGTCAATGGGGCCCTTCTATTTGAGTCAGACTTCAGTGCCGGCGCACACAAGCATTCACTCTGACCCAAGCCTGGCCGGCCACACGCTCAATTACTCATGCTCTCACACACCTCATCTGCCACAAACTTCATGGAAGATAACAGCTGTCTCCCAAAAAAACAAATGGAATGTCCTGGTTACACAGTGCCTGAACACGCATGTCTGTCAGTGGGGAGGTGGGGGTTGTATTTGCACGTGGATGGCTCCGCTATGTGGGAGGTCTAGGCACAGCCGTATTTTATAGCATTGCAGAGCTCTTTAAAACACTTCCACACAGCAATTACCCCCCCCCCCCCCCCCGCTCCAGCCATTACCACCGACACTGTTTGCACAGGAGTGGAGCGCCCTGCAAAATCTGGAGGTGGACGTAGAGTCTGACCTGGCCAGCCGCAGGCCGGTGGCTCCCTGCACCTGCTCTCAATCAGGACAGTGTGTGCAGGAGTGCCTTTGATCTCTGATCCCTCTCCCCCACTGTGGGGGGGGGGGGGGGGGGGGGACA
>JAODLC010000028.1:2408862-2419664 GCA_026781145.1 Hippopotamyrus pictus | reverse complement strand
TGTTCCCCCCGCCCCCCCCCCCCCCCCCTTGCTCTTCCTGTCTGCCAGCACTCTGATCTTCCTCGCCACTGACTGGAGAATCGCATGCTCCTAACCAGTCATGCTACACAAGCTTACTGTCGTCTTTTCCTCACTCTGCTGTGTGTGTCTCTGCCTGGGACCCCCCCCCCCTCCTCCACCATTTCCTCTGATTGGAGACTAGAGTTAGTGGTGTTGCTAGGCAGATTTTGAGGGGAGGGCAGTTCCTGTGGGACAGTGAGTAAAATCGGGTGTGTCAGGAGAGATAAAAAGTTGAGGACGGTACCGGACTAGAGAATTCTCGGATTACTTTATGACGTCAGTAAAAAGAATCTGCCGGGAAACTCTGCGCCTTTGGTTTCCACTTCTGGTGTTGATTGGGGTGGGGTTGGGGGGGAGGGCATTGGGAATATCATTTTGTTTTCTGGATCAAGACACCCTGGTCTAGTCATTGATGTGCTGGCGAGAACCAGAGGGGAAAAGAATGTGTGTGAAGCCAAAATAGTGTCGTGCTGATCAGACAGCGATGGAGGGATGTAACAGCCAACTTTGACCTACATAGAGGAATTTATGATTCATGCTGTTACTGCGTGAGCAGGGAGGAGAGGGAGGGGCATGCATCGTGGACGAGACCTCTGATGACGACCGGATGCTCTTCAGAAGGAAAAACAAAACCGAAAGGGCTGTAGGCTCTGTACCTGACAGTGACACTGACTGCCGGGGGAGGTGTCTGTGGGTGTGTACACGTGTCGTCATGGTGACTCATTCTTGGGAAATTGGGGACAGTCACTGCAGTTTCCTGTACAGTTCTGGCGGATGCCAGCCCCTCTCAGGGTCTCTGTGTAGCTTGCCCCCCCCCCCCCCCAGCAGATCCTTGTGCGCTGGAGCCCTTTACTGAAGAGCTCCTGTGATCCTGTGATCTGGGTCTCTCTGCCAGGCACTTCTTAATTCCTGCCGGCACTCTCTAATCTCACCATTGACCTCGATTAGTGGGAACGCTGGCTCCCACATCTCAGACACAGCTTCTCATGTAACGCTTGCTCCCCACACACACACACACACACACAGCTTGTTCACCTCCTGCTTCAGGTGTGTTTAGTGTTTTAAGTTGCCTTGTGCCCCCTGTTTGGTCTTTCAGCATGCCTCATATCTATGCCCCCTGCATTATGCCTATAGAGGGTGTGTGTCTCTCGTTGGTGGAGGGCAGGGGTGTGACTTGTTCACCCTCCTGCTTGGAACATGTGGCGCCCTCTCTGGTGGGACTGCTTTCCATCACCTCCCTGCTTTTGCTTGACTGCTATTACCATACCTGCTACTGCTCTTACCACGGTGGAAAGGGAGCTTTAAAAGCCCCGCTGAGTTCTTGGTGTGAGGGTGCTGGGTGTGACCCGGGCCGGGCCCATGTGTCTGTCGGCCTGCTGTTGTGGTGTGGTATGCTGACCGCGAGCAGCGCCTGCAGCCGGACGGACAGGAGCAGCCCAGGAGCAGTGCGCCAGGCCCTCTCCCCTGCCCCTGCTGAGTTCTGAGATGTGTTCATGGATAATGGTGCCTTTGTTGGCCCCCCCCCTCGCTGGTGATAAGAGCAGTGCAGACTCCTTGGTGCTTGACCAGCCTGTGACCCGCATCATCTGAGGCTGCGAGCAGCAGGCCCGTAATCGCCGTTTCCTGAACCGTCACTCAAGAATGCCACCCCCACCCCCCCTCCCCTCCCCTAAATACAGTCATCTGATAGCATGTGAAGCCCAGTTAAGCTTTATTCGGGCCCTTGAAACGTAACCCACCCCCCCCAAAAAAAAAAAACACCTTGCGCAACTAGGGCTGTTTTTAAACGTCTGCTTTCTCTCCCTCCTCTCTTTTCTCCATTTCAGGCAGTGAACTGCAGGGGGCAGCACAGCATCTCCTACACCCTGTCCCGGAACCAGACGGTGGTGGTGGAATACTGTCATGACAAGGACACCGACATGTTCCAGGTAACATACCTTCTCATTGGCTCATCTCTATGTTGCTTCCGAGCTGAACCGCTGAGTAATTTGAAAGGACGTGGTAAATCCCACCCAACAGGGGTCACGGAGGGTCCTGTAGTGCTGGTGCTTGAACGGCAACCTTATGCACCAGCCTCAGTTTGACTGCATTCTCACTCTTGCGTTCCGTCTGGCCTGTTGTTGTAGATCGGTCGCTCCACGGAGAGCCCCATCGATTTTGTGGTGACTGACACGGTGTCCGGGAGCCAGGGCTCTGAGGAGACCCCCATCACGCAGAGCACCATATCACGCTTTGCCTGCCGCGTGGTCTGTGAGCGCAACCCCCCCTACACTGCCCGGATCTATGCCGCCGGCTTCGACTCCTCCAAAAACATCTTCCTCGGGGTACGTGCGCACAGGGCACCTGGTCATCTTCAACCTTTCCGATGAAACTGTGCAGGGTATAACCTCCTCCCGCCCCCGTAGGAGAAAGCTGCCAAGTGGAAGAACCCGGACGGTCACATGGACGGCCTGACGACCAATGGGGTACTGGTCATGCACCCCAGGGGCGGCTTCACGGAGGACTCGCGGCCCGGCGTCTGGAGGGAGATCTCTGTGTGCGGCGACGTCTACACGCTGAGGGAGACGCGCTCGGCCCAGACCCGTGGCAAGCTGGTCAGTGCTATGTGACACGACGCATTCTGTCGCTTTCAGAAGCGTTTGGACTGACAGCTTGTGTGAATAGAAAGGTCACCAGTCGGCCCCCTGTGGTCATTCTTGACTGCTCCTTGATTCCCTGTGTGCTCCATGGAGGTGCAGGTGCCCTTTCACAAATCGGGGAAGCCGTGTGCTTGTGGGGATGGGTCGCTTCCTGTGTCCATCAAGCCGGGGCACGCTTCCCAAAAGCATAGTTGCTAACAACATTGCTAAGAATAGTTGCTAGCAGTGTTAGCAACTTGCAAAGACGGAACCATGCAACTCAATGGCTCCAACTATGCATGTTGCTAACGGGATGGTTTGGAAAACGTATCCCCTCGCTTAAGTGTGCGGTGAATTTGGGTGGCCGTTTTTAAAAGGCTTTTAAAGTGAAAATGATTCCTATGCTGTAAGTAAATACTGTTTACCTGCATTACCAGTCCATGAGCCTGCGGTTGAGCGGTTTACACCCTGTAATTGGTGTTTTAATGAATAGCAAGTCAGTGCTGACTGAGTAAAACTGGCTTTAATGCCAATGTGACTTATCAGGACTGGGGGCTGCAACCTGTAAATGGAGCAAAACCCCAAATCCCGAGGTGACCCCCAGCCTGCTGTTATCACAACCAAAAAAACGTGACTAAGTAGCGCAGACGAATGCTTCAGCGTCGGTCCCTGGGCTGATTGTCGGTGAGCCGGATCTGAGGCAAAGCAAGATCTGTAACCTAGATACAGTCTGCAGCTGTATTCACGTTTGGGTTTATGACGTAAGTGGAAAGCAGTGCTTTAGCAAACACCCTGGTATGGTTTAAACTGGGGAAGGTGAAGTTCAAAGGAACCTGTAACTGGTAGCATAAAGGCCAGTTGGACTGATCTGAATAAAGTAGCTGCTTAATCTTTTAAGCATTCTGCATAGTGGGAATCTAATTAAATGATCGTCTGGGTAGATAGAAAATTATAGCCTTCTTGCTATTTAAAAAGTAAACATCAGTGCAGGGGAATGTTCAGGCTGTGAGTCTCCCCCAAGTCCTGCGTTTCATGGGTTTCTGCTCTAGTCTAACACACTGTTTCTGCTCTTAGCAGAAGTGAAGCGAACGGTTAAATTTAAGCATGAACGACTTGCAGGAATCGGACAGCCAACGACTGAGGTGGCTCTGATGGATCAAAGAAAATAAGTGCAAATCAGGTTTATTCGTGATTTTCTGCAGAGTTATTTTTAATCTAGACTCTTCAGTGCTCTACAAAATGACCGGATACTTGAAAGGAGTGCTTTTAATAGTTATAAACTGAATAAACTGCAAAGAAAAACTTTCCTTTTTTGTAGGGAGTTGAAAGTCTGAAGTCTGTTTAACATTCAGGTTTTGGCTTTGTCTTCATTGTGGTTCTTCTCCCCCTTTTAAACAGCTGTTTACCATTTGTGATTCTTAAAGAATGTACACAGCATTTTTCTCTGAAGTCATTTTGCTGAAATTATTGAAGAGTCAGGAAACACCTACAGCAATCCCCCCCATGTTTTCTGAATTCGAAACAAAGGTGTGAACCAGAGGCATTTCTTTTTTTTTTTGAAGGAAGATTGGAATCAGGGGTAAAATACCAGTGTTTCAGAACTGGGAAGTGTATGTCAGGCTCCGAATGCTTATGTGTCTGCACTGCCTCCTGCAGGTGGACAGCGAGAGCAACGTGCTGCAGGATGGCTCACTGGTGGACCTGTGCGGTGCCACACTGCTGTGGCGTACGGCGGATGGCCTGTTCCACACGCCCACGCAGAAGCACCTGGAGGCGCTGCGGCAGGAGATCAACGCGGCGCGGCCCCAGTGCCCCGTGGGGCTCAACACGCTGGCCTTCCCCAGCCTGCAGCGCAGCCGCACCCTGCCCACGCTGGAAGACAAGCAGCCCTGGGTGTACCTGGCCTGTGGCCACGTGCACGGCTACCACGACTGGGGTCACCGCTCAGAGCGGGAGTCCAATGCGCAGCGCGAGTGCCCCATGTGCCGTGCCGTGGGCCCCTACGTGCCGCTCTGGCTAGGCTGCGAACCCGCCTTCTACGTGGACGCGGGCGCACCCACGCACGCCTTCGTGCCGTGCGGACACGTGTGCTCCGAGAAGTCTGTCAAGTACTGGGCCGAGATCCCTCTGCCGCACGGCACGCATGCTTTCCACGCCGCCTGCCCCTTCTGCGCCACACAGCTGGAGCCCTCGCAGAGCTACGCCAAGCTCATCTTTCAGGGGCCCATCGACTGAGGGCCCCCCCCCCCCACTGTGAAGCTCCCATTTGGGTTTGTACTTACTGCCACCTTTTACTCCGAGTCCCATTCTGCCCCCCTCAGTTGACATTTTAGTCCCCCGCTCAGGACTGACTGGCATCTCCCGGATGAGGGAGGGGCTCCTTTCTCAGGCTGATTGTTCCGATCAGTCCAGCTTGCCTTTGCGCTACCGCTTCATCTCTGCACGGAGTCGTCTGAACTGCCCTGGTGCATTTTCACGTTTTTAAACAAAGATGGATGATAATGCAGATGCTGCCCGCCTGGCACACTCCGCTATCTCCGAAGGGCTAACTTCCGGTCAACTGTGCTGCTTCCTGTCGCTAAAATGCCAAGATGTGGCGGAAGCGGGAAAGGAGGCGTGAGCTATGGAGAGCTTTTGCCGTGTGGTCCTCGGAAGATTTTTTTTTTTGGGGGAGCGGGGGGGCATACAGCTGGACTGTTGGCTGGGAGCAGGACAGAAGGAGCCAAAAGGCTTGTGGGTAATTGGTTAACTACTCCCACTGGGTACTGGAATATGATTGGATGAGGTGCCTGGAACGTCGATCAGCCTGGATGCCCATCTCTGTGTCCAGGAGCATCTCTGTGTGTGGTTGCCCTTCATGAACATACATGGACTGATTTCAGAATCTGCTGCCCCAGCCAATCCCTCAGAATGTTTTTAATAGATGAAATTATAACAAAATACTTTTAATTAAGAGGTTCTGAGTGGGGGTAGAGGGATGTTTCAAAGCAATAGTAAATCCTGTTTTCCTATTTTCCCCCCTATTTTTCAGGAATATTTTCCTACACTGAGACTGTATAGTTTTCTAATTTAAATGATAATATATTTTCTCTCGTATGCTCTGAGTGCTCATGTCAGGGTGCCTCTGTTTTCTGTCGCTGTCTGATCGGCAGCTTCCTCAAGGCCCTCAGTGCTGTTTTATTGAGCGCATAACCCTGCCACTGCTTCCATTAACCCTTATTTCAGGTGTACATGTGGTTTACTGCCACCCAGTTGTAGCGGTGAATGTATTACATCGCCTGCATGCCTTTGGTCCCGCTCTGGATGCGTGGGACAGTCTGCTGGCTGCCGTCAGCTTTTCGGACCGCGGTCTCTCTCCATGACGCTTTCTATCGCGTGGCCTCATCCTGTCCCCCGCTGCCACCCCCACACAACCCCCTCCGCTATACGCCGTGTCATATTCCTCGCGTCTGCGCTTTACTTTCATCCCGCTTCGCCCGTTTGCCTTTTATGCTTTTGTACCGCAGTTTTCGGCAGACCCCAGATTACTTCTCGGTTTCGCTTCCTAGCTGCCCGGCGGCAGGATTTCGCAGTTTCCGGCTCATGTTGTAACAGGTGGCATTTTTAAGCAGTTTGTAGACAGACCATTCAATTAAACACTAAAGGTGGTTTCCTTCTGATGGCACACTTGCTGTTCAAGCCAAAGTCCCTGTCAGCCAGTAAAGGTGCTGCATCTCTCTGTGCAATCCATTTAACAGGTGCAATTATGACCAAGACTGTCACCAAGACTGTCAAGACTGTGTATGGTGGCAATGTTATAGGTTTTCTTTTAAGTGCCGCAATTAGGTCAGACACCTGGGGAGAGCGTCCACTGAATCTGCAGAGTCACGTGTTTGCCCTGTGGTTGAGATGACTGATTGGTGTGAAACTGTGCTTATCCAGTAACACACCATTGAGAATATACCCCATGTGACGGCTCTTCCACTACTGTCCGTTACCACATCGAGGTCAGGCCTTCGGATCGACCTAATCGAGGAGCCTGGGAAAACACTTGTGGGGCAGATTTGGGGTACAAAGTGGAACAAACTGAAGGTGGTTATCTTCCTCAAGAAACCACAGCAATAATCCTGACCTCATCAAGAGGTTCACTTCAATATTTATAATGCCCAGCAACCCATAATGCTCAGTTGCTCTAATATGTGTAGAATATGCAATAAAGATGTCAGAAAAATTCTGTGTGTTACAGAACCGCTGGGGACACCCCTCAGTGAACTCCAAGTGGTGTGGCGGTATACGTCTGCCCTGTTGCATCTCATTTACAGCACGTTCTAACATTCCTGTCTGGGGCTGGTCCTCCCACCACCAGGGGGTGCCACAATTGTATTTGTCTATCCCTCATCTTTTATACAGTTGTCGGGGTGCTTGGGCACTCCAAAGGCTTACTTTACTAAAAATAAATGTTTAAAACATCATCTGTCTGCTACATTTATTCTTCATGCCGCAGGTTTGTGGGTTTGAAATCCATTTACCTTCTGACCCTGACTGGATGGATGGATGGATGGATTGATTAGAGATATACAGAGTATTACAATAAAGGTATTTGTGGTTAGCCTTAACCAAGAAATCTTGGAAGGCCTTCATTGTAGGACCCTAACTGAAGGACCCTAATTAACCTGCTTTTAACGTGGTTTCATGTGCCAGTTTCTGTATGTATAGCTTGCTGGATTGACTTTTGCTGGTTTCCTACTGGGATCCAGGAACATGGATGTTACATTCTCCAGAATGCGACTTAGTTTTTCTTCTTTTAATGCCTAACCACCACCCCCCTATTCGGACGACAGCTTTATTTTAATTAGCTCAAGCTGAGTTTCTGTGACTCACCAAAGCTACAGATGATTTAAATGCCAGTTAGTTTTGATGATAATTTTTTTCTGGAATTAATTTCTGGTGGAGTTTAAATTAATGGCATCTTTTTACGGTTGCCTTACACCCACTTTGTTACAATTCAAACTGCAGCCTGCTTGAAACAATGATTAAACTTTTAAGTGGAAATCTAGTAGAACCTTCAGGATTGGCTGCTGGCTGAGTG
Organism: Hippopotamyrus pictus; assembly: GCA_026781145.1. Lineage (NCBI taxonomy): Eukaryota > Metazoa > Chordata > Actinopteri > Osteoglossiformes > Mormyridae > Hippopotamyrus > Hippopotamyrus pictus. The sequence goes on along the minus strand of JAODLC010000028.1, from coordinate 2,411,918 downwards.
GTATGTACTTTTTATTAGTGATGTCACAGGCTACCATGACAACATTAAATGGAAGCCGTGCTGCGGTTTAGCAAGTGTGCTGACTTATAAATAGACCAAAGCTGGTGCCCCCGTGTCCATTTAATTGATTTTTAATAGAGTATCTGTCTGAATAAGGGCAGGTGCATGCCACCAGAGCTCCAGTTTAACCACGGAGCCGTCTGAGAATACCCACGCTGTAAATAGAGATCTGACCTGACGCTTGGTGCTTGTTTCTTCCCGGCTGTGCCAGGATAAACCCCAGTGGCCTAGTGGATCTGCTGAGGGTGGAGCTCCCCAAACAGTCCATCGAAATGGCCTGCTTCCCTGGCTGGATGGCCTTCCACAACCTGAACACTGAGATATGGGTGTCAGTCACGTCAATGGGCAGTAAGATAAAGGGGATTTTGGGGAAGGGGAATGTTTGTTACTTTGGGGAGATGCCCCTCAAATATTTTATAGACTATTTGATCAATGATTATACGTTCTTTTTACCTATGAGGTTCAATTTATACTACTAATTAGCTAGTAGGTGGTCAGTGTGTCATTATGAAATAATTCAAATTTTGTGTTAAATATATTGCACCCAGTTCAATCACTCAAATGTGTTTAAGGATATTTGGGTGTGTATATTGAAAATGCACCAATGAACCTGATGAACCTGTCTGATTGTATGAACAAGGATCTCACAGGGTCTGGTCTTTCTCTTAATAATAACGGTCTTTCTCTTAACTAATAACGCTAGCTGCTGTCCAGTTAATGATGGGTTTTGGCTGTATAGTGACCTGCAGCCTCCCTAAAAGCCCTATTAAAACACACTCTAGTAGCTGTTGATTGTTGTGCGATAGAGCTACACACCCCAGGGATGGTAACTTGGAGCAATCATCCATTTTTGGCTCGGCTCGTGGATGCCCTATTTTTACACTGCTGATTCGCAAGAATTTTCAGCTAATCCTTTTGACGTCGTTTTGATATACATTTAAATATGTCTTCATCTAATTACCAAGAACTTTATGGAATTATCTAAAAAGTGTCTCCCAAATAGTAAACAGAGACGCTGATTTGACCTATATTAGTTTGGCGCTCCCCCTGGTGTGTGATTTTTAACGCCTGGAAAAGAATTTAGACGAGCATGAATAAAGTAATGGCTCCATCTAGTGGCAGTAATAGGCTGTACTGCAGAATTACAGCCTTGTTACGCTGATGTTCCCTCTGGGGTATCGGTTGCCGCTCTATTGCATCATCTCTTCATTGTAAAATTAACTAATAACGCTAGCTGCAGACAAAAAGGTTTCTTTATCAATATGGATGGGAAAGGCAGAGACAACAAGCTCTAATCTATTCTGTGGCGTTTCTTCAGGTGACAGAAAAAACTGCATTACAACAATACATTCATTTTTAAAAATCGGCATCCTTGTACATCCACAACTGAATATTACCTGCTGTAAGTCCTAAGTTAAAATAAATTCTGCAGAATATTTGATCCATTTTCTCAGCTGCTCGGATGTTATTTGGAATATTCCTCCATGTGTCAGAGGCTGGTGAACTTCTAAAACAGGGGTCTCCAACTCCGGTCCTGGAGAGCTACTATCCAGTAGGTTTTCTGTCCCACTTGGCTTCTGATGAGCCACACCTGTTCCTGGCATTTACCTGAGAACAGATGTGGCTCATTAGAAGCCAGGTATGATAGAAAACCTACTGGACGGTAGCTCTCCAGGACCGGAGTTGGAGACCCCTGTTCTAATGTCTTCACAATACCTTTGTATGATGAAGGGCATAACTTTAGTTTGGACATTGTGGGAAGGGGGGGGGGGGTTACATCTCCACCCATATAGGGGGAGATGTGATAATTGGAGAGGTTGTATTGGCCAGTTTCGATTACTTGATTGTCCCCTGTAATTTTGTATGACAGCCCTGTAGATCTGCTAAGAAGTTAATATACGACACTGCTTACAAATGGACAGTTGCACCTGTATTGTACACTGGGTTAGATTATACTCCTTCAGGGCAGCTTCTACTCATTGGGTCACTCTACTAAGCAAATAGCATATGAACTTTTCAAACGGTATCTGTCCAACAGTACAGTCAGAACTCTGATACAAGCCTCTTTATTTTGATCTCGTTAACATTCAAATTCCTGCATTATATCATCTGGTCACTAGAAGGCGCCCTTCACCCTGTGTTCTTTATTGCTAACATAACTAACAAGAAAGTATGTGTGTGTATATATATATAATATATAAATTGAACATTACTGTTATGTTTTACTTCCATATTCAGATGGCTTTCCCTCACTCGATGCAGACATAGTTTTGGTTGCTTTCTTCTGTCAGCTATAAAACAATATAACCAGCATTTTCCTATAGCCGTGAAGCTGATGCGTCTCTCTCACTTTGCCTTTGGTGCCTTTGAACAGAAGGGGGAAATCATGACTCCACTGACTGATTAATGGTCAGAGTCTGACAAGCTGAACGAGACTTCAGAGTACATTTTGAATTATTTTAATAAACCCATCCATCCATTTTCCATTACTGCTTATCCGCTACAGACTCACAGTAATCCTGGGACACATCCCAGAAAAAACAGGGCCCAGGACATCCTGGATGGGACGCCTGTCCATCACAGGGGTACATACTCACACTCTAAGTCTTTGGACTGTGGGAGGAATCTTGTGCGAACTTGGAAACTCCTCATGCCCATAGTGCCAAAGCAAGAAGCAAACGCATAAGGCAGGCCATGGCGGTAAATAAATCTTTGTTTTTTTTTTTTGGGAAAATTCCAGCAGTCTGGCTTACGAATGGATGTACTTGGTAGTACTGTGAACTGGTGAGATATACTGTGCCAGTATATTACCCAATAATTTGCTGGTTTAGAAGTTCTACTGGTTTTTGACTTGAATGGTACAGTGACTAGTTACATGTCTTTGTTAACCCCTGCCCCTCCCTCACATATGTGCGTTTGACGACACACACACACACACACACACACACACACACACACACACACACACACACACACACACACACACACACACACAC
>JAODLC010000028.1:2343708-2358182 GCA_026781145.1 Hippopotamyrus pictus | reverse complement strand
TAAAGTGAAGCTGGAATGGGAGAAGAAACAGTGGAATCGACATGAGTGGTAGAAGCATCAACATTCTACGTTCAGTATCCCTAGAGAAGTCCCATTGGACTGTAAATGTCCATGTCGCACAGAAAGTGTGTCACAAACCTACAGAAATGACTCTAGTTGATATTTTTTGATGTGGCTCTGCCTGCATGACACCTTATTAACTTGATTGTAAATAAATTTTAAGTATAATCGATTACTCCGTCAGTAAGGATTCTTTTGGGGTACAGCTAGCATGGCTGATAAGAATCTTCATTTGCGTTCCGAACCTTGCTGGTTCATGTCCTATGAAAGTAGCCTTTGTGACAGTTAAACTGGTTTTTCCCGTGTGTATTGATGCTTAAAACACTAATGGGCTCTGCTTCTGCAGTATCAGCTGAGGCAAAGAGAGTGTGGAAGGAGTACAGCAACCTGTGTTGCAGGCACAGACACGCAGCGGCACATTCCTCACCCCCACAGCACAGAGTCTCAACTTCTCACGTGCCTGCTTCACTGGCTCCCAGGTCAAGATGAAGGTGTGAGCGATCATGGGTTTGGGGATGAATGGCTACTTTTTTTTCCTGATCGGCCATTTCCATTTGATTGCAGGCATCACTGCCAGAGAGACACGGCCCTCAAACCTGTAGAACGTTTTTGTTTTGTTGCAAGAGATTCGCCCGGCGGGAACGTGATTACAAAGGCAGGGATACCGATTGGCATGGCATCTTGCTGGCATGTCCATGGTGACCGTAGTCGGGTGCCTTTCTGCACCATTGTTATAATCCCCCAGCCCTCTGACCTGTTTACCCCAGCCCACCTGCATCGCGCTGCCTCAGTGCCTCAGTACCTCAGTACCAGTGGCCCACGGACCTCTGCAGCTGCATTCCAGAGAATACCTGGAACATGTGTAAATAAATACGTTCCTTTAAACGCCCCTTTCAACAAACCAAGTTTCCAACTTTAGGTTTTCTCTCTGTCCTTCCTTAAAAACTTTAGTGGCCACGCCCCTGCCCCCTGTGATGTCACTTCCTCCGTAAAAGGCAGAGTCCTGTGCAGAGACCCTGCGAGTCAGAGCGGCTGAAGGAAGACGCGCTGTTGTTCTTGAAAAGCTGTGTTTATCCGGGATTAGAGACTCAAAAATGTTAATAATTGTTGCTCAAAGAACTGCAGAGAGGCGCTTTCCTAATCCCGTAATCAGGCATTACACCTCTGAGTGTGCCCGCACCCCAGCGCTTCTGAGCCCCTGCCATGCTTTCCACTGCCGACTGCCCTTCGCTCACCCCTTCTGCCAGCCAACACCCCCTCCTCCATCCCACACGGCCCTCTCTGCCTCCATGCCACTTTGCACTATCCCTATCCCCCCCCCCACCCGTGTTCTCGGGCATTGATACGTAATGGCCCCACTGACAGCCCAGTGCCTGGGGTGGTCTGGCGCCCGATAACATGCAGACATGCAGAATCCCCTCCCACGGAGACGTGCCTGCCCACAGACATACCAATCATAACATATAGCCCTCTAGTGACCCCCAGTGCGGGGGCCATCCTGGTGGCAAATGAGCTGAGACCTTTGGCGCACCCTGCTGGGAGGCTGTGAAACAGACCACTGCATCTCCAGTGTTGGGGAGGGGGGTGGGTGAAGCATTTGGCTCTCCCAGTGTTCCTACTCTAAGGTATGAAAAGGCCTAAGGTGTTCCTCGGCGCCCTCTCCTGGCCAGAGGCTGGGTGTGGGGTGTGGGCCTCTCTTGGCTCAACCCAGCCCTGTCAATAACAGACAGACGGCACGCTGGGGGCCCAATTGGTACCCTTTCAGAGGGCAGCGGGGTTGCAGAAACATTATTCCTGGGTGTGTCCGTGGCCCGCAGCAGTCTGGGTCTGGAGGTCTTCATAGCTGCTGAAGTCAGACATGTGTCACACAGCTCCTTCAGATGAGACAGAAACCTGCTGAGGCTGACTGACAGGGGGGGCAGGGGGCTGAACTTTAATAATGTTAGAAAAAAAGCTCCGCAAATACTGCTCTGATGATGCCACACTGACTCTAATTATGTTTCACCAAGATGCACTGTTTGTGTGAACATTTCTAAAGGAACAGGGAATTTTAAATTGAAGGAACTCCAGGGACCACTGTATTATTATTATTATTATTATTATTATTATCATTATTATTGTCGTTGTTGTAAAAATCAAGGTGATTCCAGGATTAATTTTCACCGCTCATTAGAGGCTGATCAGGTTCTCTTTTGGGTTAAAATGATGCCTTTGGCAGAATGTGTCTTTCAGTTTGATTGTAAACTGGGGTTAGATGCCTTCTCTCCCTCCCTGTTTTGTTTTCCACACGCAGACCCATTGTTTGGAGGAAACGCATGTTTGTTTGTTATCCCTCCCCCTTGTCCACTGCCGTCCTGGACGGGGTGAGGCGTGAGATCAGCTCTGCGGGGATTAACCTGGGGAATTTAATTAGCGAAGCTGTCGTCCCTGCCCTTAACAATTCAATCTCCCCCGGCTGGGTCGGGTCTGGGCCTGCGACGGGCCGGCAACACGAGGTGCTTGTTGGAGAGGGGGGTGGGGAGCCATACATGTTTCACAAACAGATTAGTCCAGCAGCTTGAGGCCCCCCAATGGGGGGGGCATGCTTGGAGGATGGGTTAGAGATGCACAGCAGATCGGCTGGAGTTGGGGGGGGGCTGGCCTGAGTGTGTGCCAGCTCATAGTGGCATGCCCTCCCACCCCCTCCACGCCACAACCAGCCCCCGCCCACCCCCACCCACAGCCCACTGGTTTTGTGCTGGGATGGGTGGCTGACGTTCACTTGGAGCCCTCGCAGCTCAATCTGAAGGCCACACTGCTGCATTGTAATCCCCATGCTAAGCTCCCCATCAACCCATCTGGGACCCTCCACCAAAATACCCCTGACCCCAAATACATAAATGTGCAGATGATTATTTCGTCCACCCCGAGTAGGAAATGTGCTTCACCTCGTGGGCACCTGCCACATGCTAGCCGAGAGAGATCACAGCGACGCGCTGGTACTGAGGCACGTAGCCACGCGATGCTACCCTGCATGTGGGTCTCAGCCTTAAACTGGCTGCCTCTTGGTAAGAACTGATATTTCTGCAGGCCTTGGCTGGTGCCCTTACTGCCCAAACTCCTCCGTCCACAGTGATCCTTCCTAACCCCCCCCCCCATCCCCCCTTCATGTCTCCTTTAAGGGAGGCACACATCTGAGCAAGTGACCAGGCTAGATCATGTGTCTTTCAAAATAATATCCCATAATTCCATCAATGTTCTCTCAAGCAGCAGGTGGTTTGATGGTACTCTGTTAGTACTGTGTTGGTACTCTGTTATTGACATGACAGTTTCTATTCATGGCATATATGTAACATGTTCCTGAACCTGCTTTTGGATGAAACTTATATCAGTCATTTACTGTGAAGATCCATATTGCTCTCCACATTGATCAGATATGTTTTTCAAGGAGTCATTGTTTGATTTTGCTAATTGTAGCTTTTTCTCTGTAATTCCTTTTATATTTATATAAAGTGCAAGTAACATGTTATCAGGCTAAGCCACAATGGGATTTTCAGACCACTTGTGTCTGGATGTGAAACTGTGTTTAATGTCTTTTAGGAGCTTGCAGTCGAGCTTTCTGAGGCTGTAAGCTGGCACGTAGAAATCTGGAAACTGCCCCATTGTGTGTTTTTGGAACGTGAAAGTCATCTCTGTCATCTTCATTATTGCAGGAAAAAAACAGCAAACACGGCACATTAAGTCATAACTGAAGTCAACCAAATTTGCCGTTGAAGGACACAGATGTCTATGTGGGAATGTAGGTTTGTGGAGGGGCCTGGCGGGGGGGGGGTTTTCGTGGGCATAGGCATCAGAGGGAGGAGGGGCAGTTGGAACAAGGGAAGAGGCCTGCTGTGCTTACAGGCAGGGGGGTGGGGGGGGGATGGACCACTTGTTCACCTTCTCTTTCCTCACCACCCCCCAACTCCCCAGTGGACCAACCCACTCCTCATGCCTCCCTCCATTCAACACTGTGTTGGTGTGTCACTAATTAAGGCAGTGGGGTCTTAACGAGCTGGGGCCCGGGCTCATTAGTGAGCCTGTTCCGCCACCCCCCTTACAAGAAGGGTTAGCCCTATGGGGACCATAGAGAACAGCTGATCCAATCAGCCGGCCCCCTTTCCCTGTACAGGAGCGAAGGACTCGCTCCGCATGTACTGACACAGTGCCACCAGCCCCCACCAACCTGCTCCTGACCCCTGAATGCACACAAGACCACAGCCAGTCATGATCTTACAATCACTTAAGGTGCCCTTTAAAAGCTTACTGCTGGCTTGTATATACAGTCAAGTAGCCCATGGTCTCAATCATGTTCGACCAGCAATGTCTACCAAGAATACGACAGCGGTCACAGTGTCCTAAATTTGCGGAAACTCGTTAGAGTACAGAATATCGCTTAAACTGTTGCAGTCCAAGGTATCTATTTGGTAATACATATATCAGAAAAACGCAATTCATCTTCCTGTCTTACATGAAAATTAATTGGTCATTTTTATAAACTTTACATATATGATTTTATTGGTAATTTGAAGTTTTTTCATGTTAAAAGCTTACTATATCTTTTCATTAAATTATAAAATATTTTCTGACCTGTTATTTTTTTCAGTTTTTGTAGATACATTGATAGTGAGCGAGATGGATGTACATATTTGTATTGATATATTTTAATATATATGTATCTGTTATTGTATTTATTCTCATTACAGTTGAGAGGCCCTTTTGTTTCACGTGTTCGGTCAGCCCCAGCCATACCCGCGCCCCCTCAGCAGCTCAGCTGTCCGCCTGCCCTCTGCCTGCCTCTTCCTTTTTAATGGAAATGGCCAAACAAATGCCTGTTTTTGTTTACGAAAGTAGGCCAAAGAGCCACCGGCGGGTGAGAGGGGAGTCGTGGGCTGGGGCGGCTCAAGCTGCCCTCACACGCGCAGACTGAGCACAGACACGTCACAGTAAACAAAGGCAAAAATGAGTCCAGACTGGACGTGCGTTTGTGGGGCACCTGGACAGCACCGGAAGCTGCACTCACAGGCACAGAGACAGATAACACACACACACACACACACACAAACCAGTGTTTGCTGCATGTCTTACTGGATGCATCAGAAACACGTGGCAAAGACCAGAAAGATCCTAAATCTGGGTGTTTAAGTACATATTCACAAACGTGTACTTGTTTGCTATAGAAACATAAATAGCTCTCAGGGCAGGTTTTATAATCTGGAAAAGTTAGAAAAAAATTAATATGATACAGAGATGTACAGTTTTATATATATATATATATATATATATATATACACACATACACATACAGGATGTGCAGTATTTATAGTGCCAGTTCTCACCTTATAACTCACTACCGGTTCATTATAAAAGGTGCCAGTATGCAGGAAACGCTCCCAGTAATCTTCAGAGAAAAACCCATTTCAAGTACTGAGTATGTGTGTAATATACAGTCTTTGAAACCCTGTATATATGTGAAGATACCACATTGTATTATTGACGTGGAAGCATGTTTACCTTGAATTTCATCTCCAGTGGGTTTTTAATCAGCTGTCATTTTTAAAAAGCACACACATGTTTACCTTCAGAAATAACAGAGGCTCGCCTGCACTCCCTCTCCAGTGTATTTGCTCTACTATATTTTTATTGATGTTTGCGTAATCTACTTTTTTTTTCTTAATCCGCAATCCAGGTGGTGGGGATGTGGTGCTGGGGCCCAGGGTTCTGCCTGGATGGGATGTGACATCACTGCGGACGCCCTCAGCCCCTGCCGGGGGCACAAAGCCGACCCAATGCAACCAGGTTTCGCTTTTGTTTTTTTACATCTATCAGTATTTCCATTGTCAAATAAATGTATCATTGTTCTTCATGTGCACGCTGAACACTTTGTGACAAATTATAATCATTTATGAACAGACTGTGCCTAATAGCTTCTGTGGTTGTAGTTATATAAGGGGAAATGAAGTTCTGTCCATGTTTTTTCTTCCATTTATAGCTGCAAAAGCAGCTTTAAGACTCTCCCCGGTCTGCTGCGTTGACCCCGCATCTCATTTGTCTCTATAGTGTGATGCTGCATAGCTGAGAGTGTCAGTGCTGCAGTGATGTGAGGCACAGGGAAACTTCAATAGTTGAACTGGCTGTCTGGCTGGATCCCATCTTCCTCGTAGCTGAGCCTAAAAGCATGCAAACCAGTGCTGGTTATTGTGAAAAAATCAGTACCATATGCAGGCTGTCATTGACTGATCTGGGATGTCCCATGATACGCACTTTGTGAGTATAGACCCCACAGAGGCACACCTGTGGTCATCAGGCAGTCAAATTAGTGCCCTTTAGTTTCAGAGTTTGAATCCCGTCCCCCCATGGTCTACAAAATCTACTGTTGGGGACCTATTGGTAGGATTTACCCCATAAAATAATCCTGCTGAAATCTAACCGTTTATGTCCTCAAGAACTGGAGAAGGCAGTAGGGGTAGGTATCTGATCCATACCATGATGTACTGGAGAGAAGATCATGGCTCACATTCACTGCGCCTCTCATCCAAAGTGCAGAATTGTACTGTAGTCAAACTTATGAAGGGCTTCTGTAATCCCCCACCCATGATGTGTCATGGTAGATTCCGGAGTCCCGTTGCATGTAACGTAAGGGGCTCAGCTTCTCAAACTGCATGCACCAAAGAGTAGGACCCACCCTCCCAAAGCTCAGATACTTTTTAAGTTCTAATGACAGGACAATAGCTTGTGTCTGCGCCTCAGATAAGACTTGCTGCCACAATGCCACATCAATGAAGCAAAGAGTTCCTTAGTGTGTTTGGCACCCTTCATGTCACTAGCGGCACGCAAGACACACGCACGGACGCTCCCTGACACACATGCACAAAAGCACGTGACACGGCAGGTGGGGCTCTGGCAGCTTCCTGTTGTCCCCCTCCCAGGAAAGCAGGCAGCTCTGGCTTGTCTAAATAGCCTCTTTTTCCTGGCCTGGGTAATATCTGCTTGGTGCTGGAGGAGCTGGTGCAGCATGTGTGCTCAGGACCCGTCTGCACGGTCCAGACAGGTAGGCATGGTGAAGTAGCGGTGCTGGTGGCGGTGATGGCTTGGGGGGGTGGGGGGGGGTTGTTTGGAGTGCATCTGTCTCCATGCCTGGCGACTCCCTCGCTTAGCCACCTCCCCATCTGCTCTCTGGAGAGAGGGAGGGTGGAGACCAGGAGAGAGAAAATAAAAAAGACAAGAGGAAGTCGAGGTTGACAGGAGGAGCAAGAGAGGAAATGAGAACCGGGCCAGATTGACACACAGGGATGACAGATTTATGAAGAGGTAGACAATGGGGGGAAGGGGGGGGGGCATTTCTTGTTCATAACCCCTTAAGTACATGGCCCATAGTAGACAGCCTGGCAGGCAGCCAGTGAGGGGGTTCGCATGAATGGGGAGTATCTCCACAAATCGAGTGCCGGTTTACCCCGGACATCTGCACCGGTTAAGAGGGCAAAAAGCCACAAAATGAGGCCCTTGTTTTCCTGCATGTGGGGCATTCTACTGAACAGGTGTATTCGGCACAGGCGCAAAAGAACAGCATGCTCACATGCTGAGGACAATGGACGTCAGACTGCTTCATCAGCCAGTCAATGGGTGCGACCTTCAGGCTAAACAAGCATGTCAATGACATAGATGTCAACTGCCCCAAAAGGGACTTACATCATAATTGGGTCTCAAAGTACCTTTGGAATATGTTACAGCACCCTGTTTAGTCTGCTCAAAACCACATTTCTGTGGTGGTTTATTTATTCATTTTCCTTTTTGTTATTTCAGGGGGGTGCAGTTTATAATCAAGTTATAAATTCATATGAACTGATGCCTTAGCGTGTTGCAGCCCAGTTTCGGCCTGCGGGTGACCAGAGTCACGGTAAGAATAATACTGTCTCGTTTGGGCGGGAGGGGTCCGGTTCTGGGGGGCCAGGACCTGAGGAGCGTGCACGGTGAGATGATTGTGAGCAGGAGGGCCACACTCCCCATCCTGCCTAATCCTGTCTTAGCTCAGCAGGGGGGGCGAAGCGGGCGGCGGCTGGCGGGGGTGTGACAGCTGGAGCCGCGTACCCCAACCTCACACAGTAAAATAATTAAAACCCTCAAAATTAAATGAGTCTGGGTCTCCGGCAGGAGGAGGATAGCTAAAGGGACATTCTCCTATCCTTTTTCCTTCCGTCTTCTCCTGCTGGCCCTATAGCTCTGCCAGTGTACAGTATCTCTTTCTAGTTTCTAAAACCCAGAACTCCATTTCCCAGAATGCACAGTTAAAAGTCCCCTCACTTCCCAGCTATTTATTATGCTATTCAGACTTTTAACAAAGCCTCCCCAACTATGTCTATAGTATGTCTATGTCTGCCTGTCTGTCTCACCTGTCCTACAACACGGCTCGTCTATCTCTTTGGCTGTTGCATATCTTCCCTTGTCCCTTGTTTACCTATCTTCCCTTGTCACTATAGGGTCCAACGTGCTGGCAAAGTCTGCGGACCTGAGCTCCTCCATGTGGACCACCGTGGAAGCTGAGGACATCCTTTGGTGATCGTGTCCTCCCCACTGATTCAGAAAGTGGCCTTGGGGTGTGACAGTATATTCTGATCCAGCCACAATTAAACCCTCGGGACAAACTCAGAGCAGAGCTTGTGCTGAGCTCGCTGGAAATGAGGCAAGTACCAGAAACGAGTCTAGATGTTAACTGCATCCTCAAATGCAGGATCAGGTTACAGCAGCCTTTGATGGAGATAATGAGGTATTCCTGGGGGTGCACTCTTCCCCTCCATCCTAAACAATTTGCAGCCTTTTGAAGACCAATTACGAGCTCACAGCACACTGCATAAGGGCTGCCTTGTGATGCCCCATAGCAGGGCGACAGAGTCTTTGTCATAAAAAGGACACTATCTGCTCTGAGAACATCCAGGCCAAAATGCTTAAGCAAGCCTGTCTTCATATGCACAAATAAACACTTAATTCCAAAATACCAGCAGCCACTATATTACACTATTTTGGCTTTTTAAGTACCCGTAAAAAAAACATCCAAAAAATATCAAACCCTTCAGCGTATACTGGTGCCCGGTCCATCGTGTATCCCGCCTGTATCACTGTGGAGCTCCTCAGTACTTTTATGTAAATATGTCAGTCTTTTAAGTGTAACAGAAACACGATGACTACTACTACTACTAAAGAAATAACGATTAGTTACTATTAATAGGATCGTTGGTATTTTAGTGAATGCCGTGTAATTTAGTAGTTTTATCAGTTGCACTATGAATGAACAAGAATGTACATTTAAAAATGAAGCAGAAGGGAGCGCGTTCGTTTGTGTAACCTCCATGAAAACGAAAGGACAGTCGGCAATAATGCTCGCGAACGCTGACTCATCGAGAGCTAGCTGCTGCGGTCGTATCCCGAACAACTCAAAATAACAGTTGTCCATCTAGGGGGTCCCTCGGCTATAATCTGTTTGTCTCATCTAATTAATTACTATTTCCTGGTACGCTTTCTCGCGAGTGTATCTTGTTTGCAGGGGCTTAAGAGGCGCAGAGACTTCATTAGAAAGGTGTAAATTATGGGAGAGACCTCTTTCTGCACCTGCTTAATTGGGCTAATGAAGAGCCTCGGTGGGCTCGTAGCTCTGCTTATTGACGGTCTGGGCGAAAGAGGAGCTGTAATTAAATCTAAAAAGCCCAGTCTCATCCTTTTCTCCCGGTCTCACGGTAACGAGACGAGTACATATGCGGCGTGACTGCGAAGCCTCTTCCACTCCATTTGCCTTCTCTGTTGATCGGTAATAGTATGCTTCCCACCGCCCATTATTGTTTTATGTAACCGAAGTTAATTTTATTAAGGACCATGTATTTATATGGTTACTCATCACAAGAAAGCAAGCAACGTGGGAGAAGCGCGATCTGCGGGGGGGGGGGAGTGCACTCGCCCCTACCCGGCCAACAGGTCCCTGGTTTTGCTGTTTTCCCGCGGCATTGATTATAGTTTTTTATAAAACATTTCATTGTCTAATACAAAACTACACGAATTTAATGTAAAAATAAGCAATTGCAAATATTCATTTTGCAATTGACATTTGTACGTCATTTGGACCAGTTTCAAATTATATCGCGCGTCTCTGTTCCTTTAGTTTGTAAAACGCTAATGGTTAGTAGCTCTATGGCCTTTGTTACAGGTTCATTAAGAAATAAAGGAACCTTTATGGCAGAGGTTTGTGTGCCTATACTTGAAGCTGTCGTGGCTCGCTGTCAAGTACTCTTCATCAAAGGAGGGACAGGCCCGACATAATTACTGGGTTATTTAAACTTTATCAGCTCGAGTAATTGTTCTAGATATCTACAAGAACAAATACTTAAGTCCTGTTGATTTGCTTTCATGCACGATCTAAAAAGATCTTCCATCGTAACACAGGCTAAATAATATGGTAAAAATAGGTATTAATTGTAGATGATGTTAGGCTATATATTTACAAAATGCAATAGTTTTAAAAGAAACTTTCAGGGGGAAATGCTGGTAAAGAATAAGATCAATTTAAAAACTCAAATTAGCGTATGTCCATAAACAAACAAGGGGGATGGTACTTGCGATTGCAGATAAGATAATTGAGGGCCATTAACTGCGCATTTTGCTGATAAAATTAACACCTGTAAACAGATGCACCTATTAGATGGATTAAAGTTTGGTTTGCGGGCCTATCGAACACGACAACCACACCCACTGCACCAAAATATACATGGCACTACACATTAGATTAGTTTTCAAGTAAACGAACTTGGTTGAAATATCATTTCATCTGCATTTACTGAATTTTAGGATTGAAGAAGTTACTGCATTAGAGGATTCAAGAAACACCACCGAACAGAAAAATAGTTATAGTTTAGCGAAGCTAATATGTCAGAAATTTGTTGGACATTTGAGTGATTTACTTTGAGTACTATAAAATTCAGTTTCACAACAATAAACAAGTCCATTAATTTCAGAAGGAATATCTTGTACTCCTAAGGAGAATCGTAGTAGGAATCTAACTTGTCTGTTTGTTACTGTTTTACACTCAATATTCTGCAGAGGGAAAGGCGTTGTTTCTTTGAACGACAGCAATTGGTTACCCGTGTCAAAAAAATCCGCGCGAATATTTAAAACCGAATTTTATCTCCTGAAACCACTAGTTAAAGAAATGGTGCGATGCATGAAAAGTTTAATGTGCAACTTGTTTTGGAGGGACTAAATTTGCCTGTAGGTGTCAGTCTTGATCACGTGGCTGTTGTGTACGCAGTATTTGGGGATTTTCGGTAGTATAGTCTACACATTCGCCCGTCACATAATGTCATACAGCATGTGAATTTGCGGCGATTAGTGAGTTTTTAGACACTTTCAGCGGGATTCCTCCGCCTGGTGGGCGGACTGGAAACCATTAGGGCCATCCACTCGGAATGTTTGCTGATGAGGCGATTATCACTTGGCCGGACCCAATTTGGACGTTATACTCTCCAAGAGGCATTGGTGTGTAGAGTGTTTGCAGTGTATTGCCACTAGAAGCATATAATCTTACATCAAAATATTTCTATTTGCCTTTGTGAGAAACAATTAATCGATGTCCATTCACGGTGAATGGCGATGCTATCTGTACGGGATACCCTCTTCAATAACTACGTATTACGTTTGCGGAGAGGACTAATATTAAAATGTTACGTTTTACCGTACCGCGAGAATGCCTAATTATGTCTGTTTTCTTAATTTCCGAATAAAGCAATATTGATATTTTAAGCATAATGGGAAACATTTATCCCGCTCCTTCACTTTTTAAATTGATTTGCTTGCCAAGCACTACTTCTCTCAAAATAAGAATTATGGTCTTTGAAACTGACCTTCAAAAGCATATTTTATCGTTGACTATGGCTTGGAATCAAGCTTGACTTAAGGGTACTGTTACTATGTGGATGAAAAGTCTTATTGCTTTAAAATAATTATTAATAAGTTAGAGCAATCATAACTCCAATTTAGTTAAGTCCTAAAAATAAAACATACATATACAGACTACTTTAACAAGGACGTTTTTATAATTCCAGATTTCCAGTAATAACATATTGCTTAATATACTTTTTATATAAGAATAAGTTCTCGAGGTGTAACGCAAAGAAGTTTACGCAGAATCTGGTTATCATGAGTATGGTAATTTTGAAAATCAATTAGTCGCCAGGTTAATTTTTATTTGTCCGGAATTCCTGTAATATGATCAAGCGCAACGTTCAACAAGCATCAGAAGAATCAAGAGATGTTATTTGATTTCAAAGAAAAATGTCTTGCCTTTCAAATATAGGACACAGTTATTTTTCTCCAATGTTAATTATAATCGAAAAATACACGTAAAAATATTACGTAAAAATATTACAAGTCGATCAAAAAGATATTTAGCATGTCAAGTTCACAGTACCCACTATCATTAACATCGAATCTCCTGCAGTCGAAAAAAATCGCATGCTTTTTAGTGTGCTTACCCAAATCCTTTTAGATTTCCCAAAAACATTTAAATCTCATACGTATAGCACCCTTTAATTTAATATTTGGCAAGATTATCAATTCATTGGTGGCACGAATTTAAATAACTAATGCACAAAATGTTCTATAGTTCGATAAGCCTGGATAAATGAATGAAAATTATATTTATTGAGTGAGCAGGTTAGATGTGATACTTTATGTTGGTTACTGTATTATTACTGGTGGAATGTTATGTTGCTAGTCCCTGTCAATTGACCGTATAATTGCCGTAAGATCTTCTTGTCCTCATTTATATTTACGTGTTTGCATGCTCTCCAGTAAGGATTAAATAGTATTCATCGAGTCCTGCAATCTCTTATCCTTCAATTTGTGCGTAGGATGTTCACAGACAGATGTTTTTACAGATTTATAAACCTCATCCAGACGATTTTATTGAGATAAAATGCTTGCTGTCTTCTCGATCTTTTAGCAGTACAGTCAAACTGAATCTTGCTAGATTTCTAGGCCTGCAAGAACCTGACCTACGAGCGAGCATTTAGACCTAATCAGTATTGGTGCGCACGGCATTAACCCACCTTGCTGATTACTTCTACTTTTAAAAACTTTTAAAAAGCACGTCCATAGAAAGCCATGCTCTATTAAAAAGGAATAAACTGCAGCGTTTTTTCCTGGCCGGTTCAACGGTATGTGCCGTACTGCACTACTGGCTCCTGTTCTGCTAATCTTCGCAAACAATTAATTTGAGGCAGAAGCTGCCATCTTTATTATCGCGCGAGATTAGACAGAGAGGGCCAAAGAATTCCTCCTGCGGAATTCGAAGCGCTATGAGTAAGTGTAGTACTTGTTTATTTATCTGCATATAAAATATATATTTCGGGTCTTATAAGATTTGTCTTGGTGGCCCGGAACTGCAGAAAAAGAACAGATTGGGGTTTGCGGTACAGATAAAGACTAGCAGCTTTATATATGTTTGCTTACTTTTTGCTTTATTGTTAGTTTAAGCCCGTAGTCCCCAACCTTGAGGAAATTGGGGCAAAAGAGCTACTTATGATGCATATTCATTGCGAGTCCTTTTGTGTGTTAGATCCCCGAAATAAACGTTAGATTCTTGATACAATTTGATGCGTATGCTTACCAGGGTACTTTATTCTTATTATTATTAATAATAATAATAATAATAATAATAATAATAGTAGTAGTAGTAGTAGTAGTAGTAGTTTATCTCCATCACGATCAGTCACAATATTTAACAAAGTAAAAAAACAAATTAAAACAAACAAATTTTAAGTATTATCTGAAAATATAAATAAACCTATATCATTAATATTACTTTAAAGCATCGTATTATAAAAATGTATTTTAAGAAGAGACATTATTTGTATGTTTTAGTCAAGTGTCAAACGGAAACTGGTCCAGTATATATCTATCGATTGGATGATTGCACGAGATAAACAAAGTAGATATCCGATCGAGAACAGGCGCATTTATTGAGATTTACGCATAACCGATTCCTAACGACTTACTGGCCTCAAAAGCGTAAAAGGTTAAAACCTCTTTAGTTTTAATGACGTGGTAATTTATAGACTTGTTAGTAACTTTTTTCGAGAAGTGGTTCTCAAACACCGCTGTAATATCTGGGGTTTTGTTCTAATCAAAACCTTAATGAGGTTTTATTGATGAATAACAGTCGATATGGAGCACCTGCTCAAAATTACAAGATGCAGATTACTTTTTATGTATTGCAGTGCAGTATAGAGTGCTCTTTAAAAGGATGTTATCAAAATATTAATTCTAATTAAAAGAGAAATATTTGCCCCCTTTGTTTTATTTGTGACCTAAAACAATAAAATATCTATTCTGACTACATATCTACATAGTTTAAT
>JAODLC010000028.1:2313975-2337902 GCA_026781145.1 Hippopotamyrus pictus | reverse complement strand
TATATAAACTGTTCTCTGCAGTTAAGGTCTTCGGTTTTCAGTTTGACGAATTGCGCATGAATCACGTTTGGCATCTGCCCCGACTACTCACTTAAACGTACAAATTGCCGGTTTAGAGTTTTCCAGACCAGTCTTTGTACACGAAGTGTTTCTGGTTGAATTCCCATAAGATTCAGGTTACAGAACCGCCTCTAAATTGTCATGATGATTGTCATGTTCAAAAAATTCCGGGATAACCCGTTCTATTTTGAGATGTACTGATCTCCTCGTGAATTTACTATAAGAGCTTACACGAAAGTTTGAAGGAAATAAAGTCCCGACTTACAAAATCGCAGGTAGTTGGTAGTTCATATGAACAACTTTTTCTGTTGTTAAGCAACAAAGGACGTTTTAATAAATCAAAATGTAAGCTGCTCCACTTACATTGAAATTAGAACCGCTCCGTTCAGGTGTTTCTAAATTACATGCAATAATTGAAAATAGTGTATTACACACGGAGAATTCAAATATTTTACATATAAATATTTTGGGGAAAATATTTCAAACATTTATTCTAGTTAATATAGTGAACATTATCTCATGATTTCTAAAGGTTTAAGCATGGTTTGACATCATTTACTTCGGTTTTTTTTCTTCGACCGAATATGTATTTCACAATTAAAAATTATAAATCGAACATTTCCTCCCACATATAGAAAAGGATGTAATTTAATATTATATATTGTTCTGCAACCCATCTACAATACCAGGTGTTTGTGTATAGTTATTTCCAGTTGGAGACTTTATTCGAATGCTTCAGGCTAGGTTCAGGAACAGCGGAAGACAAGGGGATTGTGCTAGAACGACTTTAATGCATACAGGTGCGAAGTCCAATGATGGTGTTTATGCATATATACTTATATATAATATTCTATCAACATTGCCAAACACACACACAAAAATCCAGCTGGAATTAAATAGTCATTTTTGAAGGGTCAGATCAAATGACCTTTATTTGTGTCCACTGTTTCTGTTCACTGGCGAACCACACTATACCATTTGAGCCACGTTAAGGTCCATGATATGCGATCAGTGTGTTATCAAAGAAGTGAGGCGGTGCAAGTACATAAAGGCTTTTTAGCAGTCAAACGTCTTCTTCCAAGCACCGACACTCTTGGGGTTTGGGCAGCCTTGTTTTTTTAAATCAATATTAATACTTTTCCGTTCAAAAAAGTTATAAACCTATTAAAATCACAGCAGAGTCCCCGCGGATGCGAAGAAGCTCACGAATTGCATACAATACAACAGATCACAGTTTCGAAGGCTAGCACAGATAAAAAACACATATGTACCATTTATATAAGACACACACTGATTGTCTCTTAAAAACTACATATTGATTCCTTATAAACATTTTTTCTTAAATAAAGTAGTGCATCCAGGTCGCCTCGGGGGCGCGCAGTCCACACACCGTCCTGATCAAACGGTCCCTCTGCTTTCCAACCAGGAAGTGGCTCGGCAGTCTTTAAGAAGCTTAAGGAATGCCTGCCCATTCCAAGCACTTAACCAAGGATTGGCTCTTCTTGATCATTTTTTTTCCTGTTGGATAACGATTTGTTCCGTGGCATTGATCAAAGTTACTAAGAGTTCACTCCAAGTTTTCCTTAAATTAACCAACAGGTGCCGTAAGCGGACAGACAGATACGCACCCAGACACACACAGAAAAACGATGAGGCTGCATGTTTGTGCCCCGCGAGGTTAATGAAAAAATGTGCTGGGGAAATGTTTGAATGTTCTTAAATTTCTCACCTTAAATAAGGGTAACGATTTTGCGGGCTACTGGGGGCGACAGATTTTTGCATCCCATACCTGACTAACTCGGAATGTTCAGTCTTTATGCACATACTGGTTGAATGACGGCAGGACTACATGTTTACTTTGTTATCGTTTTCATCTGTTATTATTAATCGCTTATGATTGTTCGTCTCACAAAACTTGGAATTTCCATGACGAGGTCTGGTCTTTATAATCCAAGCAATCAGCATTGAAGTTCAGCTTCCAGGAAGCCGCTTGGTCTTTATAATCCAAGCAATCCGCAGTGGAGTTGAACCCCAAACCCGAGGCTCCGTAGCCCTGGGCGGAGAGGGATGCGGGAGACTGGTTGAGGTGACTTGTGACTGCGTTAGTATTCATTGGACTAAGGGTAGAGCCGGGCCCAGACAGCTGGTGATGCATCGGAGTGAGATAAGAACCGCAGTCCATCCCGCCGAAATAAGAAGTAGATCCAGCGTAGCCCTGGCTGTATCCTGATGCCTGCGTGTAAGTCATCGGATATGATCTTTGCATGCAGGAGGAAGAGGTAGAGAGAGGATCAGATAGGGGAGAAATTGAAGCCGGACTCCAGATCGACACCGGCGCGCTACTGGTGGAAATGGTTGGAACTGAGGTACTGGAAGGAGGTGTGAACTGGCCGCTCGCCCCGCTCTCTGAGCTCGCTTCTCTGGCTGGGGAACTTTTCTTCTTGGCCGGTCGAACTTTATTCTGGCCGCCGTTCTGCTGCTGTTGTTGCTGCTGGCGGCACTTCGCCCTTCGGTTCTTAAACCAGACCTACAAGAGAATTAGACATTTAAATCGGTGAATCAACCAGCGCCAGTGAAAATAAAAAAGCGAAACCGTTTACCAAGCCGCTGCCTAAACGAAGTAATTAACTAAATAAATTAGGCAACTGGACGCAAGTATTTAATAAACGTGTTTTTAATTATTAAATATTGTTTATAGAGAAATATATACCAGTCAAAAAACAAATAATGAATTGAATTCAAAATGCAAAATGACGAGAATATAAATCAGGCCTACTTAAAAGCAAACGGAAACGGTAACAACTTTACTCAAACCTTTAAATTACTTTTCATACATCAATTATCCAGATTCAGGATATAAAAATACATATGTTTACTTTTATTAATTAATATTGCGCATTCTATAACGTTAATGCCAGTGCTAATTATGATAGTTTAACTGGTACAATTTCACTCAAAATTAAACAAAATTGATTTAATTGTCCTCTCTAAACGAATGGATTTACTGGCAGCACTTGAAATGTCCGAAATAATTGTCTTATCTGAGTTCGTTTTAAAAACTCCCCACGATTACATTCTCTGGTTCATGAATTTTAGGAAAGCTTGCTCCGATTAAGCAGCTTTCTTATGAAAACATTGAAGGAAGCAAGAACTTAACTAAATTGCGTGGGATGTGAGGCTTAAAATGGAAGGTGGTTACAGTAATATGCTTCCAGGGTTATTCTATACGCTTACACACCTGTACGCGGGACTCCGGTAAGTTGATCTTCAAGGCCACCTCCTCGCGCATGAATATGTCAGGGTAACGAGTTTTGGCGAAAAGAGCCTCTAAGACGTCGAGCTGAGCGCGGGTGAAAGTAGTCCGCTCCCGTCTTTGCTTACGAGGCGTTGCTGTGGAAGATTTTTTTTTTTTAAATAAAATAACCATATATGAAATGAAAAATAACATCTATACATTATTACAAGTACCAGGGAAATCACAGAGAATTATATAAAATTATATGTCATTGCCAGAAAATATTCTATCATATAATAATATATACACATGCATGAAATATTTCTCGTCGTGGATTTTAATTATCAGTTATAGTCGATATTAATTTACAAAAGTCCAACAACGACATGCTACTTCTAAATATTACAAAATGATGTGGCACTGTTCTTGCTGAATAATCATTAAATGTTAATGAATAACATCAGATTTACCGCAAATGGAGGGTGAAATCTAATGCATCGTATGACGAAACAAATCACGTATACAATTATGCAAAATGACTAATTTGTAAAATGTACATTTACAATTATGCAAAATGACTAAGTAAAATTGTACAGATAGGCAACTTAACCTTTTGCAATATTTATGACTTTACTAGAATAAAATATAGGCTACATTACGCAGTAGAAAGTTTATACTCGGGCGAATGTTTGGTCGAATAAGCACAATACCGATTAACTTGTTACGATGAAAACATATAAACTCGGGAAAAGCACATACCTGGGTATCCAACAGACGGGTGAAGCAGATCCATTCCGGAGGTACTTAGGCTCAGTCCATTGACTGTGTAAGGTGGTTGCTTAAGATACGACATCATGCTAAAGTTAGGTTGGAGGGCAAAGTTGGCGAAAATTTTGAAAAGTAAACACAAGGCCCCTCGTCGTCCCCTGTCGATTTTTCCTTCGTCCCTGGTTTTGTGGACAGTTATACCTGATCCAGAAACTATAAAAAAGAGAAATTATTTGTGAGTGAATTGTACTACAGCTTATTTCAGATTTGCTTGAAGGGCACAACGCTCCGATAGCAGCAGTGGCTAAGTTAAAAATGAGCGTTGTTCTACTGGTACTGTGCTCTTAAACCAGCTCCGGACCCCCAGCTGTCTTCGTGAACTGAGTGATGCTCATCCTGACAAACGCCCCCCCCCCCCTCCCAAAAAAGCTACATCCCATAATTGCAACACGCCTTCTCGGAGAACAAAACACAGTCGTTCAAATGCGCACACATTGGGTCGCAACAAGGACCACAATTTGCATAGGACCCACAGGTTCGGGCCGGCTAATTGTCTCCAGCATAGAGGGATTGATTGGAGGCCATTTGCAGAGACAAAGGCCACTGTTGGCCAGATAAATAATGCAGATAACAGAAGCCCCGTTGGCGAGAAACAAAGAAACAATGCAGTAAACTCATAGGTACCCATTTTGTAGCCATTAAACTAGCACAGTATCTTCATTCTAATTATATCTACAGGCTTTGTCTACATAATGGAAATCACTGTAAATTTAAAAGAGGCGTCATTAAAATATGAACAGTTCTACAGAAAATAGTTATAAATGTAGAGAAACTCTCATAAGTTAAGTCGACGTTAAACGCTCACTTCATCTCTCGGCTGTTTCCACCTAATTAATTTGCCCGCGGTAATTTGATTCTGAAGATACAATAAAGTTTAATAGGCCGCTGAAGCATGTTTAGTGTATGTGCTAAGGAGACACCGAAAAACCACAATAAACTTCCAATTTAGAGCTCATCCCCCTTACTGCTGTCAAAACAATTTTCAACTCATTTAAAGCGTTAAAACTAACTTCAAATTAAAATCTGTCAAAGGCAAACACATCTTTGTAGTAGTAGGATAATTATAAAGGTAAACGGCATTTGGATTAATACAATTCTGTATAATAAACACAAAATTATCTTACACAGCAAATTCAATTGATAAACATTACATATTAGGCCAAACCAAAGATTTAAAGAATTACTCTTAGGCCTACTACTTAGTAACCGCACCTTGCGCGAAATTAATATTTTGGTAGGGATATTCAAAATAACGATTAAATTATTAACTAAAAATAGACATTAGATAGGATGCCCAATAAATTGTAAAGAAAAAAAATCATAGAATGTAAGTCGAATAACTTGGCTCACCCGCACTATAGTTTATTGCAGTCCATAACTAAGAACACAAACAAAAGCGCATGCATTGCAAAAGTATGGCTTTTAAAAAAACTTTATTGTTTTAAAGTTATATACTGGGCTTATTCACGATATTAAGTTATAATGAAAGAAAATCTGACAATTCAGTCAAAGATGCAGTCGCAGTATTAGGTCCCTGATAAAGTCTCAATGTATTATAAAACATGAACACCAGGTAAACGGTAAATATAAAAATGCCAGTTGTTTTTCAGCTCATTTAATTTTGTGTTTAGATCAGAAAACCGATATTGCCATTCCTTTTATAAAGGCCTAATATATCTTTTAACCTTGACCCGGTAATATTTTCTTCAAAATGTTCTCATTAAGTAACGATCTTTACCTGCGTTTCAACTGACGAAGTTTGTAATTTCCCCCTCAGACAATCTTGTGAGTGTATGAGACCAGTGACAGTTTTTATATCTAACGGCTTCTCGGCTCAATCTGTCACTTTTTTATGCACAGACCTCATCTACCAGTTGCTCCCAGTCGCCCAGTAATGATTACCCTGTCCAAGAATTAATTATAATAAATGTTTTTCTTGATAAATTAACGAGATAATCCGGGTGGCACGCGCTCCCTAATTACAGGACGCTAACCTCGAGTCGCACCGCATTTGGGGTGATTAATTTTCTGCTTGACAAAAACGAAACAAAAAGACATGGAGTAGCATTCTGTTTATCAAATCCAACGCATGGTCTTGTGAGCCTCTACATTCACTTCTCCGATTTAAAAAAATATAAATAATTTCTCGAATGTCTGTTTTATATATACATATATTTAATACACAATTATTATTTATGAAAATATGTAACTCATTAGTGCGTTTAATAATTTATTCACTAGAAAGAATGTGTTTTGCTAAATAGCAATTTCATCAAATACAATTGCCTAACAACCCCCTTTCACATCGTTTGCTTCATGAGGAAACGTAATTTGGTTAATGTACCTCATTTTAATACGTCACATTTAAAATGTGGTGATAAGTATAGATATAGCCGAATAAAAATAACATGAATATAAATAATATTTTTATTTCACATGTATGCCTATATTTGTTTGTATAAATGTACTTTTCGCAAAATGTTTGGGCTTCTTTAACCACAAATTTTAATCAGTTAATTTGTTTATAGCAGCATTAATAGTTTCAGGCTTTCTGAAGCTGTTAAAATGTACAGAAAACTGCTTTAGAAATTTGTTTAAAACATACCGTACGCAAAAATATAGAAACTATAATGGCTGAAGAGAAAGAGGTCTGGACATATAACAAATTCTTTGAAATATCCTGCGCATTTGATTGTCCGGCCTTCGTGCTACCTACTACCAATCTACTGGCCGCAACGTAATATGTTACTGTTCATCTACAATAACTTTTAGAGTCATAATGTGTAAAATAAAAAATTGTTCGCGGTTATCGCAATGTGATTGTAATAAACGGCAGTTAACATACATGCAACCCTCACGCGCCCTAATGTTGGCCCACCCGCCAATGGAGCTGCCCGCGCTCGGACGAAGAGGGGAGAAGCAGGGCTATAGACTAGAAAGGAGGGGGGGGGGGCATAGTTTCTTGGGAGAAAGACTCCAATACACGCCTCCTCAATTATCGCTCTTTGTCTGTCTCAATTTCCATTACAAGTGAGGACATTCAGTGGAATTCAGAGGGAAATAGGACAGGAGAATGTCCCGAACTAGTTTACAGGGCTATAAAATATGAAATTATAAAATGCACTATCAAAGTTAGAATGGCACAGTTGAATTGGCTGCATTGTATCTATACCAAACTAATATAACACTGCACTGGCAAAAACATTCGAAATAAAGCCGATTTTTTTTTTTTTTTTTTTTTTTTTTAAAGCAGGTGATAGAAACAGACGATGCACTACGCACGTTGGCTCGTTTGAAAGTAATAGGTATCATTTTTGTTCTTTCTATGTGACTTATTCCGTATTTCTCTTAAGCCGAATAAAAGTGTTTTTAATGCTCAACGTTTTCATAAATAAGTCAACGAGTATCTCATTCTTTTAAGTGGCAATGTCAGCTTTCTGTTAAGTTTTTTTTAACTGATGTCCGTTTGTAGGCTATGTAAGTGGTGACGAAGCAGACCGTTAGCATATGCGATGTGACTGTACAACAATAATATACAAACAGGAAGAAAATACTAATTAAAAAATCAAAATAAACAAAAAGCCGTACATTAAGAACATTAAAGTAGTTCAGACTTACCTATTACAGTAGATCCGAACGTAGCAGTATTTTTGTTTTTCACTCTGTAGGCTACTCGACGAGCGAAAACCTGCGAAACAGATATTAAAAACGTTAAAATTGCCGATGGGTTTTTAGACTAAACATTTTCTCTGAAAAACGAACCAATGTCTCTAATCAGTGGAATTGCTAAACCACTTACCGTTATGATTTATTGATCTCCTCGGTTGAGTAGCTGAGTTGGTTTGAAGAGGCTGTGCTAACCAATGAGAGGGACTGTGAACCACAGAGCTGAGGTCTGTTTCTCTCTCGGGGAGGTTTGCTGTGAAACAAATCTCGCTAGCAACTTTTTGACGCAAACTCCCCAGCCAATGGCAGCGAGGGAGTGATTGACAACGTGCCCAGCTTCGAGTCCGGCGAAAATTATGATAAAACACCGAGTAAAGCCAGACTGGGAAGGGGGTACGAATCTGCCACTCAGTCAAGTCTCCGGTAGAGTCCGATAGGGGCAGCAGATATACCAGTATTTCAATAGATATGTCTATTGTATTATAAACAAACAAATAAATATCCGTATAAAATCATATAGCTTAGATACTTGTTTAGTGTTATGATTCTGTCAGTGGCAGACGGATGAATCTTCATAACTAATTAACCTGTTATACAACATTAACAAATGACTCGGTAAGACGTAAAGTTAAGTTTACTGAGTGAGTAGCTGTCCTCAAGCACAATGTGTCTGTTTTCATGTTCACCTTGCATTAAAAGATTAGTGCAAATAATTTCCAGTCGAAAGTCATTTTTTGGAGATTCTCGTAAAGCAACCGTTTGATTTTTTTAAATCAAGGATTTTGCTAGGATGAAACAGGAAACCCTATTTCACGCGGTTGTCATGTCTTTGTAGTGGATTAAAAACAAACCACGGGTATAAAATAGTAGGCGCAAACTGCACATTTGCGTGGCGTTTCCGTTTGTCTGCCTGTCTGTCTATCTGCGTATCAGGCTGTCTTACCTACTTATCTGTATAGATGCGCACACAGATGGCGCGTATGGATGATTCCCCAGGATAACATTTTCTAAATCAGTGATCAGTACTACAGATCAACACAACTACTATAACAAAAACAACAACAACTAATAATAATAATAATAATAATAATAATAATAATAATAATAATAATAATAATAATAAGCGTGATGATCTGAACCGCCTTATTTCATGAACAATCAACGTAAGAATCCACATAATGTTAATTTTAAGTTATTTACTGCAAGTAGTTCAGGTGGTTTAATTTTAAGTTCGAGAGACTACAGTTCAACCCATTTGTTGCAAACTAAAGCGTGGGAAAACCAAAATATTCCGTTTAATAATAATAATAATAATAATAATAATAATAATAATAATAATAATAATAATTATTATTATTATTATTGTTATTATTATTATCTAATGTGTAGAATACAAACTCATGTCTGTCAGTTATGTTCATACATATTCTTACATGTGCACAGACTTAAGCTTCAATTCTGTATAAACCTCAAAGCATTTATACCAAAACAACGATACACCTTGGATTTTGTCACGGTTTGGTAAATGTACCCTGTTAAGAAGCTTTGAGAAAACCAGACACACACCCACACACACATCACATAACCCTGCTCTCTCTCTTCTGCTTTACACACACACACACACACACACACACACACACACACACACACATACAAACGCAGACACTTGCTTTCTCACTCTCTGCCTCCCATTTCTCTCTCCCCCTCTCTCTCTCACTCAGACATACACACCTCAGACAGATTTGAATATAGATTTAGGTTTTAAACCCAAAGCCAGAAACAGCAGCTTCAATCAAACTCCGGTTGCATCCCGCTGGAAATCCATTCATTTTCAGCTCTGCGATGGGTCAGTCGGTTTTTACTATTTTCATCAGTAATTATGTCTGTTATTATTATATCAACTATAGTTTACTAGCAAAATACTGTTAATGGACCAAGGTGCCAAACTTTCCCTCTCCGTTGACAGAATTTGTTCGCGGGAAAACCTACGCAGTTCTCACAATGTTCAGGATGCTGAAAAAATTCTGTCACAGGACGCATGTCGCCTCAACGAGAACAGTTTGTCAGACTGGGGCTTGGAATTGATGGGTCTTGATGGCTACAATCTACAGGCTGACATGTCACACGCTCAGGGGCGATGGAATGCGGCTGAAGACGACGGGTATGAAATTAATGTTAAATAAAATAATCTGTCGTCTGTTCTGTAAGTCGTTTATTTCTATATGTCAGCAGTTTTAGAATTCTTTTTGTCCAGGATCCACTATTGAAAATCGTCTAAAAGTTTATTATAATTTTTTTTTAAATGGTCATTTCATTGAATTTAAATGTTTCTCTTTCAGCGAAAAGTTAAACCATTGGCATTTACGCATACGGTTTAATATACCTTTTGCTCTCAATTTATTTTTTTCCGTGTTTCCATCCTGTCATTCCTCCTGACCCCCAAACCATCAACCCCTCCCCCTATGCCCGCAGTTTTCTATGTGCTAGGAAAAGGCCGCGTTTTGTTGAGGATTAGCTAACAAGCTAATTGTTCTTGGTGCTCTTTTCACAGTCCGGTCGCTTCGTTTCAGGAGCGTCTTCGAAATCCTCACACAAAAGTTGTATTAATCTCAAAAAAAAAAAAAAAAAAAAAAAAAAAAAAAAAACACACACACATATAAAAGCGGATCTGAACAGTTAACGGACTAAATAAAATAAAACAGAGTTTGAAAGTAGTATCAAATCGTACATTGAAGGACATTTAATTACCCGGTTATCGAATAAATACATTTCACTTCATCGTAACATTCTACTTTTATTATTATTATTATTATTATTATTATTAACTCAAAATAAAATGAAGTGTATGGAACATGCATTTAAAAATGTATAGTTGTTATGAATTTATGAAAATCATCGTATTAATCAGATTAATTTGGTAGCAGTTTTCTTAATAGTGCTAAAAGAACATCGTATTGAATACAACATCCTACCCCTGTCGATACGTTTACTCATTTCGCAATCGCTTTCGGTTTAAATTGATAAATTATTCATTTCTAAATACCACATCGCCTGAGGGAATTTCAACATAAAAAGAGGGACGACTGTAGAAGGAAATCGCGCTCCTCATGTTAACGCCTGTGGCAATCAGAGCTCCCACTGCCTGCCGGCTAATTGGGGAAGTCGTGATTTATCTCCGCCTCTGGAAAGCGAACGTGAGGGTTAAGAGGCGTGGGATTCGAATCCCACCTCGACATTTTTTACTTCTACAAGTTACTCCAAATTTCAGATGGTTATGCCCGCATACTTGGAGGAAATGTAATTTAGGTATATTTTGCGTATCTTTTTTCTTATTATGCTTTACTTTTTGTGCAATACTACAGAGTTATACCCATCAACAGAGAGAAAAGACCGTCGTCGAATACAGCTTTAGCGATTGATATCGACAATATCAAACAATGGCGTAGCCCATTATGACAAAATTTTTTAAAAAGTTTTAAAATCGAGCTTGACAACAACATCTTTATGATAACATTCTAAACGTTTAGAAATTAATTTGTTACTTTGTTTGGACACATAATACGTTATTATAAAACAAATTTAGAATATTAATAAATGCTATATATAAAGGTTTGATCATTGTATCAATCTTAAACAATGTATTTATTTATGGAAACTTTTCGATAGGGGAAAAAGTGTTTTGAATAATAATTTCTGCGCTTTGCCGAACCGATGCGTAAGCCGACAGAGACGTGCTCTGGCCCAACTCTCAAAAAACCTAAAATGCTTACATTATGCTACTGTGTCCATTGTCACATGCTGTGAAAAGAATAGTTTGTATAACTTACATAATTTCATTATAATCGCTCCTGATAATACTTTAACTAGATAAAATAAAATTTATCATACGCTTAAATTTATAAAAGAGTTTGACCATAGGAAATATAAAGGTTATTATTATTATTATTATTATTATTATTATTATTATTATTGAGATCCTATATTTGAGTGGATTTTCCAAGTACTGGTTACTTTACAAAGTATGACAGTTGACATCGGTTTGCTAAGGATGAACTTGTTTTAGTTGCAAACGTTTTCAAATATGCCATCGTATGTACTCTGCTGTAATGCACTGCACAATGGAATGTAATTTCAGCAAAGAAAGAGAAAAGAAATGCCATATTGTGCAGACATAGGGATGTAATTAAAGTTCTTTGATCCACCTATATTTGCACATGTACATAATTAACTTGCGTTGGATATATCATGCTCTTTTGATTGCATACTTTGCATAGGCTACTTAAATGTAAAATATTAATTAATACTACATTTGTGTCTCATTACAGTTAAAAGAGCATGCAAATATATAGCCTACTCCATTCTAATCCTAAATTTAATGACAGAAAGTCTGTCTAAAAGGAGTTTCTGTCAAAATACATTCATTTTGAAATGTCTTAATTGGCAAACATTAGCACTATCTAACAATTTTTATTTTAAAACAAAAGAGTAAAAAAATAAACCACCAAAATTGATGTTGTGTACAAAAAACTTCATGTGTCCCTAGATATCTTTCGAAAAGCAATCAATATAAAAGCATTCTGATGGAAGTGGGGAAGGCATTAAAATTGAAAATTATTCCTATTGCAGGTCATTTAGGATGTGATGTGAAATAATCTTCTAGATTAATCAGAATTACGTTAAAATCAAAAGGGCCTCGGATGACAAAGAACTTTCATTCAAGTGATTAGCAATGTAGACAAATGATTTTACCCTTGACACAGGGCTGGTACATTGCCTTTAAAGTCCACAGATTATTATGTAATTTCCATAATGAAAACCATGGTGGTGGAGAGGGGGAGGGAACTGGTCCTTCATTTTCTAGTATGAAGTAATTTGTGTAAAAAAAAAAAAAGGTCACAAGGTTTTCCATTAATATTTAGTTGACCCTTTCCCCCACGTGTTTCACAGGCTCTGTGTAGATCATTCAATACAAATAGACAGAATCATCTTCAGCTCATCTGCCACATCACACACCTTACATCTGTATCTGGAATATGAAGGTTGCTCTGTGGACGGGACATGTGTATTAGGAAGATATTGCCGCGGTCTCTCTGAAAAGCACCCATTTGAAACGCAGTGTGTTTCGGCCGTCGCGCATACGGAGCGCTTACACGCCTCAGAATTTGAGCACACAATCAGGGATGGAGAGAAAGAGAAGTGAAAAGGTGGAATGCGGCTCCTTGTTCTGACGTGTCAGCTCTGCCGGTCACTTTTCAGCTACTGGAAGAAACGACTGAACAGTCATCAGTGTCTTCTGTAACTACAATTACTTTCATTATGAAACCTTCATATGTTCATGAGTTGATCTTGTCATTCTGTTCTCTATCTTTTGGCTCATATATGTAATGGCCATCTAAACAAGTCAACTGAGTCAAACATTGCATTGGGTGATTAGAAAGTGTCATCTGCAACACTTGTTAGCTGTTAAATATGAATAATTCTGAATCGCCTAGTCAATTAAACATCAGTCATAGCTGAAATAGTTAACATTGCATTATTTCATTTATCATGTCTAAATTTCTTCCATTTTCTACCCCCAGCAGGTAAGAGTTGTGCTGGACTGCAGCATCTTCTGTAGATATGGGAGATAACACAGAATCTAGCTGCTCCCAGAACATCATGGGAACTGCATGCATGCTGGCATCTTGCTTTGAGTGCAGGATTACGAAAAATCAGAATTATGGTCAGATAATCAAGAATCCTGTAATTAATAAGTGAAGAAATTAATAGTTAATATGAGGAAGTGTCCCTTTGGCTAGCAGCGTAGAAATGTCCGGAAAGGCAGAATACAGAGTTGCACTACTAGAGTATGGATAATTTTCTGCCCCGGGGTGCTGAACCTGATTTTCACCTATAAAATCAGTGCTTAAACTGGAAACAGCAATTTAAATGCTAAGGAAACCAACAGTGATAAACATGTGTTCAGTATGCTTTGACAGCTAGTGCTGACACAGTCCGTTCCCCTGTCAAGGATACTGCAGTCTCTTGCATTTATCTCAGTTGTCTAAGGTGATCAGTGTCAAACATGTATATGATACTTACATCAACTTCATGACACAGACCTAAAGCACATCCGCAGGTACCAGGGAGTGGAAGCTGATGCATGCAGAAGAGAGCACACTTGGTTGTTTTTCCCTCCCTAAAACACCACCATCTTTCCCACACTGCTTAATCAGTCTCCTCTCATATGAAACTCCAAAAAAGAAAGGGTAAGGCAGTTAATCTCCTTTTCTCTTATGCCCTTTCTAAACACACCTGACCTGGATGTCGGGGACTTATGCGTGTGACAATCAACAACTGAAGTCGACAGACATGGCGGAAGGTTCCAGCTCCTCTGTGCTCGTGCTGTGGATTTATTTCTTGCCGTTAATGTGTTATGCTTATTAATCAGCATTGTAATTATTTGTCTTGTGTTTGCACAGGGGCTCTACCACAAACAAATGGATTCAATTAAGTATCTCCTGATTCCAAATATCAATACACGAAGGCGAGCTCAGCCTGCGCGAATCTGGCGAGGAGGGGCAACGCAAACGGGAGCCGTGGGGCATCTGGAACCTCAAGGTGAATTCCAACATGGCTGAAACAGCACCCGTTCCAGGCATGGTTGACACAGCCGTCGTTCATAACCTTGGTTCTGGTCTTGTTTCGCTGATCAGGGTGAGAGTGGGGTTCCGGTCTGACGTGAGCAGTGCTTGGGCCTCCGCTTGTTCTCTCCTGAGGACAAAGAAAGGACAGATAACTCCCCCACACTATAAGAAAAGGCACTCCCCAACAGTGGTACATAGATAAAGTGGCTTGCCTTGAACATCAGGTGAAGTGTCGCCCATTGTCACACAGCCGCTCAAAGCACCACCCTCTCCAAACAAGTGTTCTATAAATGGACAAGCTCAATCCACACTGATGAGAGCGCAAGCCCACTGCGCCACAAGGTAAACGGAGACCAAGAGACCAAGACCAAGAGTACACAGCCTTCTCTTTCACCTCTGCAACTTCTTTGTTTTATTTCTTTTTGCACACAAAATGTGTTTTTATATTTTTACTTTAAAAAGTCGCACTTTGACTTAATTTCTATGAGTGTATATTCTGTTTGTGTGTATACAGGCACACACAAATAGAACGAATAAACCGGTCTGGTTTACGGAACTGCTCAAACTGTAAAACCACAGCACAAATAAACACGTATTCAAACAAAAAAAAAATCTTCAGTGTGATTATTGCCAGAATCATTGTGTTAAGAGCAATGTGGTGTTAGCCTATTTAGGGAACCGAAAGACCGCTGGCAGAAATATGAAATTATTTTTCATCTCTATATGCGTAATGTACTATTTTAATCTAAGGAATCTTGTTAGTATAGGCCTGCTGGTAATAGAAACATTTATAAGGGTCATCAGTGATGCACTTAACTGTTTCATTTGAAATGTATAGTACGAATATCGCCTCCCGAAGTTGTTTATCAACAAAATAAAGTAACCGAGACGGAACGGCAGCCGGTCTACACGAATGCATCCCTATAGTGATTTTTCCGGAGGCGCCGGCGCGTCCTCTCAAACTCACGCGTTTGCGGCGCTTTATTGGCGGATCCCTGGGCATTAAGCACGCGCGAGCGGACTTTTCCCCGGAGCTCGAGGCCGGAGGGGCACGCGCTGTCCGAGCCGCTGAGGTGTTTCCCCCGCCGCAGCAAAACCTGCCCTGCAGACCGGCCGCTCTCAGGCAGCGAGTTCAAAGGCAGGGGACTCGCTGCGGAGGATTTGTTCAGGCTTATTAGGTAACGCCTGATTTGAATTGGATTCCGGGAAGCATTCATAACACCTTTGAAAACGCTACATTGTATGACTTTGTGTATAATCCCTATAATAACTTTAGAAATGGCGCAGTTTGCGCAGCTGTGACCCTTCATGTTTTCTCGTATGATTTCTTGTCTTCGCTCTCGAGCGCGGTGAACGTTTCAGGGATTTGTTAGATATAGGCCTAAATAATTTTGAGAAACTGATTAACATAAATTCAGGTAATTCTTTATTTCTTTTCAGCTCTTTCTTCTTTCAGGCTTTCCGTCCGTTTTTGAGGAAAACCATATACTTCACGAAAACTGTAACGCGTTACGGCAGCGGCGGGCCCGGCAAAAACACTCGACGCGTTTAAGTACAATAAAGTAATTACTTTTGTAGTTGTTTTTTTTAAACAACATTTTAATATTTGCCGGATGTGGATGATATGCTGGTGAAGTGGGAGCGAAGAGAGAAATTGAGCTCTCCTGTGAGTCTGTCAGAGCTTGTTCCCCATCCAAAGCCCGCTCCCGTGACTGACACTTTGGCGGTGCCCCCAGCTCCCCGCGTCGGCTTTTCAAACGCAGCCCCCATCAGTCGTGACATTGCCAATTCCTCTCAATTCTTTAATTTCATTTTTTTTCTGCCCGACGTTTTGCCAGTATTGGCTCCCCCGCGACTTTTGGATGTTCCCATCTCGTCGGGAGACAGCGTCCGTATGCCCACGGTTCCCAGCCCCGGGCCGACGGAGGAACACGGCTGGGAATCCCCCAAACCTGTCCGTCAAGCGGCCCCTCCCCGGCAATTAGGAGAGTAAACACGGACCGCTCGGGGGGGGGGGGGGGGGGGGGGGGGCCGGCGATCGGCCCCTGGTGCTACTGGAGCTGTCAACTGCGGCGATCGGGGTAAGAACACAAAATTAAACAGAGAAAGAGAGAGACATCAGTCCGCTCTCCTGGTATGTCGAGCGCTCCATCTCTATTTACGCGGCTCGCATGATTGAGTGTCTGCCAAGTTTAATATATCTTTAGGGGGGAGAGAGAGGAACTCTTTGGAGTCCATGACAGAGACGTCAGGTGCCCAGATATAATTTAATCTGGACTATTATCACGGTGTTGTGTATGTAGAAACGCCATGGCGTGTTCATAGCCGTTCACTATCAATAACAGTGCGTGTGTTACATAATACTGTGTGAGGGACTATTTCTTTGTTTTGTTGATTGCTATAGTGACATGTTTCCTTTGTTTAAACTTGAAAGCATTTGCAGGGAGTCTAATCACTACAGAAGGTATTTTTAGCAAGGTCAGCACTGCCAGTGCACCAGTTTAAATCGGTGAAGGAAACGGGCACTTATAGTGACCGCCGCGTAACCTGCTGGATGTAAGCATCTCTGACGACTCTGCCATGACACCTGTCCAGTGTGCTGTGCTAATGGGCTTCTGTCACCCGACTTCATGGCACCGGGTGAGGGATATGAGACACTGGCTGTGAGTGCGGGTGCTCAGTCTTTTGCCAGGTGTTCTGTCAGAATGCTCTCACATCTTCACTCTTAATCCAAGCTTGCCCCCTCCCCCAGTTGCCCCTCCCCTTTCCATTATCTCTAAAAATTATATTACTGAATTCCCGTTGTCCCTCTTGGCACCGGTTGTGCCCCTCGCTACCCCTGGCGACAGCGTTATCCCTCCCTCTGCCTTCCCTCATCCTCCCCCATCTCCCCTCACCTCTCTCCCCTGGTTGCCGTGGGGACGGGCCAGTGCGCACTGGAATGTGGTGCCGGCTGGAGCCGCAGACTGGGGCCCGCCGCACTTGGGCTCGAGGCGGGGAGGCCGGCCGCGGGAATGTGGAGCCTGGGAGGGGCAGGAATTTGCCGGACTGCCAGGGAAATGCCATGCGAGGGGCGATGAAGGGGGGAGGGGGATCATGTGTGGGTGGGGGCACAGGGTGGGGTAAGGTTGGGGCGGGGGTGGGGACTGCCCAATTAAAACACAGCCTGCCGTCGTTCCGCTCTGTGGGCGCTACCTGGCAAACAGGGTGCCTGTGTGATGCGGGCGGTCATGGGATCGAGGGGAGCTGCCGGCCATTCTGTCAGCCGGGAAGAACACGCATCACCTCTGCGTTTCACCATGGCGATGGCGGGGCCCAGCCACATGGAGACTCCCACCCACTCGGGCGCCATGTTCACCATTATCTGGAAGCGTGTTCCGAGCATGTTCAGGCGCCACGCTTTAGCTGTCGCTCTCCATGTCTGCGTCGTTATGGAGGGGAGGCATGTGACGGCGGCCGGGCGCAGCCAAGAACGAAGCCCCCCGTGACAGCATAATGGCGGTGGCCCCACGGAGTCACCGAGCGGTGATACTTTCTCAGCATGGCGAGACACAGGCGCAGATGGGTCGAATGTGTCAGGGCCGCGTCCCGCCCCCTCCTCCCAGGCCCCGAGCGAGGCGGCGCTGGTGGGAATTGCGCAGCGTGACAGCCTGGGCCCAGTGCTGGAGCAGAGAGGCCGCTGGTGGGACGCGCGGTCGGGAGGGAGGGGGAGGCCGGGCTCTGACAAGCTGCGCATCCCTTTGAAATCCATGTGCCAGGGCGCCAGCGTAGGAGTGGCCCATGAGTGTGTGTGTGTGTGTGTGTTGTGTGGTGCAGTGTGGTCCAGTGCTTGGGCAGACAGGCCATCACCACGTTGGGCCGGGCTCCAGTCGGGCTCAGCTTGCCC
Organism: Hippopotamyrus pictus; assembly: GCA_026781145.1. Lineage (NCBI taxonomy): Eukaryota > Metazoa > Chordata > Actinopteri > Osteoglossiformes > Mormyridae > Hippopotamyrus > Hippopotamyrus pictus. The sequence goes on along the minus strand of JAODLC010000028.1, from coordinate 2,319,601 downwards.
CTGCTGGCTCTGCCTCTGGGCTGGGGGGGGCTCCTGGTGGACAGGCTGGAGCCCCACATTGCTGTCTTGCGGCCTGGAACAATCAGGAAGGTCAGGACTGTGCCTAGGGATGGGTCACCAGTGGAAACAGGCTTAGATAGGGGAGGTCTCACCTCTTTCCCAGAATGAAACCTGCGATTAAAAAAAAAGCTAAACAAAAAAAACAACTGTGGTTTGGAAAGGCGCTTTGTGCAGTCAGCGTGTTCCCTTTGAAGCTCCTCTATTAGGATTCTGGGTAACGGGAGTTGAGATGCCCCAGCTTCTCCTTCCTAGGCTCAGACCCCTGCATGGGGCCTGGTGGTGTCTGCAGTGGAAGATAACCCCCTGATGCTGTAGCTCCCCCCACCAGCCCCAGCCCCCTGGGGCCTTGGCACCCCCCGCCCCTTCGCCAGACCTCCCTTCCTCCAGGGGCCATGCAGGTTTACATGTCCCCATGGCAACAGCAGCAGGCCTGAATGAGTGAGCACAATGTAAGCGGGCTCAGTGCCAGGCTCTGTGGATCCTGGATGGGTGACAGGCTTTCTGGGAGCCCTGCCCCTCCGGCAGGATCCCGTCTCAATCTTCTGCCATCCCAGAATAGGATCTCTATGATCTGGATGTGGGGATTGGGGCAGCTGAGCAGCAGTCCAGGTTCAAGCAGGATGGTGTGTAGACTTTGGTGGTGTCTAGTTTTTCATACCTTCATTACTTCTAGACATTTCTTCCTGGTATACGGTACATGACAGTATTTATAACAAACAAACAAAAAAAAAAAAGAACCATAAATCATGTAAGCTACTGTAGACTCCAGAATCAGAGAACCTAAACAGGCTCATCAATGTGGGAGCTGAGCGCTATGGAAACGAAGAGACAGCTCCTTGCTGAAGAGTTAAGAAGGTCACCCTTCATTTATTGACACTACTGTCACTGCCCCATCTGTGGTCGCATGCACGCTCGCTTTCACAAATGCCACACATGCTCCAGCAGTTCAATGCACATTCCCGGTGCATTTTGGTTTTGTAGCATTAACCTATCCAAGTGCGACTTTCCTCGATCTTTTTTTTTTTAATTTTATTTTAAAAATAATTTTAAAAGTGAGACTCCAATCACCGTTAATGCTGTGCACTATGTCACATCGATATAGCATCTCTGTATCAGTTTCATAGAAAAAGGAGCATCTGTATTTTTGATGGTATTAAAAAAATACCTTCGGGATTTCTAAGCACTGGTTTGTACCGTAATACCCTCATATCGCTCGAGCCTAATGGCGTGGAAACTGCAGCTAAACCTAGGCAAGTCAAAAAGGCGTTTGAATACCCAACTTTGCGTGGCACAAAAAACCGGCGTCACAGAGGCACATCGTTCTTTGTGTGTATCTGTGCTGTTTCCCTGTTTCCTGACCCAGAATTCCCTCTACTTTTACGTGCATGACATCTTTACCTCACTGTTGGACATTGTACAGTTTTACCTTCCACTAATATGGATTTGCTGAAGCCTTATGACTAGTAGTACCCTTTTGTTGGTTGGGTGGGTGGGTACAGGCAGGTCAGCCATGTTCAGCTCATGCAAAAATGCATGTAGTTTAGTGACAACATGGAAGTCAGCCTGAAGTCACTCCACTTTAGCTTGGAGCCACTGTGAGGACTCTGGTGAAGGGCTGCCATGTTTACTGTGAGAAGATAGGGGTCATTTGTTTTGTTTTTCTTGTTCCTGACCATCTAACAGTGCACAGATTTCCGTAACTGGTGTTTGGAGAACGGCTGCATTGCACTGCCATGTGGTATATTTGCTGATAACAGGATTTACCAGAATTGCAAATTACCAGTAGAGGGAGGTTAATTGTGAGCGTGGCTGGTAAAATGTGAACATGCTCTAATTATTAGTTGAAGTTACTTTATAATTTAGTCACACCAATTAGCCATGAAGTGGGCCGGGGTTCTCCTCAAATAGCAACTTCAGTTGCGTTTCAAATTGCATTAAATTCCCTTTAGCTTTGACATCCATTCATCATTGTACCAAAGGAACATTGTCTGATGATTTTACTCTACGTGCTCCAGTCAATGGTCATAAAAAAGTGGTTGGATAGGTAAGGAAGGTAAGGCAGAGGGAGAGAGAGGGGGACAGAGGGAAAGAGAGGGAGAGAGGGGGAGAGAGAGGGGCCTTCAAGGCCAGAATATGCCCCATGTCAGCGGCCTCATCAGGTATCCCGACACGCAAGAAAAGTCCAGCCTTCTGCCACAGACACACTTTAATTTGGCCACCTGGAAAACAACCAGGACTGTAACAGGGACACAGAGGCGCCAAAAGGAGCCACACGCAGCCACTTCGTAAAAGGAGGAGGCGAGGACTTGGGCAGGAGGCGCCGGCGCACTACATGGGCCTCCTTTATTTCATTGGGCAGGTGGCAGGTGGAGGCTAAGATGAGATGGGAGGGGAGTGGGGACACAGCTGAATGTGCTGGTCCCACTATGACGACAAGTTGGCCAGGGCACTGCCCCCCCCCACCTTACTCCTCCTGGGACATCAGCGGCGGGGCCTGGCATTTAATCTCCTCTCTGGCTGGCCGCGGATTCTTTCAGTGCCTCAGTCCGTACCTGCTCATCCCCAGGCCTCTCTGGCCGGGAGGCTCTTGATCAGTGAGGCGGCAGAGATTGAGCTTGTCACGCTTAGCAGTGTGATCAGATTGGCTGAAATAAAAGGAGGTGTGTGTGTGTGTGTGTGTGTGTGTGTGTGTGTGTGTGTGTGTGTGGCGCAGTGCTGGTCTGCAGGCGGTATGTGAGGCTTTGCTGCGTCACTGGCCGGCTGAGCCTAGGGGGTGGGCTTGGGGCGGACCGGGGGTGGAGGGCGATCTTGTTCCTGCCAGCATGTCGTTAACCCCCTAGTGTTCTGGGGAGAAGCCAGGCCGTTGGGGCGCTTAAGCCGCGGCATTTTCTGGGGTTCCCGGGGTGAGCCGGACCCCCCCGCGGGCAGAGGTGGTGGCGGGGGGGTGGGGATGAAACAGCTGGTGGCTGGTGAGTTGGCCAGTGAGAGAAGGCGAGGTGGGACTGAGCGGGGGGAAGCAAACGAAAACACAAACTGGGATCCCCGCTGCCCCCCACTGTCCTGCTTCAGCCTGCCGCTGGTGCGCAGGCCCTCCTGGCATTCATATGCGTCCGCCGGCCCATTGCTCGGCATGCGGCCCAATGCAGCGGCCCCCGCGGTTGCTGCCTGCCGGTCCGCAGCCCCACCAGCCTTAATCCCTAGCCACTGCTGCGTCGCCACATCCGCGCGTTTCTCTGAAAGCCGCTGTCCAGCCATGGTAAATGCAAAGTTTGCTGTTTGCATCCCTGCTGAATCCCGCAAGCGTTAATTCAGATGTCATACTTTATCTTGGTGATATTACTTCAGCAATACTATTCAAAATGCATTTAATGTCAGCTCAAATTGTTAAAATAGAGTGTATTTTTTTTTTCCAGACTAGAATTCAACTTTCTTTAGCATTTCTGGAGTTGCTGTGTTGTATGTACCTAAGCATATGTTGCATTCTGGTCCCTTAACATCACCCTGTGTATATACAGTACACATATTACATATCAAGAACACTAACTACTATCATTAAACCTTCTGCATGCCCATTTGTTGACAGTCCTGTAGCTTCAGTCACTCAAAGTGCTTTCCTCTGTCACTCATGATCCCGAAATGGCCATTCAGAGCCTGACACGTTTCTAATGAAGCAATTAGCTCATTCGAAGCTGCAGATAATTAGCTCAGAATGTAAACACCCTCAACAGCAGAGGCGCTAAGTGCCGTGTGAGTGTGATTCAGAGAGCTCTGTGGTGCTCAGGAGCTACGAGAACAGGGCCTGGGTTTCCTTGTAAATTGACACCTCCACTGGTCAGCTTTTCAACACAAAACCTTTTGTAAAATATGTGTGCAATAAAACATGCAATGCATGATGTGAATATTATCAAAAATGAAAAGAATTTAGAAAAAATTTACATCCTTAGGCTAAAATGTTTTTTGTGATAATTTGTCTCAAAAATTAATCTTATGATGTTTATACAAATGTCATGCTTGGAAGTTGTGCAAAACATATTGCTGCCAATATAGACTGAACGTAGTAGCCGCTAAATTTATTGTTTCCAAACTTATTGTGTTGTAAAATCACAGAGGACATAACAGGGCTTTTATGATACCCATCAAGCTCTAGAGGAACTGATTTGGTGATTTTTGATTTGGTGATTTCTGATTTGGTGATTTCTGATTTGGTGATATCTGATATGGTGGACTGCACCCAACTGCCTATCTGAGCTTCTGAGTTGTTCCTTGCTTCCGTGTCCTCACAGGTTTTAAAATAAAAGTCTTTGAATTTGATGTATCCAATTACTATATTAAAATAAAAGGGTTTCCTAGTGTATTTTCTATCCGTCCAAATTTTTTTTATACCTGCTTGTCACAATACAATCCACATATGATGTTCATAACGTTAAAGCTGAAATACAGCTTGAGGTCTCGCAAAAGACACAAGCTTACTGTGGCCCATTAAGAACCAGGGTGAGTTCGTCTTTTGCTATTCTGACAAACTATCCATACATTAAATATTTTCATAAATGCGTAAATTAAATATTTTATGTTGCATACTCAGTACTCCACAGAAGGAGATATTCTTATCTGGAATAAATAGTATGGGACACAGTGCTATTTAAAAGAGGTCAACATTATTCTCAGAAAAATTGTATGCTTGGGGAAAAAAAATCTGGGGGGTGTTATCTCAAATAGCTTGTTGTTAAAGTTAATCCTTTTCTGCTGAAAATGCAAATTCTACGTGTTTAATTTCGAGCGCCCTCCTTTCGTTTAATTATTTTTCCGAACCGTCCTCTGCCCAGCGTGCTCTGGCCACCGCTGACCCCGCGTCAGCTCCAGCTCACCGCTCGCTCTCGCGCCGACGCGGGGAAACCGCAATCGTGCCGGTGAACAAGGCACTCCGGTGACCCAGTGAAATTCTCACGTGGTGCGTGTGTGAAGGCACCCCCCCACACACACCTCTCTGAGTCAGGACGCCTCTCGCTCGCGCTGAAGATCCAGTGCCACGGAAAGGGAACAATAGTGGGGAGTGCGATAAGAGGCCGTTCAGTTACTGTTGTTGTTTTGGCCGTGTCTCTGGCAGGGGCCTTAAATCCCCTGACAAAGGCTCCACTGTATCCCCCCCCCATCAAACGCACAGGAGCCCTGCGCTCCCCAGCTTGTTTTTCTTGGCTGCATTTTTTTTTTCTTCAGGTCTGAGTAAGGTGACACGCTGAGAGAGGGAGCTGAGGGGGGAGGAAGAGGAGGAGTGAGGGTGAGATGCAAGGGCTAAAAGTCAGTCAGTGTTGCTGGGTCTTCTGATACAGGCCACAGAAGTGACACTACAAACAGTTTTTTCCCCTTTTCTTTTGCTTTCTTTTCTTTCTTTCTTTTTCTTTCTATCCACCATTTTCCCCCCTCTCTCCCTCCTGTGCCTCTCGCTATTTTTCCTAGTTTCTTTATCCTTTTTAATTAGAAGGCAAATTCTGCAGCCTGTAGAGTCCTAATCCCCGACTGCCCAACAATGCACAGGCCTGGCTTTGAACAGCCGACCTGCACCCCCCCC
>JAODLC010000028.1:2302939-2313830 GCA_026781145.1 Hippopotamyrus pictus | reverse complement strand
TACCTTTTCCTTCCATACATTTGCTATGGCTACGTACTTAATAGTAATAATAATAGAATAATAGCAACAATCATAATAATAATACCTTTTCAAATTATTATATTATTATGCAGCACGTGCATATTATTATTATTATAGCTATTAATATGTGTTCCAAGTGCCTTACAGTGTTAATAGTGTTAAAATCAGTATGGAAAAGACATACTATCCTGGTGTGTGGAGTTGGGAAACACTCTGCCCTCCAGGTTACAAGCATGAGCTCGCGGTGCCTTTGGGCCCGAACAGTAATCGCTTGGCTTTGACAGGCTGCAGTTTGCCGTCTGTGAGGAGAATCGTACTGCGGCTCCACAGTCAGCTGAAAAAGCGTTACGGCCTCACAGCCCGGGAAGCGGCAGCCGGCCGCCTGAGGCGCCGTCTTCTGAGGGGGCGTCCACTTAGCCAGCCAGTTTAACTCCGTCTCGGGCGGTGGGGTGCCAGCAGTGAAGTTTTCCTGGGGTGCCACATGGACTGCGACTGGCACCGCGCTTCACATCTCTGCAAGCCTCTTCTGGTGTATCGGGGGATGGGGGAGGCATCCATTTTATAACATATGGAGGACATCCAACTTAGTTAAGGCTAATAAACACTTACCGCAGTGTAAATAGATTTATTACCTCTTGGAAACTTCTCCACAAACATCTAGTTTCCCCATAGCTCCTCACTAATTAAAGCTACCTGTGTTGCGCTTCCTTGCCACGGCACTTGTTAACACCTCTGAAGATCTCAGCGGGGCGTCTGTGTCACAGACATGGACTGGGAGTCTGCGGAGGCGAACGGACCTGGGGGATGCGGCGGGAATGAGGGCGGAGGCAGGGCCCTTCGCAAGCCGCTGCCTGTGTTCTCAGCTCATTTACATATATATTAATGTTCCATATTGTATGGAGTGGATCCCATTAGTTGTGGTGATTCTTGTTTAAGACGCAGTTGCCATAGTGGATTTTGTAAAAACCCTCCCATTACTTTTTTTTTTTAAAATGGCCAGAGAAATGGAGGGAAGTGGAAGAGTAGGAGTAGGAGAGATGGTAGGTGATGGGGCTGCACACGGGCCGACGGACGCGGTGAACGTTTCAGAAATGTACGGAACAAGAACAGTGTTACTCTGTCCAGCTGTAACTTTGAGTTGTGAGAAATATCAGTGCTTCATTCCAATTATGCATGTATATTTTTTTCTCACCTCAACTCATCTGACTGAAGACATTAACGTTTCTGGTGAAATTGTATTCCGAATGTGCGAGGCTTCTCTGGTAAAATTTAATAGGGGCCTGATTGATAATGTGGTGTGAAGAACAGCTGAATGAAACTCTGACAGATAGAAAAGTTGGTTCAGTGCAGGCTGTGAGACCGAGACTTTCGGATCGGGCCACATCACCCGTGTTTCCTGCTTACAGTCTCAGTATAGATTTTACTTGTTTCCGTATTAATTCCCTGACATAGAGATGGTAGATTGGAGGATTGCACTCCTTTTGTACCACAATGGCTCTGACTGTTTCAAACCTCGGGGATTTAATAGTCATGAAGGTGGCGACACCACTGCTATCTGTAAGAGCAATGTGCGGATAGAGAGGGAGCCTTGTATCTCACATCATTACTGGGCCTGGCATCTGAAACGCCTGTCTGTGGGGATGACACGGGGTTAATATCAAATTATCAAAGCTTTTATGACATTTAGGTTCCCTTGGAAACACTGCTGGTGAAAAGCAGCATGAGAAAATGATGCACGGATCTCCTGCAATAAGCAGCCACAGAGCTGACTGGTCGATCGCGGCTCATGTGGTTATGATGTCCGGTCTGATGAGCCTCTCTTAGGTGCTTCTCTCTCCCTCTCACTTTTATGCCAGAGCAGACTGCACTACCTGCAGGAGGACTTTGGAGAAAGGTGGCAGGTCTTGACAACTTTATGTGCTGCGCTGCCCCTAGTGGCCACGCACACTCATGCATCAGAGAGACCTGGATGCAGGTGGCTCCCATGCAGAAGCCTTCTGTTTATGGTATGTGTATGTTAGATAAGGATAGACTGAGACTCAGTGACAAGTTAGTATTGAACTGCCTCATTTACTGGCCGAGGAGTCATAACCAATTGAACTCCTCACCAGTCTCACAGACTGGGTGTTTTTCAGAGCTAGAAATCCTTCTGGCCTTTGCACCCTGTCCCCCTGTTGTGTAAAAAAACAAAGATGAGTGTCTGTATTGTTGGTGTATATAGGGGAGGAAGCTAAATATTATACATTTATTAAACCACTAGGTCATAAAGGATTTTCATATACGCCAAGTCATGACTGTGCTTGTTTGACTAGAGTTTTAATATTTCTGCTGGATATTGGGCCAAGACCAGCTGGGTCACTATTCTCCAGAAAGGCCCTGAGTTGGCCAAGAGGACTACATTTCTGTGTGCCTGTGAGTGTGCCTGAGCGTGCACGTGAGTGTGCATGTGAATGTTCATGTGAGCGTGCACTTGAGTGTGCATGTGAGTGTGAATGTCAATTTGAGCATGCACGTGAGCGTGCGTGTGAGTGTGCATGTGAATGTTCATGTGAGTGTGCACGCGAGTGTGCCTGTGTCCATATGAGAGGCACTGCTACCCTTGTGCCGCAGCACACCATGGCCAGGATGCCGCTCATTACGATGCAGTGACTCTCTTTCCATCATCTCACCTCTCTCTGGGACAATGTTGTCTTAAAGGAATTCAAACAGAGAGGTATTGACATAATGAGAGATCTTTCAAAGGCAACAACATTACAAGAAATAACTCCGTTTAACCTCCAAATTAATCATTGCACAGCTAATTAGCAGTGATAGAGATGCTCAGAGCACGGATATGGCTGCGTGGGGGGAAAGGCACCGGCAGGAGGGTGTCTGCTTTTTTTTAAATTTGTTTTAAGATGAGTGGATCTTTCTCCCTTCCTGTCTTAATTAGTTACTCACTCTGTCACTCCATCTGTCAGTGTGCTCGCGTTTTGCTTAAACAGCATGAGAGTGGGCTGATTCCCGAACGTTCCAGGGTAGGGAGAGCGTGGGTCAGATTGCTAAGGGCATCCATTTTTATTTTAGTATAATTTTTTCCCCCAGGTTTCCATGTTAGTTTCAATGCCTACTTATTGTCTTAATCCTGTCAAGTTTTCCTGGAGCCAAACATCAAGCGATGATTTGGACAAGCCTATTATAGGGACCTGATGCGGTGTGAGGGCTCAGGAATATGTAAGGAGGCCTTTGATGGCAGATAGCACCCCACGTGGCTGGGGGAGGAAGCACACATTGTGTCAAAAATACAGGAGAAGCGTCACAGTCCCTCAACAGATTCTTCCATCCATCCTCAAACAGATTTTCCGGTACAGGGCTCCTGTGAGCCTGGAGCTGATCCCAAGAGGCACAGGGCGCCTCCAGTGATAAGTGTGATAAAACCTGGTGTGGACTGGGTGCATTTTTGCCCAGATTTAATGGCTCATTTTTAAGTACTTGTTCAAATTGAGTAGTGATTTATCACATGCATTTTTCTTGATTTTCGTCTGTCAGGCAGTTTTAACCCTTGGTAATGAGCACATTAATATTATTATTATTGGTGTTGTTTGTTATTATTGTTATAATTCAGATAGGATGCTGCGAGAGTGGGCAGACTGGCGGGTGGAGCGTGTGTGCAGATGGCCACTTTCGGGTGAGGTCATGGCAGCACTAGGTGGCGACCACGGTATCCCAGCATCCCCTGCTGCGCGTCGTTTGCTTCCATCATTGGTTGTTTTATTCTATGACAAGAATGAAACTGGGAAAATCACGACCAAATGAAAGTCTGTGATTATGTGTGTGCATCTGGAAGATGGTTACAATCGGTCATATTCCCGGCTGAAATTTAAAATTGTTCATGCGTGCGAGGTGTAATATAATTACAGTTATAATATGCTTGTAAATGTGAATATAGGTAGCTGTATGAGACAGACGGACAGGAAGAGTTGGTGCCCGTGAGTGAAGCTGTAACACTGTGATTCTCCCCGCAGCGCAGCTTTGAGCATGACGAGCAGTGTGACGCCCTGTGGGCCAGCGTGTCCCTCCACGCCAGTACAGATGGGGAGCTGCTCTGGGGAGATGAGGATGGCGCTCCCCGGTGCCACGGCTGCCCTCGTACAGTTTTGTTGCCTAAATGTTTTACAAACTTAATTGGCATTCCCAGAGGAGTCTACCAGCTGTCTGCCTGATGCGGTGGGGGGGGGAGGGGGGGTCTCTAATTGTGGCTCGGTGGGGCTGTATGGGAGCCCGGTGGAGTCTGTCGTCCCGGAGGAAGGAGCAGCACCAGTGGACATGGCTGGGGGCTGGCGTGCGGTAGCTAGGCCTCAGTCGCCGCCCTGCTCGTTACCACCGAACAGGACACAGCCCGCCCCCCCTGCACCCCCCAGGTTCATGTGACATAAGGTCATTTTATTCATCCCTCCCTTATTTCTCACTAAGCTCATAAACATGTAAATTCAGTTTATGACATCAGCAGACAGTTCTTCCCTTCCCTCCTTATGCTCGTCGCTGCTTGTTGGCTGGACAAATGCTGCACACAGACTTTTGGGCTGTCTAAAGTCTTCTATGTCTGTCGTTTTCTTTCTTTTTTTTTTTTGGTATGTCCACTCAATGCATTCGGGTTAAAGTACTGCGCAAAGCCAGAGAACACAGAGAGGATGCGTGATTTTTTTTGTCACTTTGTGTTGGTCACATGGGTCACAGTGAGGCTGAGCGTGTGCGTGAGGAAAGTGGGTGTGATGTGGGTATAGGAGCAGGCCGGAAAGTCCAGCCACTGCAGAGTGTGTCAATTGCAGTTGAACCTGGGGATGGAAAAAGGGGGTGTCACCCATGCTTGGATAGCCACGCCCCCAATTTTTTGCTCAACAGCCTCTCCAGCATGATGGTCCAGAATCAGGGGGGTGTGGCACTGACCTGGGCTGGGGGGGGACCTTGTGGGACATGTTGACTCAGTGCACATTATTACAGATGCATGGAGCTGCATAATCGCGCGGGATAATCGGCCGGCTGTGGCCGCAGACCAGCAGGAAATGTAAAAGTTACCAGCTTTCGAGGGTAAACAGGGCTCGTCTTCCAGCGAGCAGCAGCAGCTGAGCAATTTATAAACATTAGCTGCTGAACAAGGGGCCCATATTAATGATGGGATCTCCCCCCGGAGACGACGAGCCGGAGGTACGCGCCAAGTGCCGGCGATGCTGCTGATCAGACAGAGGCGAGTGTCAGGGCAGCATATGGCTGTGGTTCCGAAGGCCGGAACGGGAGGCCGGGGCTGGGGAGCATTTGCGGCATGTGAGAGGCGCTCCTCAGACGCGTTGGTACGGGAATCGGGGTAAGGGCCGTGGGAGAAGGAGACTTGCGTTCTCATCGATCTCATACAGAAGCACTGGATTAGGCCCTGAGTGGATGGATAACCAGACAGAGGCTGTACTTCTGGCTGCCTGTCACTCCTGGCCGGTCGGACTGGATTCTCGGGACAATCAATTAGCCACTGAGGAACACGTCCCCAGGGGCTGCAGGCACCGCAGTGCTAACTGGCCGGCATACATCTGACAAAGGGCAGGCGCGTCAGCTGACAGGCAGACAAAGGCCCACTTTATGTACACAAGTGGCAGGAATAGCAGGGGCGGGTTACAGTAACACATGGGGGTCCTGGAGCAAGACTGTCAAACTTACATCTGCAGGACTTCATTCTGACCTTGCCCTGACCTGAATGCTGTAAGGGGTATCATGTCTATGGCTCTGTATAGCCTGTAGTGCATGGTGTACAAATAGCGGCTACCTTCTGAAAAAGATCTCGCCGATCATCTGATGACTGTAGTTTTAATATGGATACTCCTATCAGATTCCAATTCCCTTTGCCGCTTTTCCACACTGCCAAGGAACTGGAAAGCGTGCTGAATTTTTGGTTCCGGTCTGGCCTTTAATCGATTAGCGATGATTAAACTCCTGTTTTAATAAATAGTGCAATTCAAAGCATGCAAAAAATTGATACACTGGTTCTCTGTAATTTTTCATTTGCGTTAAACAAAATTTGTATTAGCAATAATTAATGGTGAACATATAATTAGGCCTAAAGGTGTTTCTGCTTTTTATTTAATTTTAGTGCCATTAAATGAATAATACAATGATCATTATTTCAATTAGCAAATGATTATAATTCGTGTTTTACCTACTTTATCTTAGCCTTTGCACAATGAAGTAATTGAATGATTGGTTCATCAGAATTATTGAGTTCAGTATTAAATTTTCATTTTATTTGTCACAAATCGTAAGCTAATAGGAACATATTTGATGAGCAGAGCTGCACCTGTCCCTGGTCTGACTCATCGCCATTGCAGGTATTTCACCAGCCCTTTGGTGGTGCTTCGCACAGGCTCAGGAATCACAGCAAGCATTCAACATGCTCAGTTAAACGTGGCTCAAATGAGTGGGTTTCACCAATTAACATCTAATATGTGACAAATTAATGAGGGGACCAGAGTGAGATAGAATCTGGCGTACCTGCAGCTGTGTATCACCGCAGTACCAAACCTTAGGGCCTGGCATAGCTTTCTTCGATCTCCTCCACCTTCCTTGTCTTTAAGTCACATTCCTTTTTTAGCTGGTCATCCCTTGGAAGTAGAGAAGAGGAGGAGGGAAGTGGGGAAGGCCAGGGGGGCCCAATTCCCAAGCCTTAGAATTACCCGGTGTCTCTCGGTTACCGCATACCTCTGAATTACTCTGAACCTCGGAATTACCACGTATCTCTGAATTACCCTGTGTCTCTGAATGACTGCATGTCTCACCATTACTGAGTGCCTCTGAATTACTCTGAGCCTTTGAATTACCATGTGCCTCTGAATTACCCTGTGTCCCAGAATTACGGCATGTCTCACCATTATCGAGTGCCTCTGAATTACCGTGTTTGTTTCTGAATCACTGTGTGTCTCTGCATTATTGCATGAGCCTGAATGACCCTGAGTCTCAAAATTACTGCATTACTCTCCATTACTGAGTGCCTCTGAATTACTGTGCACCTCTGAATCGGTGTTTCTGCATTACCACCTGACTGAGTTACCATGTGCTTCTGAATTATCAGGAAACAGGTATGATTCTTCTGCCCCAGTTCCCTGTCATATCACAACATTATTAATAAGTTTTGCATGAAAGATGGTGATGAAGCAAACTCCCCCCCACTTCAACAAGCTACAACAAAGCTGAACGGAGCAAGCGGGGGCAGCCGTGATTATTCAACACGTTTGCTAATCCCAGGCCGTTCGGTATGAACCTGTGAAAGATCGCGGTCTTTGTGCCGGGGGGCTAATTGTGTTCTGGAAACGGCGATCTGGCTAATCTTCTGGCCTGCCTGTGATGTGGAGCCGCTGATATCCTCCGCTGCGATAAATTAAGCTACTTATTAATCTAATTACGGTACATTCATCCCTCCAAACTTTCATGTGACTTGAAAAGCCTGCCGTCTCCCGCCCCTGCCGAGATCGACGTGGCCTTCTAGCAGATCTCCTGGGCCTCGTGGCCCCAGCTGTCCCAATTAGGCATATTCTGGAGTCGTGCTTTAATGAGCAGTGGGCTTCGGCTGGACCAACCCACTAGTCTCGAGAATGGCAAGCTCATTCCGTTCTCTGCCCCGCCCTTCTTTCTGATTGGTCTCCTCCAGCTCGTGTGCTGCTATTCCTTCTTGAGCAGGCTATCCTTCACTTTTTGCTTTCATTCCACGTTCCTTTTCCCACGATAGCTTTCCTCCCCTGACTGTCCTGTATCCCTTCTGGTCCTCCTCGCTTCCCCTGCTTTCTCTCGGCGCTTATCTACTGCATCTGAGCTCAGCCAGCGGGTCTCGCAGGCAGTACTGGTCTTAGCCAATGTGACGCCCTAGGCAAGTATCACTGCTGGCGCCCCCTCCCATTTCAGGCAAAATGAAATTGGCTGGCAAGTTGGCGCCCTCTGAGAAGGTGGTGCCCTAGGCAGCCGCCTATGTCACCTATAAGATTGACCGGCCCTGCTCACAGGCTCCATAGCTTCACCCTGTGCTCTGAAGGCATGAGAGCGGTGTTAGGTGTTGCGGTGAGGCAGTGTGAGAGCGACAGAGATGACAGGTTCATTCCTGGAGCAGACAGTAACCCAGAGGGAGATGAAAGAGGCTCACATCTTCACTTCAGCAGATCAGACTGGGCTGCATTCAACCGTGAAAGTTCCCTCACACTCTCAAACTTTTTATCCTCTCCTCGCCTGTTCCTCACCCTCCCTCAACCCACCCCCCACCATTCCTTTCTTTAAGCCCTCGACTCGACGATAGTGATGCCCAAAGTAAACACAGCAGCACCTTCCAGTTCAGGACTCCTCGTGACACATTTCTTGTACCAACACGCAGTCTGTGTTACACGTCCAGCGCTGGCGAGTTGGTTACGGAACTCTGTGGCCCATGTCCATTTTTCTGTGCACTGCCTCAGAGTATCCAGGCATTTAGCCAGGCTCTGCAGCCACTCTCTCCATTTTCCTGCCGAGAGCTGTGTCTTAGGCCCAGTGATTTTTCTACGACCTCATTTCAGGAATCTCATAAACAGCTCAATTAGGGGAGTATAACAAAAGGGGGTGGGGGGGACTGTAGATTTTAACATAATACAAACTCTGGATGACCCATTTTTCTGGGAAAACATCAGCACTGATGCACAGCACCCCCTCTGGTGTGGAGGACACACTGCACGGAGCCAGGGCTGGCAGCACAGCACACCACAATGGTGAGTGTTGCTGCTATGTGTCTGTTCTATCCACCACTGGAGTGGAAATCTGGGGGAAAAGGGGGCGCTCCATGCACCCCAGCTGACAGAAAGACGGGGAAACGGGAGGCCCGTTTGTTCTGGGAAACAAAGGGCTGACGCCGCTATCAAGCTGCCATTAGATACGGGGAATTGAGCTTGCAGGCTGCACAGCGCTTCGGAAGGCGAGGTGATAACAGGCCGCAAAGGCAGGCCAGGCCGCTAATTGCATGCCGAATATTTATAGACCAGACAATTAGCAACTGGCTTTTATATGCAAAATAACAACAGTGACAGAGAGGGGAAAAAAAGTAATTAAGATGCTCAAAACAGGACAGGGACATGCTGTCTGTTGTGCTGTGATTTGTTGCTCACAAACACAATAATTAGTCTGTCATTGTGGGATAATGAAGTCGCCTTTTTTTTGTTTTATTTTTTTTTTTTATTTTATTTTTTTTTATTTTTTGCTGAGTGGCATTTTGCCCAATGGCACGTGGCCGCTCCCCCATGCCGACGTCAGGCCCATGGGGTCACAGACTACCCCCTGTGCGGGGCTTCTCTCATGAGCGGGCCGATCCCCCCGGGAACGCCGGGGACCGGTGCCTGTCGTCAGGGCCATTTGGGATGGTGCTGTGCTCTGCGTGAGTCTCCCTCCCACCACGCGGTTGAACCCAGGCACCGTTTAGATGGGGCACCAGCGACGTCCCTATGGGAGGGGGCATGCCGGTTGGAGGCTCGTTATTGATTCAGTGGCCGACGGCTCGATACCAGGCTGTACGGGATGCCAGGCAGGCGGGAAGGAAGCGGTGCGCGTGGGTCTGTCACACGGCTGGAGGACGACCGTAAAGTTAACAGTCGACCCAGAAGCAGCTCGTCGCCTTCATTCTGTGCGTGTGCCCATGTCCGGGTGTGCATGCGTTAGCTTGACGGGCTTCATGGACACCCCAGGTCCACTGAATCAACAGCACAGTTTAGGGGGATTAGGTGCATGGAGCCGATTTGATATTTGCAGCCGATAGTGCTTGTAAGTGCGCCTTTGTTCCCCGCCATTGTCGACGAGATTAAGGCAAAAGCCCCTTCATTTTACGGCTTCGGCAAAGTAATAACTCAGATAAAGCAACACTTTGATAGAATCATCTCTGCTCGTGCTCTGCCTCCCCCCCCCCCCCCCCCCCCCCCGATCCCCATCAGCTGTCACTTGTGAATCGGCCGCTTTTATTCGCTGGCGTTCCCTCTGATTATTTCATTCTTTTTTTGCTCACACACTGTATTTTCTTTACGCACTGCGTCCCTCATATAGTCTTAATACTTGTCAATCAGCTCCCTGAAGCCTAATGAGGCTGTTTGAGATTGTCGTCCTGTTTGTTTTTCCTGTCAGAGCGGCACTGGGAGCTGCAGTCAGCCGCCGGCTTTCGTTCACGCGGGGAGCTCCGTCTCGCTGGCAGCGTGAACTTTACACACCGTGCTCTGTAACACATCACATGCCCGCCTTGTTACCCAGATCCTAAATAACGAGGCCGTGTTTATATGAGTATTTGGACCTGGTCGTGATGGAGTTTTAATGTTGCTAACAGCCTCTTGTGGGGGGGGGGGGGTGTAAGGAATGACTCCTGGTGAGACCCCCCCAGTGTAACATGAGTCTCACACAAGAGTCAGCTGAAAACACGCGGCAGCAGAGCTGTGCGCCCGACTGCAAGTGAGTGTGCAGGTCCCCCCCCACCTGTTAGCAGGTATTGTCTTAGATGAGCCCTGCTCTCCGAAAGCTGTTTTGGTTCAGTGCAGTTCCAGTCTTCAAACCCTGCAGCTGAGATCACATGGTACGTCTGAGCTGGTGCTGCACATCCACTGGGTCTCTCATTCTCTCAAGTGTTTGGACCAGTGGGGAGTTTTTTCTTTTTCTTTTTAAAGACCAGGGCTGCAGGTGATCCTGTGGTCTAAGAATGTGCCTGTATGAACTGAGAGGTCCAGCTGTTGTGCTGCAGCAGGAGGTATTAAATACGAATGGCAGCAGTGAAGTTTTATAAACGGGCAAAATGGTAAACTGCTATGGGTGAAGGTGTCAGCTAAACAACTAGGCGTCATGCGGGGGGGGGGGGGGGGGGGGGGGG
>JAODLC010000028.1:2289777-2301109 GCA_026781145.1 Hippopotamyrus pictus | reverse complement strand
AGGTCAAACTGGTTTGTTCGACTTTCAAGAAATTTGAGTTCTAGTGAGTTTGAGAACCGAGGTACCACTGTATATTTACAGAAACTGAGGAGGGGATGTATGCAACATTTTGGACAAATTGGGAAAAGGCGACCCCCATTGTAAAGCAGGGAATTGCAGCTAAATGACCTCACCCATGCCAACAGTTCAAATCATGAACCCACACCTTCACGTGAAAAAAAGTAAATCTAAAAATGTGAACTGGGATGTACTTTAATTATTATTTATTATTTGCCCCACTCATGACATAACAATAAAAATGATCTATATCATAGCCACGTTTTCATCTACAGTGAGAACAATGAAAAAAACGTGGCCACGATTTAGCTAAAATGAGGTAATGAGTTAGTGAGATTTACTTAATGAATTAATGGCCATGATTTAATATATCGTGGGAATGAATTAGTAAAATGTGGCCACCATATATATAATCTTTACTATTGTGTCATGAGCGGGACTCCGAAATTATTATTTTGTTAATTACATTTTTTTTTTACTCTATTGGGATTTTGTTTATTTGTGTAAACCAACTACTATGTACATAATGTAGACAAAAGTATTGGGACACATCCCATTCTAAATCCATAGGCATCAATATGGAGTTTGTCCCCCCTTTGCAGCTACAGCTGCCACTCTTCTGGGAAGGCTTTCCACAAGATTTTTCAAGTGTGTGCGAATTTTTGCCAAATTCATCCAGAAGAGCATTTGTGAGGTCAGGCACTGATGTTGTACATGAAGGCCTGGCTTGCAGTCTCTGTTTCTTTTTCATCCCAAAGGTGTTTGATGGGGTTGAGGTCAGGGCTCTGTGCTGGCCAGTCAAGTTCTTCCACATCAAACTCACCCAACCATGTCTATATGGACCTTGCTTTGTGCACTGGGGCACAGCCGTGCTGGAACAGAAAAGGACCTTCCCCAAACTGTTCCCAAAGTTGGAAGCATAGAATTATCCATAGCATTATGAGTTCCCCTTCACTGTAACTAAAAGGCCTAGCCCAACCCCTGAAAAACAACCCCATTCCATTATCCCTCCACAACCAAACTTTACGGTTGGCACAATGCAGAGAGACATCTGCCAAACCCAAACTCATCCAGCAAACTGCCAGACAGAGAAATTTGATTCGTCACTCCGCAGAACATTTTTCCACTGCTCCAGAGTCCAGTTGCAGTGTGCTTTACACCACTCCATTCGACGTCTGGCATTGCGTTTGGTGATGTGAGGCTTGCATGCAGCCGCTCGGCCATGAAAGCCCAATCCATGAAGCTCCTGGCGCAGAGCTTTTGTACTGGGGTCAATGCCAGAGGAAGTTTAGAACTCTGCAGTAACTGAGTCAACAGAGCATTGGCGACTTTTACAGCCTCAGTGACCCGCTCTGTTACTTTACATGAAATGCCACATCATGGCTGCATTGCTGTCGTTCCACTTTGCCATAATACCACTTAAAATCGACTGTGGAATATCTAGCAGGGAAGAAATATCACATACCGACTTATCACAAAGGTGATGTCCTGTGACAGTACCACACTTGAATTCACTGAGCTCTTCAGAGCGACCCGTTCTTTTGCGAACGTTTGTAAACCTGACTGCAAGGTTAGGTGCTTGATTTTATACACCTGTGGTAATGGGTCTGAAAGAAAACTCTGAATTCAATGATTAAGAGGTGTGTCCCAATACCTTTGTCCATATAGTGTATGTGCCTTGAAACATTAAATTTGCCATTTCAAATACTATGTCTTGTCACCTCTTTCCATAAATTGAAAATATCTGTAATTGTCACTAGTTGCACTAGATGTGAATTAGGCATCAGACATTATAATACATGGATCCTCTTATAAAAATAGCCTATAGTCACAAGAATGTGATACAGCATAATGGTGTTCTTGCTGGTAACTATGTAAACAGAAGGATTAGAAGGGAACAAGTTTTCATGGACCACCAAGATTATTTTTCATTTGTTTACTGTTTGCACTATTTGTAATGTCTTTGTACTTTGTTTTCTACTAAATGTATGTTTCTCCACACTGTGGGCAGAGACTTAAAAACTACTTTTGCAGCACTTTTCCTAATGTAATGTAGTTGGGGCAATCGACTGTACGGAAAATCTAGTATTGCAATAAGGGCATCTCAGATCAAAGGGTATATATGAAATGCACAACTGTACAGCACACAGCAGTAGCATAGGTAATGTTTGATGTTTGCACTGGGGGAGCCAAAAAAAAAAACTACTTGCTTACTCTATGTGTTAATGCATGGATCTGAAGGACACATAACCAATTATTTTGTCTACCTATAGGGTACCAGAAAACCTATGCAAAGGTGTAATGTGCTGACCCAGCGCAAAGCAAGCTGTCTTTCTCCCTATCTTGGTAAATGGACTGCATTTATATAGTGCTTTTTACCAAAGCGCTTTACAATTATGCCTCACATTCACCCATTCACACACTGGTGGCGGAGGCTACCATACAAGGTGCCAACCAGCTCACCGGGAGCAATTCGGGGTTCAGTGTCTTGCTCAAGGACACTTTGATGGGGACAGGAGGACCCGGGGCTCGAACCTGCAACCCTCCGGTTGCCGAATGGTAGCACTACCTCCTGCAATATCTTCAGATGCGACCGCTTTTTTTGGGACATTTTGTAGCGCTGATGAAATTTACTGCAGCGGCGATGTGTTGCCATTTAACACACATTTTAGATTTATCTTTATTATCATTGTACAAAGTACAAAGACCATAAAATGCAGTTTGGCATCTAATCTGAAAGTGCAAAAATACTGCAAAAGTGAAAGAACCAGCTGTAGCACATATACATGTGTGATAAATAAACAGCTGGAACTCTGTCGTATTAATTTTCTTGCTTGTGGTAGATGCTGTTTGGCCCCCAAATGTAGCACTTTTTCTTTCCTCTACCTTGCACTGTTAAAAAAAATCCTCTTTGTTTATTTACAGTTGCCATCGTTGGAGCTGAGGACGACAGAACCCTGCAGGTCAGGGTTGGCATCCTGGCTTTGCTCGGGTGACCTGGAACGCAGCCCTGTGTTTGGGGACAGTTGTCCCCAGGTGCAGTCTGCTGAGGACCTTGGGGGTGGATGGTGCCTATGGGTAGCTGAGATGGCCAATGGTCTCAGGTTGATGGGTTTATATGCTTTTAGGCTCCTCTGTAATGATGTCACATTAAGTCCTGCCAGCTCGTCTTTGGCCATAACTGCAGCTGTTAGAATTTCCTCTGGATGCTCCTCTGCTTGCATTCAGCGCCATCTGGCATGTTTTTTATATATTGATCTTCCCTCATCTCCTTTCTGTTGACCCTTGACGTACCTATATCCCGTCGTTGCTGGTGCACGCCTTCGCGGGGTGAAGAGGAAACACAATCAATCTGATTCCACTCCATCCATCGCCTGGATCATCTAGTGGAGTCATTAACTTCACCTCTCCAGTCTCACCACGTGCAAGCAGTGAACCTCATTTTTCCATCAGTATATTGCCAAAACTTTTATTTTTGCATATCATATGGAATAAATTATATATCAAAATGTTGTGATTCAACTTGCTGGCTCTGTTTTGAGCCCTGGAATTATGTCTTTGTACCCCTGTCTCTTTAAGGAGATTGTGAAGAAACTGACAGTCTGTTGAGCGGAAAAATGCTGGACCAAGTTGGTTTTACCCCCCCCAAAAAAAGCTGCACTGTTACAATCTCAGGATGCTCAGTGCTTCCTTAATGCACCAATCAGGGCAGCATACGTTCAGCGGAGATTCACCTTCCAGCACGTCCAAGGTCTTACTGAAGCTGAGGTCACTTAAGAGAGGCCCCACCATTATGATGACAAGAGCTCCTTTTCTGCCTTAGGATTATTATTCGCTTGCACAAAAATGTTCTGAGGGCACAATAAAAAAAATGATTGGTTCAGAGAAATAACCAATCAGATTGTTGAGGAGGTGGGCCCAAGCAACTAGAGGAGGCAGAACCAAGACATCTGATTATTTGGACGTTCCTCCTCTACTTGCCTGTACAATCTGATTGGTTATCTCTCTGGGCCAATCATATTTCATTCTACCCTCAGAAAAATTTTGTCTAAGTAATATTCCCATGAGCTTATTATGTCAGGTGACATGACAGGACGGGGCCACCTGAGTGGAAGCAGCATGTAAACCGCTTTCAGATCCACTGTCGCAATTCTGCTTCGGACTTCAGCTGTTTTATTCTTCCAGAGTTCAGTACTGAAGCAAACCCTCGCGTGTGGCGTGGCATCAGGAAGGCAACCGCTATGGCAGTATCTGGCTGCTCGAGAGTCCTAGCTGCTCTGCAGGGCTCAACTAATTTGTCCCCTTTAATGGCAGCCTGATAAAAAGGGATGGAGCTAGAGTGCTGATGTCTGTCAGCCATCAGCGGAGGAGAAGAGCCAGAACCACAGCACAATGATCTTGTCGCAAACAAACACGTGCACACAAAGCCAAGCGGCTCTCTGTCTGTGAGTAGCAAGCCACCCGCCTCGAGAGTCCCCCCCCCCTGCAGGACCGTGACACTTCGTTTGGATTATGTCTCGAAGCCAGTAAGCGCACCACCGAAATGCGCCCCCTTATTAAGGTGCTGTGATGCCTCCTTCGGCTCGTTGAGGAGTGTTTGTCATTCGAAGCAAATTAATGGAGAAAATACCTTTGTGGCGGGGGGGCAATGATTGCCTGTGATGTGTCTCGAGTCGTAATCCCAGGACAACAGATTAAGGTTTCTCTTTAAGCAGGGGAGGGGCCTAGTCTAGGCCCACTGTGGGTTTAATTAGACTTTTCTGGGAAGAGAGGGGCTTTAGGTGTAGCTAATTAAGATCATAGCCAAGGCTGGAATGGCTTAAACTGTGTGGCAATAGGAGTCAGGTCCCCAGGGAAGAAGAAGAACACAAGTTAGACATCCTTTCTATGTCCTGGAAAATTCACACTCGATGAGATAGGAGTTTATATAGGGGGCCCAGGGATTTCGGCTGCGTGCTTTATCCTTTGTATATGGGGTAGGGGGTAGGTGTGGAAGATCAAGGGCAAACACGTTGAACATGGTTTCCAGCACAGAAGATCACTCACCTTCGGTTTTGTTTTGATGGACACCTCTGCCTTTAGCCGAAGGCCTTTCTTCGCATGCAGCCGGACCTGCAAGTTAACTGGGGCCTCGGGGGGGGTCATGGTATGTTGTAGGAAGCTTCAGTGAATCGATGAAACCCGACAGGGTCCAGGCGCATGTAAAGAGGGGCTTTTAGGAGCCGCGGGGTGCCCAGGAGCCAGCAACAGGCGTGGTGACGCCTGGCCCACACACAACTCTGCTTCGGCAACATGAAAGGCTTGGAGTCAAACCGGAGCCTTTTCTTTCCCCGCAGGAGAGGGTTTGACATGGAGCGACTTTCCCAAAATCCTTGGCGTTAGCGCCGTCTGGTTAATTCTGCCAGTGTATAGGTTTGGGGTGGGGGAGGCTGTGTGACTGAATGAGTGGGTTGGGTCTAGGGGTGTGGTCGGGGTGGGGCTTGAGGTGGCGGCAGGGTTTGTGAAATATGACTCATACTCAGTTGCACTTTGATGATCAGTGTCTTTGTTTTCTGGGATTTGATGTTTAATTGTTTGTTGCTATGAGCTAGATTCAGTTCTCTCCTGTTTTCTATTCATTCCTTCAATTAAATGAGACGACAGTGTGGCTGCACAGAAGGCTTCGGTCTTGACTTATTACGAAAAGTCGTGTTGTTCTGCTCTTTACCAAATGGTTTAAGCTAAATGATAAATAGGAAGCTCTTTGGTAAAACGCACATTCAGCCGGGTGGAGAGGGATGTCCTTCTCAGCTGGCCAGCTCGCTTTATTCACACGGCAGATGATTCTGGCTGCTTAGAGGAGACGTCTGGCCTGATTACCTTGAAAATACGAATCGGTTCACGTAACCCTCAGTTTTGGTGCCCCTTGGCTCGGCGGCTGTAGTCCGACAGATGTTTTTACTGCATCAGCCTTGGCCTGGATATACAAACAGAAATTTCATGGCAAACTGTTCACCTATCATATTAATGCATGTGATGGTATATTCTTCTACAGCGTTTGGTGATTGTAATATTATTTATCTTGAACTTTTAAGTTTAGAGATGGGCTTTCTTATGAAGATGTGCCTTACTCTCAACCTCCGCCTTCCTGGCTGCTGAGTGAAGCTGTGCTTCTCTTGTCCTGTCCCCAGCCTGTCCCAATCTCCATCTTTGTAATTCTCCCCCCTCCATCCTCCTGCACCTCACTGTGGCTCCCTGACCACCTCTCACCTTTAAATCTGCCTTTTCATATTCCTCTCAGAGCCCCTCGTCAATGGGCACGGCGACTCCTGCGAAACGGCCTCTCTGGGCAAACAAGGCCTGAGAGAGAGAGAGAGAGAGAGAGAGAGAGAGCTAAGACACCATTGGAGGCAGATTAGCCAGCCCCCCCAAAGACCATGTCCTCTCTGCCCCAGAACCCCCGCCTTTTCTGCTGTAACCCCTCCTCTATGGCCCCCGTTTGCTCAGCATGCTCTTCATAGTCTCGTTCGGTGGCCGAAATTCCGATTCTCGCAGTCTGCACATCCGAAATTCTTGGCCCAACATGTATTTCGTCAGGGTCGGGAGTCTGTCAGAGGATACCGGGGGGCTGGAGCATATTAGCATTTGTGTAATAACGGGTATATGATCGGTGTTCTCTGGAGAAACATACTTCACTTGGGTTTAGCAACCCGCGGGGAAGGTGTGTGTGGCAACGATGGCCGTGTGTCACATCATTTATTATGTTTGTGACTCAGAACCCACTGAATCTGTTGAACATTTGAAATAAGATCAGAGAAAAGCATAAAATAGCATATCTACAAAACATGAAGTAAACCTTAAAAGTTATCTGCAAAGTATTAAATACTTACAACCTCCTGTACAGCAGCAATAAATAAACTTAAAACATGAAACATGAAATAATATCGCCTTTTTGAAATAAAGAAAAAAACCCACAAAGAACATTTGAAAGGCATGAAATGTTGAAAACTATTGCAATTACATTAATTTAAAAAATTTATACAAATGAAGTAAAATGGGATCAAATAAAGTGAACTGTGAGCAGAACCGTAAGCAAGTAATACTACTACTACTACTACTAATAATAATACTATTGTACTCATATTTTCAGCAAAGAGCCAAATTAGCAGTAGCTGTTCATTAAAAAGGTTTAACATTAAAAGTTATAAAAAGTTATAAAAAAGTTATAAAATGTATACGTTTTACTGTCTATCAGATGCGCTTGGGGAGCTATTTCAGATATATGCGGGAAAAAATAACTAATTAGATTATTTATACACACACAGTATACAGTTTGTAGATATAGTTGTTTACATATACGGTAGTGTGCAAAAGTCTTAGGCAGTCAAAGAAAATGTTTAAAGCTATTTATCTGGGTAGCGAGTGAATTTTTACTCAGAAAAAACAAGCAATTTAACATTTTGACATATGCAAATGTAGAGCTACGCAATACAAACTAACAATTTTTGTTTCTGTTATCCAAAAATGTACTGATATCTCGTTTCAGTCCCCAAAACCTCTGCTCAGGGGCAGTCGAGACATTCCATGTATCTGTTAAATGTCACCACCAGCTCAGTTAGTTAATGAATGAATGAATGAATGAATGAATGAATGAATCAATCAACCAATCAATCAATCAATCACATAATTGGTCTGTTATATGAGTTCATAAATAATTGGTTAAATAATTAAATAAATTGGTTAAATGTGGTATTGATTAACCAAACATGGTTTGCTAGTGGTCAAGTCAAAATGTACATGGGTGTATTAGATGGTTGCTGCAAATACTAGAGTAACTAGCAGAGGTTTTTGTATTGGTGGACACACTTTGACAGATATAATATCATAGCTTTACACCACCATAAAGATAATTTAAACATCTTTGACTGCTTAAGACTTTTGCATACAGAACGGTATGTGGGTGCTAATTGCACCAAAATGTCATCTTAAAAAAAGCAATTTGAACCTTTTGAGGAGACTATGCAAGTGAATCCCCAAAAGTCTCGCCTCCCTGCCCAGATCCTGACCAGCGTCGTGTGGGTGAGCCTCCTGTACTGCCTGAGGTCAGGAATGTACTAAGTGCTCCGGGTTCAGGTGGCTGGACGTGTTGCGGTTTGCCGGGGGAAAGGCGCAAGGGGAAGCACCGGGTTACCCTAGCAGGTCGTGGTGGCCCATCGCTTTGGTGTGGCACGGAGTAGAGCAGAGGGCGGAGGGCAGGCGAGGGGGGCACTCAGAGGTGGGGATCCCTCAAGCTGGAGGAAAGTCCAGGGCGGTGCCCCTACGAGTGCCAGCCGGGTCCAGCAGAGCACCTGCGAAGGAGCAGAGCCCTTCTCAGGGGAGCAACCCGTGGCACATGGGCACCTCACCGGACCCCCATGCGCCATCACTGGCTTCAGCAGCCATGTTAAACGGAATATTCAAATGGTAATCGGTGAACCGTGAATCATAAGCCTAAGGTAAGCTATGTAATACTGGTAAGACGGTAAGTAGTATTTTATTGGTGAGGAGCGAAATCCTGTTTACCATTCAGAGGATGAATTGGCACCAGTAATGCCATTAACTAGCACCCCCAGATCCCCAAATGCCATTTAATTGCCAATGGGAGCTCATTGTTTGGGCCGGGTAAACATGGGCTTGGGAGTGGGGTCCGT
This sequence comes from Hippopotamyrus pictus, assembly GCA_026781145.1. NCBI lineage: Eukaryota > Metazoa > Chordata > Actinopteri > Osteoglossiformes > Mormyridae > Hippopotamyrus > Hippopotamyrus pictus. Next base: position 2,292,383 of record JAODLC010000028.1, on the reverse strand, counting down.
GGGGGGGTCCGGGTGGTGTCGGGGGGGGGTCCCAGGGAGCGATGGCCCCTTCATCCCCGCTCGCGACGACGTGGAGAGGGATTTACACGCAGTCACACACGCAGCCCGAGCCCCAAAGCTCCGGAGCAACTAGCTTAACTAAAGTCTTTAGGAAAGTAAATGCAGACTAACTCTTCCCTCTTAATACCAGATTTGTTCGACAACGCGATTTGGGGGCACGTCTATTCAGGACCTTTTTGGGAGCGTCGGGGTCTTAAGGCTCAAGGCTTGTACCTCGCGTTTATTGTGGCCCATTTGGGCTGCTCTCAAATCTCCTTCCACGAGAGCTCGGTGGCTGCGCGGCTGCTGTGAGGACATCGTCCTCCGGTGTTCACTGAGGGCCTTGCAGAAAAACCATATAAGCCGTCAGAGAAAATGCCCAAACCACCTCTATTATTTTTTTTATCGGGGAATGGCGACCACCCCCCCCCCCCATTCCCTCCCCCGTACTTTTTCTGCTCCCCAGTCCTCACGTCTGTCCTCCTTCCGCGCCCCCACCTGCATACACATTTTCCTAACCAAATGTCCCAGCTCCCTGACACCCCCGTGAAGACCCTCCCTCCCCGCTGCTGCCACCACTGCCCCCACTGCCCCGGTGCCCAATGTCCCGGGGAAGAATAAATCGAATGTGAAATGTGTGGCGGGTCACGGCGCCCCCCATTGTGCCGGGCAGCAGTCTGCAGGGCGAGCCGCGTCTCCGCCGCCCGGCACTGATCGAGTTTGACAGCCGATCGGGAGGAGGCAAGGAAAACGTTTTCTTTCTTTTTTTGAGTCCTGAAAGAGGGCCTTTTTCAGCCCTGATCTCACCCCCCCACCCCCCAATCCTGCCCTTCTTCTTTTCACCACAAAATAAAATGGGTCCAAGCTGCCCAGGCCCCTGGGCCAGCTCCCCTGAGATCAGACGGGCTCTTCGCTCTTCCCCCTCCTTTTTGTGTCCGGGTCCATTCTCCCTCCTCCACGTCAGCCCCTCCTGAACCCCCATGCGAGGTATATCAAAAAAACAAAACAAAACAAAGTGGAGTCCAATTTTCCATCACCCCCTCCCTACACAATCGAGTGCCTGTGGGGACCCTCCGCGTCCCGTGTGCCCCCCCCCCCCCCCCCACAGGCAGATGGCGAGAGTGAGAGCCTGAGCAGAGTGGCCCCTGCCATACCACCGTGTGGCGCTCCCCATCCGCAGGCCTTGCCGTCCCCATCGCCAGACCAAGAGCGGCGATGCGGCGGTTTTAATTGCCCCGCGGCGGTGGGTTGGGTGTGTGCCCCCCCCAGAGGGGTTGCCGCTGACGGAGCTGTCACTTTCTGGGATAGCCCCCCCCCACATCATACCGGCCTCATTATCTCAAACGGCGGACCCCAATTAGCCCGCCTGTGTTCTGAGCCACAGGCTGCTCGTGACGGCGTCTCTGCCAGCCGCGGCCCCCCAGCTGCATTCTGGGAAAGCGTATTCCCAGTGACTTCTCAGCAGCCGGATCTAGAAACATGTTGGGTTTTAATATCGTCCTGTGATTTTTTTTTTCCCATCATGGTTTTCATATTTAACGGCAGTTTTTTTCTCATCACTGGGGAAAGTTTCTGCGAGCTGAATGCAATTTCCTTTGATTAAGATTTCAGACGCGATCCCTCCTCGACTCAGTGTTTGATTTGCGCTGTTTCTGCTGTGCTTGTCTTTCCGCTCCGACGTCTACCGATGCGCCTGCCAAGCGAGGTGTTTGCCGCCACCTTGCCTGCATCTGAGTGCCCGCCCACCTGCCCACGAGTGTGTCCGTGTGTCTGTGTTTCTGTGTGTGTGCGTGAGATTGTGTGTGCGCTCCCCGTCAGCGGAAAATGAGGCCGCCTGCCCCGAGCCCAGCGAGGTCGGTTCCGCTTGACGGCTGTCAGGCAGCCCTGTGGTTCCTCCGGATGCACAGTCCTTATTTAATGCAAATGACAGTCATCTAGATTCCGACGCCTTCCCCGTTGCCGCTCATTGCCTAATCAATGTGAAGTGCCGTGTAAAAAAAACATCGCCTGCCTGTAATGGTTGTTTTTGACCGAGTCAAGTGGCGCTCCTAGAATTCTAATCCCAACCTGAGATTCAATTATGGTCGCCTGGTTGAGCAGGCGGCGGCTGCAGGGGGAGACCCAGCACGGGACAGCAGGCACGGGGGCACCTGGACGGTGGGGCCACTTCCTGGACGGTGGGGCCACTTCCTGGACCACGGTGTGGCATGAGGTCCAGCCACTCTTTGACCGGGATCCTGCGTTCCCCGGTGCCCGCCTCCCTCCAGCGAGACACGGAGCCGGCCCACATGGGAGACGCCAGCCGTGCCTCATGTAGCGAGAGAACTCGCCGTGCGTGCCGGGGAGGCGCAGAGCTGCGAAACCTCATCGTCACCTTTTTCCTAATGAGCCCCCCCTCCCCCGGCCCCAACCGCGGAGCGCTTCTCCCTTCCTGCTTCATCTTGGGAAAGCAGCGTTCCGCCACGGATGTAGGTGTGGAGGGATTTTCATCAGGCCGCGGACAACAGGGCGACCGCTCGAGACACCGGTGCGCATCCCCCCCCCCCCCCCCCCCCCCCCCCCCCCCC